>CM052809.1:62354867-62399958 GCA_028533885.1 Nasua narica
GGTCAACTATTGACAACTTAGGTCTACAATTTGGTTTTCCTAAGATTGTATTCCTGCACTCTTTGGCTTAAAAATGATTAAAGGCTAGGGATTAAAATAAGCAAGATCTTGTAGAATCAGTGAGACCCAGAGTAGTATAAGGATAAAGAGAGAAAGCAGCTACATCCAATGGCATTAGTGTTTTGTAACTTTTATTGTAAAGGTGTATGTTTTATAATTACTGTGTTTATGCAAGTTTGTCTTCATTTAAGGCATTTAAAGTGTTTAAAAGATTTAGTCATATTACATTTATAATTGCAGTTTAAATTTGTAAAGGATTTTTAATTAATCAAATTTGTATTCAATGTCAAAATCCTCGAGAAAAATTGGCTTGCCAGGTGTTTTATATTAGTGAGATGATTTTTATTAAGCTAAACGCTAAACACAGCACAAATAATAGTGAAATCTACAGAAAAGACTCCATGGTCATTTAAAAATCTATCAGTAGTAAGGAGTTATCTACTCTCAAAAGATCTGGCTTCTCTTCATATGTGTTGCTTCTCTCCGTATGTGTTGGTTGTAGAGTTTGGATTTGTCTCCATCTTCACTATACATCTTTCTCAGAGTCTTAGCTCACTCCAGAAGATATTTCATTTTCTTTAGAAAGCATTTCTATGGCTTTATCCTGGGGCAAATGCTGCTGCCTGATACTTTATGAGAAGGAAGAGAAAGACTTGAAGGAAGAGCTCACTTGACTGGTCCATGCAAAGTCCTTTCATTCATCTCCTTGATTATAGCTCTATGCATTCTGCTATTCTCTGTCCTTATTCCAAACTTGGCACCCCTGTGGGACTCTGCCATTGCAGTAATATCTACCTTGGCTACAGTCTTCTGTGGCTTTCCAGCCTACACTCTCATATCTGATTTTTGCCTCTAAGTTGTGAAAATTCTCTGGTTCACTGATTGCTCCTCTGTCAGTCTCTGTACTATTCATCCTCGTCCCTCTTCTTCATTTCTATTATTGTAATTCTAGGAAGTCAGGGAAGTGAATGTATACAGTCTGCCATCTTGAACTAGAAATCTGAACTTTTAAAAAGATGTTAGGGTGGAAATTGTATCTCCCATGAAGTTAAGACTTTTCTTGGGGGGTTAAATGCACCTTAAACTTTAAGCTATAAATGGTTTGAGCCTGCAGGTAGGTATTATGTTCAGGTTTATCTTCACATGTCATACAGATCCTGCAGGTGCATGCATCAGTTTTGCAGAAAGGTTTGGAGTTACTCTTTAAGCTGTCTCAATTTAGTTTGGGATATCCCAGTTGTACATCTCAAATTTAGAAACATTTAGAGTTCTTAAGGAACAGATTATGTTTTAATTAATGCATTTCGGAGTCACAAAATATTCAGTCATTTTTACCACTAGAATATGTTCCATAAGGAAATAAAATCTAAACCGAAGTACCATTCCTTCTGTTGCTAAGATGAAAATGTTCTGAAAAGGCTTACCTAATAGAGTTGGATTTACAGACTACTTTCTAAGCAGCTCACCTCACAGTCATCACTGCCTTCCATAACTTAATATAAAGAAAATCTGTTTCTTCATAGATTATGGTTGTAAGATTTATTAGTGACTAAAACATATAATCCCCATAAATAAGCCAGTTCTGGGTTAGATTCTCCAAGGCCAACGGGCTCAAGTGACATTTTTCATTTGGGTACAGAATGGCCATTTGGGCTTATAGGATCATTGAGCCTACATTTCTAGTAGTTGACACTGATCCATTCAAAGTCTATAAAATATAGGAGATACCTCAGATGCCTTTTAAGTTTTAAAATAAATAATTCAGACACCTTATAATTTTTTGCCTATAGGCTCTCTGAAACTAAGTGAAAGCAAACTTGGTCAGTAGTTGAATGGAAAATAGTGAAATAAAGAATGAAGCGAGGGATGACTAAAGTATCAGTATTTTTCCCCCTATATTATAATTTCCATGGGGCAATTTCTGATACAGTATTAATACTATTTTCCTGGAAGTAGTAGTTTTTCAGGTGGGGCTTTTCAGTTCTTAGATGGAAGTAATACTACACAATAATCCTGCTTAGACACAGACTATAGTTTGACTAATATAGGAATTTTTAATTCCTGTAATTAATATTTCCTTTTAGAAGTTAACAGAAGCATTTCTTAATAGAATGACATTTTTTCCAGAAATCGCATTTTGATATTTTTCCATTTTTCTCTTACTCTGTTCAAAAGTCTCAAATGAGCACAGGAGTAGGTTAATATATATTCTAAACATTTTAAATCTAAAAGTATAGTAAATTATGTACTATTTATATATATGTTTATATATAGATACACATATAGCTCTTCAACACTTGGGTAAAATTTTCATGTTGCAGAATATAGTATTTGGGATGATTCAAGTTGTTTTGCAAAGTGGTGGGATATAAAGAAATAAATATAACAGTATCTGAGCTTTATATTATTAGGTACTGATAGTGAGGAAAATCAGCTGTAGAGATGTGCTACATGATTGTAGGGTGGCATAAAATAGCATTAGCTACTTCCTTTCTAGCCCTTTGTATCTCCTGCATCTGATCACAGATTATAGAGAGACAATAGTATTAGATTTTCCTTGACATTGTTTTTCAATATTTAGTATTCACTTATATTTTCAAGGTTTCTTAATCTTAAATATAATGTTACAGGAATAATATCAAATAAGTAATACTTGGTGACTTGTCAAGGATTAGGTCCGGTGTGGTGTCCTAAAGGGAATTTTCCACTCTTTCTCACGGTTTGAGTCATATATTGATGATCCTCAGTCTTATCTCCAAACATGACATTTCTCCTGAGTTCTGAATTTTTAAGCTCATATTTAACTGCCTTAATATATGCTAGGTACTTCAAAAAAATCTGCTCATTTTAGGATTCAGCTAACTGCAAAGAGATTTGGGAAATGTAGTCTACTAGCATGCTTAAGTAGAAGGAAAGCATGGATTTGGTGGACAGTTACTAGTCTTAGAATCAAGGCTCCACTTTTTAAAAGCTTTAGTTAATGGTTTCGCCTTTTTTTTTTAGTTTCAAAATTCCACTAATTATGTCTCTTCATTTCAATTTCTTTCCATTCTACTGCTATCTCATTATCCCGTGTGGGCAGTTGCTTCCTACCTATCTCCCGTTTACCTTGGTCCTCCTTCTGTACTGGTGAAACAGTTATAGTACTCAAAAATTAAATATGAAGAGATCATCTTTGGTTTTTTTAAAGGAAAGACTTCGTGACTCGCTAAGTTTAAAATTCAAACAAAATTATTTTAGTACACATTGCTCCTTGTAGATGCTGATAAAGGTCAGATTGCTACTCACCTCTTACTTCAACTTGTGCTCTGATAACACTGAATTCTATTTAACAAATATATTATACCCTTGTGTCTTTATGAATGTTGTTCTGCCAGCAATGCCCATCCTTATATCTAGTTCAGATGGTAGCGCTTTTTCTCCTATGTTCTCCTATGAGCCATGTCACCTTTTTTCACAAATTTGTGAGTAACACTGGTCACATTGTTTGGAAATTTATTCGTTAATATGTATCATGTTAACATTTAGCACAGTGCCTGGAACATTATAGTGAAAGTTTACAAAACTCATCAATTAGCTTAAATTGGCATTGCATTAACTCATCATTAGTAGTTATTGCACAGCTTTCCCGAGGCTTCCAGACAGAGAATTAAATGGAATTGTCAGTTTTTAATACTGTAGCTTTGCTCACTTCTCCCCACCTAATTTATGATATATGAATGAACAGTATTTAGTGCTAAAGAGTAAAACGGTGACTCAGCCCCAAATCACATGATCTCCTAGAGAGGATGATTACTGAAAAGACCCACAGTTGACCAATTGGAGGTCTGCCAGTAACCTGACCATGCTACATTCCCTATGATTTAAGCAGTGTCAATCAGTGTGGCTTTCAGCCACATCTTTCTATATACTAGAAATAGGAATATATTAAAAGATTTTTTAAAAAAAATTGGGGCAGTGATCTTATGGTTGTTCATAGTTAGGATTGACTTTCGAAGTTCAACTGGTCTCATCTAGCCTAGCCTTCTTCCTTTTCTTCAGATTGGATGAAATAGGATGAAAACACATATGAGGAATCCTTTTGTTACTTTGGAATGTAAATACACTTCTAGTTGGTGAGAACTTGTCTTTTAATATTCAGCTTAAGGCAGCCATTTTAAAAGACTGCAAAAAACATCCTATTTCTTAGAACCACCATTTTTCCTCCTTACTATGATTATTAAACCTCTGAATTCCCAGATTCTAGACCCTATTTTTCTGGTCCTGCCCTTCTGACTTTTTTGACTTCCTGGGACTTTTGTTATCAATTCAGTATTTTGCTTATTGGGCTTTATCCCTGGCCTCTCATGGGTATCCTGAAAATTTAGGATACCTCTATGTAGTCACTTGTATGTAATTCTCCTCTGTACCCATCTGCAGCAGACTGTCTTGAAAATAATTTTTTAAGCTAATTGGATATAAATAAAAGACAAGAAAGGAAGTATATGGAATCATCCTGGGACCAAGAACATGCTTGATTTTTAAAAAATTTAAATTTAATTAATTAAAATTAGTTTCAGAGGTAGAGTTTAGTGATTCATCAGTTGCATGTAACACCCAGTGCCATTACATCAAGTGCCCTCCTTAATGCCCATGACCTAGTTACCCCATCTCCCCACCCACCTCCCTTCCAGCAACCTTCAATTTGTTTCCTGTAGCTAAGAGTCTGTTATGGTTTGGCTCCCTCTCTGATTTCATCTTATTTTATTGTACCTCCCTTCCTCTATAATCCTCTGTTTTGTTTCTTAAATTCCACATATGAGTGAAATCATATAATTGTCTTTCTCTGATTGACTTATTTTGCTTAGCATAATACCCGCTAATTCTATCCATGTCATTGCAAATGGTAAAATTTCATTTTTGATGGCTGTGTAATATTCTATTCTATATATATCCCACATCTTCTTTATCTATTCATCTGTTGATGGACATTTGGGGTCTTTTCATAGTATGGCTCTTGTGGACATTGCTGCTATAAACATTCAGGTGTAGGTGCCCCTTTGAATCACTATGTTTGTATCCTTTGAGTAAATACCTAATAGGGCAATTGCTGGCTCAGAGGGTAGCTCTATTTTTAACTTTTTGAGGAACCTCTATACTGTTTTCCAAAGTGGCTGCACCAGCTTGCGTTCCTACCAGCGGTGTAAGAAGGTACCCCTTTCTCCACATCCTTGCCAACATCTGTCATTTCCTGACTTGTTGATTTTAGGCATTTTGACTGATGTGAGGTGGTATCTCATTGTGGTTTTGATTTGTATTTCCCTTATACTGAGTGATGTGGAGCATTTTTTCATGTGTCTATTGGCCATTTGTATGTTTTCTTTGGAGAAATATCTGTTCGTGTCTCCTGCCCATTTCTTGACTGGATTATTTGCTTTTTGGGTGTTGTTTGATAAATTCTTTATAGATTTTGGATACTAGCCTTTTATATGATAAGACATTTGCAAATATCTTCTCCCATTCTGTCAGTTATCTTTTGGTTTTGTCGACTGTTTCCTTTGCTGTGCGAAAGCTTTTTATCTTGATGAGGTCTCAGTAGTTCATTTTTGCCTTGGAGACATGTCTAATATGAAGTTGCTGAGGTCAAGGTCAAAGAGGTTGCTGCCTATGTTCTCTTTTAGGATTTTGATGAATTCTTGTCTCACATTTAGGTCTTGCATCCATTTTGAGTTTATTTTTGTGTATAGTCTAAAGAATGAATGGGTCAAACAGGAAATTAAAGAAGAATATAAAAAAAATCATGAAAATAAATGAAAAAACAACTCTACAGAACCTTTGGGATGCAGCGAAGGCAGTCTGAAGAGGGTAGTATATAGTAATACAAGCTTTCTTCAAGAAACGAGAAGTCTCAAATACACAACCTAATCTTACACCTAAAGGAGCTGGAGAAAAAACAGCAAGTATAGCCTAAATCCAGTATGAGAAGAGAAATAATAAAAATCAGAGCAGAAATCAATGAAATAGAAACCAAAAGAACAGTAGAATAGATTGATGAAACTAGGAGCTGGTTCTTTGAAAGAATTAGTAAAATTGCTAAACTCCTAGCCTGACTTATCAAAAAGAAAAAAGCCCCAAGTAAATAAAATCATGAATGAAAGAGGAGAGATCACAATCAATGTTGAAGAAATACAATTATAAGAACATATTCTGGGCAACTACATGCCAAGAAGTTAGGGAATCTGTAAGAAATGGATGCATTCCTAGAAACACAGAAAGTACCAAAACTGAAATAGGAAGAAACAGAACACCTGAACAGATCTGTAATCAGCAAAGAAATTGAAGCAGTAATCAAAACTCTCCCAACAAACAAGACTCCAGGACCAGATGGCCTCCCAGTAGAATTCTACCAAACATTGAAATAATTAATATGTGTTCTACTGAAGCTGTTTCAAAAAAAAATGGAAGGAAAACTTCCAAACTCATTCTATGAGGCCAGCATTACCTAGATTCCCAAACCAGACAAAGACCCCCACCAGAAAGGAAACACTCCTGATTTTGCCAGCAAAATGAAATTTGCCATATTTCCTGTTGGCTTTAGGGCATTGGCCAGGGCACAAACGTGGTGCAGTGCCTTACAGAGAGTGCAATTTACTGAAACTATGAAATGTTTCATTAAAAATAAATGTTCAGAACAACTCAGAAATCCTTGATGATATTTTATTTGTGGAATGAAAAATATGCCTTTTTCCACTCAGTGGTGTGTCTTTGCGGAGATTATTCATTCTTCAGTCTTGGTCAGTATAACCCAGAAGGATTGAACTCACCATGGCTCTAAGAAAAGGTCAAGTCTTGCCAATCAGTATCACATACTTGGATAGAACCAGCAATTGAGAAGTGGGCATGTTACTCAAGTTCAATCCAAGTTAGTTTGAAGCTTTAGCAGAAACTATTGGAAGAGAGACACTCTCTTTCCATTTGGGTTACTAAACTGATAGAAAGTCCTCCTGGAGCTATTAGCAGCCATCCTTACCCACTGCCTGGGAAAAGCATATTTGACAATAAAGCCAACATAGGGGGAGATGGGGTTAAGACAGAGAGACAATGCTCTGATGAATATACTAGGGCAACTATATTTGGGACAGCTTTTGTCATGATAGTGATAGAGTCCCTTTTTGTTTTCGGCTGTTTTGAGTTGGGTTTTTATC
This sequence comes from Nasua narica, assembly GCA_028533885.1. Classification (NCBI taxonomy): domain Eukaryota; kingdom Metazoa; phylum Chordata; class Mammalia; order Carnivora; family Procyonidae; genus Nasua; species Nasua narica. The sequence goes on from CM052809.1 coordinate 62,362,112, forward strand.
CTCTGTAACTGAAAGAAGCTCGACTAATTAAATCAGTAACTTGAATATAACTTTTAGATGCTAAGTGTAATAGTTTTGTAACTGATATGCTTTTTTTCCTTGTTGGAAATAACATACAGCTTTGAAGACATTTTTCTTGTTTTCCTTACATAATGTAATGTCCCTCTGCAAGATACTATCTTGTTAACAAGGTGTTTGCGTACACCGTGTTGATTTTTTTATACAAAGCAGTTCTCAAACAAATTTGAAGACAAATTCATTACCTTGTTTTCTATTTGGGTCATCGATCCAGCACCTATTCTGTAAATATTAGGGGAAAATTTTTTTTCTGTTGATTTCCTGTGATTGTACATTGATAATGATCCTTGCAGAATATACCCAAACAGGGGAAACATGATTAAATCCATTTAAAGTTTCAATGGCCTTGGAGTAGCTTATGCCTTCCATCAGTTACAGAGATGGCTAGCTGAATGATTTTCCCCCTTCCGTGGCTTGGGACTTTTCATTTCACTCTTTGACCCATCACTGAACTTGAGATGGCACGGTGGGCATTTCTTATGTCAGATCTTATCTTTTCAGACTTCTAAGTCTGCCTTTTTAATTTCTTTGTTGTCTTATGAATATATGGGCTTGTCTCTGAGTAAATTTCCAGAATGAAGGAGAGCTTGGAAAACATCTCATTATCACAAAAACACGGTTTCTTATGAGCTCTATTCCATATGTAAATACCCACTCATTTGAGTTTCTTTTCAATGTTTGGCATTTCAGTTTGTATACATCTACATATTTATATATAAATTATTCCACACACTTTAGGAGAAACTATTATGGGGGTGGCAAACATTATGTTAAATAATTATCATTTTTACAATTTGAAAGACTCCCTTTCTGTTTTAAAAACACTATCCTTTATAGCTTACATGGCAGTGACATTGAAAGTTCTACTGTTCAGATCCCTGGAATTCAGATAACATATTTTATTCCTGAATAATTAAAGTTCATTGTAATTGGAGATTTCTGTAGAAACTATTCAGCATATTTCCATGGTCCCTCTACCTTGTCTGTGCAATTGATGAGTTACTGTTTCCAAACTTCTCTGTGAGAAATGCACCTAACAGCTTGTGATGCAAATTATGCACATACAGGATTATATATTTATACACACAGAGCAGTATTTGTGATGGCACTTGTGAATGAAAATGATGCTTCCGACCCCTGCTCACTGTCTGATCACATTACACCACTGCTTAAAATTATGAAATGCTGCTCCATGTCTGAGAGGTAAGTCCCTGCACCCCTGCATGCTGACATGCCTTACCTCTCGCATTCCCTGATTCACGTGTCCCAGGCTCTCATGTGGTTTCCGACTGCTGGGCTTTAGCACAGGCTGTTGTCTCAATCTGCAGTGCTCCCTGCCTGCTTTTGTCCCTGGCAAACTCAAGTCTCCATGTAAGTGTAGCGACTTAGAGAAGGACTGCTCTAAGTAATCTTTCCCTCTTTGATCCTGGCGCACTATTTATACACTATTATCACAGCAATGATAAGATTTGTATTTGTTGAGATGTAATATTAACATTGTGGACTAAGAACTGAGGCAAACTTTGTCTAGCTTTATTTTGTGGAATGTTAAGCCAGGGTGGTTTTGATGTAGAGTCATGGTTTCTTTGCTCACAACCGGCGGAAATAGAATACTTAGTTTTGAAAGTAGGCTTATTGCACAAAGAACTCTTTCATAGAACTCTCGTTAGACAAGTACACACCAACAGTTTTACTGATTTGGATCTATTGACCACTTAACGATGGATTTACATATACTTCAAGGACTTTGCATCCAAGAATATTCTACTTTATCCCTTGATATGGAACCACAGGACACATGCATTAAATTACCCGTGTCTAAGTTCAAAGCATGGGTTTAGATTTAAGACATACAAATTCAAAATGAGATGAGTGGCGGTAGGCTCCAGAACTGGTCTTTTTGGGCTGTCCCCCAAAGCACCCAGCCCCACTGGAGCTTATTGCTGAGACTGCAGAGCCAACAGTCGGGTGAATCCATTCTTTGTTTGAATTAACAGCAGTATAAAACCAGTTCTGAGGAATTATGACACTTGTCCCTCTCACTGAGGTAGGTGATACTTGGCTATGGGAGGTAGCCCCTGCATTGTGACTTACTGTTTGTTAGAGATGCTTGACCCTCTTTGAGTGAATATGGACATATGACCTCTCGTAAGTGACCCAGGACACTAGAAAATCTCAAGAGTGGGTCTGGGATACAGTGTCCATAGCCTGCACAGTGCTGGATGCAGATGATAGCTGAGATTGAGGGGGGAAAAGCACCAGTTTTTCCCTTCAGTTTTTCTAGATGGATGAAAATAGATAAAAGATGTCAATAAAACTGAAAAGATAGGATCAGATATCTCCCAGAATAAAGAGCAGTGGTGGCATGTCCTCCTGATGCTGTTCCCTCTCACTATTCCTGGCTTTATGATGATGTTCCCTCTCACTTTTCTTGGCTTTACATGAACGGTATGTTCAGAGTATGATGGAATTGGTAAGAGAAGTCATGGGAATTTGAGAATTAGTCTGAAACCGGCCTGATCCCAAGGTACAGAAGATGATAAAATCTAAGATGATGCAGGCCAAATGTCTCTCCTTCCATATCTTCATTTCTATTATCCCAAGATCCAGAGGCCTGAATATAGGGGGGAAGGAGTCCTCATTAGTGGTAAAAATATTACATATCTGTTACATGTCTTTTATTATTTTTTATTTTTTTTTGTTTGTGTTTTTAAAACATTTTACAAAGATTTATTTCAGAGACAGCATGAACACACATGTGGGGGGAAGGGCAGAGGCATAAACAAACTCCCCTGCTGAGCGTGGAGCCCCAAGGAGGGCTCTATCCTAGGACTTTGAGATCAAGCCCTGAGCCGAAGTCAGACACTTAACTGGTAGAGCCACCCAGGTGTCTCTGTTACATGTTTTTAAATGTCTTTCTCCCTTCTTCATATGAGCATCTTGCAGCACATATGTCTTTGCATTTCAGTATCCTTAGCATGTAGCGTAAGCCCAGGTCTCCATTGAATAAAGAAATACTGAATGTGTGAATGGGAATGCACGGTGCCCTTCGATGAAAAGCATACATTTTATGAGATTTCTGATCTGCTTATTTGTATCAAGCTTAGGACCCCGGTGAGCGTGGCACTCTGTAAATGTTCCTATATAAATATGTCTGTTGCTAACTTTTGTTTTAAAACCTTTTTGAGGTTGTACATTGACAAGATCAATGCAAGATAGCATGAATGCCATTATTTTCCAGCATCTACTCATTTTAGAAGAAAAGGAGACTTCCTTTCCTCACCTCCCACAGCCTGAAGAAAGTTTCCTTTTTGAGAACAAAATTACCATTTGTTTCAAGCTTTCTCTTCAATTATAGCAATTTCCACATGTTTTTAAACTATTCTCAGCAAAAGAAAAATCAACATTTGCACTTTTTTTTTTAAAGATTTTTATCTATTTATTTGACAGAGAGATCACAAGCAGGCAGAGAGGCAGGCAGAGAGAGAGGGAAGCAGGCCCCCTGCTGAGCAGAGAGCCAGATGCGGGGCTCGATCCCAGGACCCTGTCCTGAGACCATGACCGGAGCCGAAGGCGGAGGCCTTAACCCACTGAGCCACCCAGGCGCCCCACATTTGCACTTTTGATGCATAGGCTAATCTAGCAGATATAGGTTTAAAGGCATCATCGCTGTGACAAATAATTGGGAAGATTTTTCTTTATTTGCTCCTGGCTATTGCCCACGTTGTCTGTGAACTCAGAAGCAGGACAAACGAAACTGTTTTTTGAGTGCTGTTAAATGGTCCGCATAAAGTGGACCTTGCTATGCACTTTCAGACAACACCATCTTTTCTTGAGGATAAGCATGGCCATTTAGCTGCAGTTTTCCTATATATTTTTCATGTTTCACAGACACTGGTTGGGAGGACAGTAAGGGAGCAGCCACGGCAAGCAACCAGCTGTGGCCTGCCAATTCTAGTTCCTGACAGGTAGCAAGCTGGATTCTTGGCTGTAAAGAATCTCAAGCAGTTTCGATATGCTCTAGGGAGGGCAACTGTTTAGCCTAAGCAATTCAAAGAGGCATAATTGTGCTTCACAGTACACAGAAAGTCACCACATCTGTTTCATATTTTTGGCTTTTAGAACTGAACTAGAACAGAGAAATAAACATACAGCTTTGAATATAGAGTAAAAACAAGTTCATGGTGCACAGATGAGCATATTGTATGTAACTCAGTGAAAATTTCCTTAATGAGGGTTTCTTTTGGTAAAGTGAGAAATATTTCTGGTGTTAATCAAGGTTTTTTAAAAGAGATTTAATAGAAAATATTATCTATTTAAATGTCAAGGCAGCCTATCATTCTCCCTTAAATCTATTATAGTCAATTGTTGAGATGCCGCGGCGGCGTTCACGTGACCTATTGCAAATATTTGGGGAGTCATCTGCACTGCATTAGCCTTTCTAGTGGTAGTTATTTAAAAAAATAATTTGGATGTAGTAGGCTAAAAACATTCAAGGCAATGAATTAGAACTTCATTAACCACTTTCATCTTTTATTTTGGTTCAAATGTAAATGCAGTCATTTGATATCTAAGTGTATATAATATGTGATGACTGTCTTTTAAAAATGTAATCTAGCAGAAAATACATCTTAATTTGAATGTAACACTGTCTTAAATATAATTTTAATATTCTTCAGCATCTGGCGTCTCAAAGAATGAGGTCATTTGAGGTTAAGAAACTTTTCCCTGCAATAATAGTAATAATAATAATAATAATCTTCAGACAAACAGTGAAAGAGGCAAGTACTTATTTAAATGATCAGATATGGAGAAAGGGGAAGAAAGAAACTGGCATGTACCAAGGTTTTCCTTTTTACTAGGCCTTTACATTATGATGCTTATGTAGTTCCTATAAAAGCTACCATGTAGTTAACAGTTTGAGAGCTTTCAGATGAAGAATCTGTCATGAAATAATTGGCTCAAATATTACGAGGTCTGCCCTAATCATACTCAGATCCTCTCTTTCTTTCTTTCAACCTGCAGTTATGTATTGTTGTATGTACATATGTATGTGTGTGTGTATTGTTTTTTTGAGAGAGCGAGATTGTGCTTGTAGGGGAGAGGGGCAGAAGGAGAGGACGAGAATCTTAAGCAGGCTCCACACCCACTATGGAGAGGACATGGGGCTCGATCCCATGATCCTGAGATCATGACCTGAGCCAAAAATTAAGAGTCCAAGGCTTAACTGACTGTGCCACCCAGGAACCCCGGTACTTTTATCAATGTCTGTCTTTTTAGTAGTCTGTAAGTTCCATGAGGTCAAGACTATGTCCGTCCTTTATTATATACCTGGAGACTTGCTCACATATAATAGAGACTAACTGATATTTTTTGGCAGTGATCGAGGCCTGCCTGGTTCTAAACTACTTAAATATATTAACCCATTTAATCTTCCCAACACAACTTTGAACGGATTACTATTGAACCTATTTTATAGATGAATAAGGTGAAGCACAGAGAAGTCAAGTAACTCGCCAAAGTCATGCAGTTCGATGGAAGAAGCAGGATTTGGGCCTTGATAGTCTGACTCTATTGAGGGCCATGGTTTTAGTTATGAAATGGAGTCTTGGCAAAGGAGAAATAATCTGAAATTAAGTTTGAAAAAGGCCTCGCTGACAGAATTACTTGCTTAGATCTTATGGTGGCTTATCATCACCCTTGATATAGTATTTATTCATTTAACAAAGGAGTGTGGCGTGTTTCCATGACAATGTGCTAAGCACCTTTTTAGATTGCCTCACTCAAACCTTTCTGGCCACTGGGAACTCTGTGTGTGTGTGTGTGTGAGAGAGAGAGAGAGAGAGAGAGAGAGAGAGAGGGTGAGAGAGAGAGAGAGAGAGAGATAGTAGGAGTATCTTATTTCCTCTAATTTACCGATGAGGGAGCTGAGGCTATCAAAGTTTAAGTCATTTGACCTAAGTAAAGGTTTCATAATTAGCACACGCTTGAAGGCAGAGCTTCTAAGGAGTCTAAACTCCTTGCTCTGTGGCATTTCTCAACTCTGAAATCTCTTTCCCTTTTCTTATTATCAATACATTTGGGGTCAGTGTTATTAGCCAAACTATTGTGACACCTCAAAAGCCATTAAACTTCTTGATTTTTGGCTTCCTTTTTTCTGATTGAATGATTCAGGCTTTGTGATAACATGGGTCTGTCTTTTCCTGCCTTGAAGGAAAAACCAGGTGGGGCAGATGCTCACCTTTGTAACTGATGCAGACTGACAGGAATTTAGTGTAGCCCTGAAGTTACGGACCAAGAGCCTTCATGATTCTGTGCCTCAAGCCAGGAAGAATAAATTAGGCTGTTCCCTTCTTCTGTCATCTTAAATCTGTAAAGGAATTGTGTGCTATAAAAACTTGAAACCTGCTCCTCTATTGTTAACGTCTGATTTTTTTTAAAATTTTTTTTATAGGCTGTCAGAGACTAGAAAGATAGGCTGCACAGTTCAAGTGTTATTTTCAGTCAGGTACCTATCACACATTTTATATCGGGAAGCCAATGAGTATTTGTTAATTACAGCGATCATAGAATCTTTCAAATGCAAATAGTCTGACTCAGATTTCAGTTTGTTTGGTACCAAGCGATGATGAAAGAATGGTATAGCCTGATCGTTGTTTTACTCCCATCTGTGTGCACCAGGCAATCACCACTTACAGATGGTTGTGATTCAGAGACAGGTTGCCACATGCGAAAAAAGTATGTTTCAGTTATTTTAATAAGATTTATTGCAGTAGTCACAGTTAAATGCTTAAACCTTAATGGTAATTGCTGCTAATCTTTCAAGAAAATGATTAGAGATTAATAAACTGCAAGAAGGATATTTTACTGTAAACTTTGGCAAAATTACAAAGGTAAATTTTACATTTACTCCCTCGTCTCATAAATCAGAATGCTGCATATACCTTTTACCATTTTCTGAAATGCTATTTTATATAGGTGCGTGCACACGCACATACATAAACAAACACACATTTATATTACGTGTACTGGGGACAAACTAAGACTCCTAATTTCTGTGAAAAACGTAATTGGCTAAGCAACAACAAATAATTCTGAACAAGTATACCAAAATGATTCCTAATCAGCTTTGAGGGTGTGTGTGTATGTGTGTGTGTGTGTGTTAAAATAGACAACATAAAATTTGTTTCAGTCATTTTTAAGTGTACAATTCAGTGACATTAAGCACACTGACAGTGTTGTGCATCCATCATCTCTATTTCTAGAATGCTTTCATCTTCCTAAGCAGAGACCTTGTACCCCTTACATAATAATTTCCCATCCTCCCTTAGCCCAGTTCCTGATAACCTCTATTCTGCTTTCTGTCTCTATGAATTTGCCCGTTCTATAGACCTCATATATGTATAATGACACGTTTTTGCCATTTTGTGTCTGGCTTATTTCATTTAGTGTAATTTTTCACTTAATGTGTTTTTAAATTTCATCCATATATTAGAATTGTGTTCCCTTTTATGACTAATACTTCATTGTATGTATATACCACATTTTGTTTATTCATTCATCTCTTGATGGATATTGGCATGGATATTGAGACTTTCTAGCCACTGGGAACAATGCTGCTGTGAACATTGGTGCACATATATCTGATACCCTGCTTTGAATCTTTTGATTAGCTAAGATTACAACTGCTGGATCATATATAATTCTCTGTTTAACTTTTTGAGGAGCAAACTTTTTCACAGTGGTTGCACCATTTTATATTTCCACTAGCAATGCACGAGGGTTCTATTTTTCCAAATCCTTGCCAGCACATGATATTTCTTCCCTCCCCCCTCCACCCCTCTCTTCTTTTTAAATAATAACCATTCTAATGGGTACTAACCTTGAGATTTTTAAGTTCAGTAGATACTTTGAGTAATCATATGAAAATGAAATTTTTTATTTACTAATTTTATGAAAACTGTCAGAAAGTTGATAATTTAGAATAATCCTCCATTTGAATTATTCCATTATATGTAGTGATTGGGTTAATGTCCTTGACTCTGAATAGAAAAGTTCCTTTACTTCAAGGTGCTGCCAAAAATCACGGATAAATGATGTTTAACCATTTGCGAAAGTTTAAACAGAGAAGTTAGTTTTATCTTAGTGTGCAAAATAAGGGTAGCAATACATTTTGTAAATTCATGTAAGATGAAAAACTATAGCTTATAATTCAGGGCATTTCTGTTGTTATTCAGGTAAGATGATGTGTGTTGGCTAAGTAGGTTGAAATAGGACATACACACACACCCATGCACCTTTGTAATCAGGAGGCTATTGTAAAGAAGATATGGGTAGATTACATGGGATCATCATACATATCAGAAACTGGGATACTCCAGTTGATTTTTAGGGTTTGTCTTCAATTTAGGATGCAGCGGTATTTTGAGGCTAGGCTAACAGACAGGTAGAATCTGTTTGGCACATTTTAATTATGGCTTTTTCATTTTCAAGCCAGGATTTGAATGGAATTTGTGTCTTATTAAAGATTGTGCTGTTGTGAGCCTATACTTCTGGTTGGTGGAAATGTGTAGACTGGCTGTTGGGGGATAAAGTTCTGTATTAGAGACACCATTAAGAGGGGAACTGGGCTTCCCATTTTGGGAAAAAAAATCAATGGGTATCGAGTTTTGATTGAAGATGGCTACAAACCATCCGTTAGACACATTTTAAGGTTTAGTATTTCATTTCTTGTACTAAACACCAACATTTTATCACCATATAATTCTAGGTTATATGGCTTTGGAGCTTCAACTTTGGGTTCATGTCTGAAATAAAAGTACTTAAATTATTTATTTGTAGTTTTAAGATGAAGTAACTTAGTTGTATTTTTTTTCAAAATGAAGTTCAATACTTTTTATAGAAGTATTATGTAGAAAAACTCATTTAAGAAAGTAAAAACAAAAGAAATAATTCTTCTTTGAGATCTATAATGTTGACAGCATTTTCACTGAAACCGTAAAATGTTTATTTACAAGTAAGGTAGTTTATAGTAACACTTAATAAGATATTAGTGCTAAAGCAAATGTTTTGTAGCTTTGGTCAGGGCACTATAAAAAATAAAACATAAATTGTGTCCTTTTCTTAGACAACTTACACTCCAAACTGCATGGAAGGAAGTGCATAGCACGTTGGGATATTGTACACATATTTAAAATACAACCATAAATGAGAAACCACATTGTCGGGAACAGACAATATTCTCATTGTACTGGGAAATGCACGTTAGCCTGGGTAGTGGTGGAAGGAATGAATCATAGCCTCTCTTCCAATGAGTCATGGCTGGCTGAATAGAGGTGGGAGTTTCAAGCGCTCTTTCTTTGAGTGATGGAAAGAATTTTTCATCATTTTATATATTATTCAATATCTCTGTCACTATCACTGTTGATAAATGATATGAAAAATGATCATTTATCATTTAAAATCAATTGAGATATTTACAACTAATACTTTCCTTCCATAGATCTGGAAGTGCTTTTCAAAAATCAATTAATTTGCACAATATACTACTGTAAGGGTAGCCTTATTATCACCATTTTATGGACAAATTCAAAGCAAGAGAGGTTAATTAACCCATCATAGAGTCTAAAGGGCTGAGTGGCAAGGCAAAATGGACTGAGCACCAACTTGAAGGCCAGGAACTCTGCTTTTAGCATGGATTTTAATTGATTTAGATCAGTTTCTCTAGACTAAAAAGCATAAGCAATAATTCTGAATTATCATGCAGCAATATAGTGTGGATTAAATAATTAATATTCTGAAGCCCTTTATAAATGTGAATTATTATTACTCATTTTAGCTTTAGACCACTGAGTCGGCCAAACTACCTTCCAGCACTGGTGACTAAAGTGTAAATTAATTGGCTAAGTGAGAAATTCATCTCACACATTTCTTGCTGTAAGAGACTCCTCTGTTCTGAGTGGAAATCTTTATATACAGTGGTGTATTTTACTCTGCTTCCCCTATTGTATGTGTTTGTATCCAATTCCCTAATAAATTGGGAATTCATCTTACATGGGGAGATCCATGTTTAAAATATTAGTGTAAAATGCGCATGTTTCTTTTAGGAAGGTCCATATCCCATTTTCTAGAGATGCACTTTTGGGAATATTGTCATGTGGTTAACAAAACTAGTAGTTTGCTTTACTGATCATTTACATACATATTTGGAAAGATTACTGAAAATGATATTTTCTCCAAAGATCCACTGTTCTGGCTTATCAAGCTTTGTGCTTATGTTTGGTGCTTTTTCAATAAATATATTAGGGAACACTATATTAGAAATCCTGCAGTTGCTTTATTAAGTTTTTTCCTCTAATCATTTGATTAGGAAAGTTGCCATTAGAGAGGTAAAACTCCCAAACTCTTCATTTAAAGGAAGAGAGGGCTCAGGGTTGAAAGATAGGAAGTCTAAAACTAATTACTGGCTTATGTCTTCTCTGAAGGACAAGGAAATTTATCCATAGAGTTCTTAGTATATTAATGGATAGGTGATAAAAATGATTTTCTATATTGTTTTAAGATAGATTTTCAGTCATTCATTCAACAAATATGTTTTGAGCATCTGTTAATGTGCCAGGCACAATTCTAGATGCTAAAACTAAGGACTAAGACTTTGCCCTCTATCACTTACAGTAAGCAAGTCAAAAAATATGTAGGTATATGTGTGTTCTCAGTCACTTAGATAAGAGCTAGGAAGACACAACAAAACGCAAAGGGAACAGAGTATAATGGGAGTGCTGCTTTCAAAGAGATGGTCAAGAAGTTGGAGATAGACAGTTGAGAAGTTTGAAGTGAGGCTTCTAGCCTTAGGAGTATCACTGGGAAGAGCTTTCTAGGCAGAGGCAGTAGTGTATGTGGGGGTCTTGAGAAGGTGATGTGGTAGAGCAGGTGTGGTGGTGATTCTGAGGGTTAGGTGTTTGGAAGCATACTTAGATCTTGGAAAACAGCTGAAGGACATTGGGAGAAAGTAATTGTGTATATGCCACCTGCAGGGAGATGCATTATAAACCCTTGAACATTGGACTATCAAGAGCTGGCAGACAACTAGTTTACAGAGTGCTAGCAGAAGCTTGACTTACTGATTTCAAGGATATTTAGCAAACAATTCTTGAATTTTCCAAACATACTCAAGTCTCTGCTTTTGAAGGCAAAAAAGTAAACATAATACTGAGGAAAGGTATATAATTTGTGCAACTGCAGATTGAGTCAGAGAACCCACAGGGTATCCTAGACAAACCAGTAGAGTACACAGTGATGGGTGCATCAATAAATCATAATTTTTGCTTTCAATTCTTTTTACTGAGATAAAAAGCACACACCATAAAATTTTTTCCTTTTAAGTATAAAATTGAGTGTTTTCAATATTGTTCACAAAGTTCTACAAACATCACTGTTATCTATTTCCAGAATGTTTTCATCATTCCATTGTGGACATTCTTGTTTTTCTACATCTCCACCCCAACCTTGGCAAACCCTAATCTGCCTTCTGTTTTTATGTATGTGACTATTTTGGACATTTCATACACATTTCATACACATTTCAATATAATATATGGCCTTTTGTATCTGCCTTCTTTCATATAACATTGTGATTTCAATGTTCTTCCATGTCGTAGTAAGAATAAGTACTTGATTCTTTTTTTGTGGTTGAATAATATTCCACTATATGGATATATTACATTTTGTCTCTTCATCTGCTGATAGACATTAGGATTGTTTTCACCTATTGGCTATTAGAGACAAACCTATACAAGTTCTTGTGTGAACACGTATTCCTAATTATCTTGGGTATTTACCTAAGAGTGGAATTGTTTGGTCATGTGGGAACTGCATGTTCAGCTTTTTAGAGGAAGTGTCAAACCGTTTTCCCACCTGGCTACCCCACTTTACATTCCTCCCAACCATGTGTGAGAGTTTTGATTTCCCCATATCTTCACCCACACTTTTTTTTTTAAGATTTTATTTATTTATTTGTAAGAGAGAAAAGGAGAGAGAGGGAGAGCACAAATCGGGGGAGCAGCAGGAAGCGGGAGAAGCAGGCTCCCTGCTGAGCAAGGAGCCTGATGTGGAACTCAATCCCAGGACTGGGATCATGACCTGAGCTGAAGGCAAATGCTTAGCCAACTGAGCCACCCAGGTGTCCCACACATTTGTTTTTTGATTATAGCCATTTTACTGTGTATGAAGTGGTATCTCATTCTGATTTTTATTTGCATGTCTCTTATGTTGATAATACTGAGCATCTTTTCATGGGCGTGTTGGTTATTTGTAATTTTTTGGGGGGAGAAATTTTTATTCATGTCCTTTGGCCATTTTATTATTTATGTATTTATTTATATTCTTTCTTCCCCCCCCTTGGCCATTTTAAAATTACATTGTCAATTTATTGCCAATTTGAAAGAGTTTTTTTTTTTAAATATATATATTTTGGGCACTAAATCCAGTTATGTAGTTTGCAATTATTTTCTCCAGTTCTATGGGTTGTCATGATAATATCTTCTGATGCATAAAAGTTTTAAATTTTGATGAAGTCTAATTTACCTTTTTTATCCTATACTGAATCCCTTGCATTTCCATATGAACTTTAGGGTCAGCTTGTCAACTTCCATAAAAAAGAGCTGGGAATTTGATAGAGATTGCATTAATTCTGTAGATCTAGAGCGCCTGGGGGGCTCAGCCTTCGGCTTAGGTCATGATCTCATGGTCCTGGGATCGAGCCCCGCATCAGGCTCTCTGCTCAGCAGGGAGCCTGCTTCTCCCTCTCTCTCTCTGCCTCCCTCTCTGCCTACTTGTGATCTTTCTCTCTCTGTCAAATAAATGAATAAAATATTTAAAAAAATCTGTAGATCTATTTGGGGAGTGACACAGACACAGTATATATTTCCATTTATTTAAATCTTTAATTTTTTCATAGTGTTTTGTAGTTTATAGTGCATGTCATGCACTTATTTTGTTAAATTTATTCCTAAGGTTTTTTTTTATCCTGTATAAAATGGTATTGTTTATATAATTCAATTTTCAGATTCTTATTGCTAGCATATAGAAATTTAGTTGATTATGGTGTACTGACCTCGTATCCTGAAACATCGTTAAAATTATTACCTCTAGTAGATTTTTAGTGAATATGTTGGGATTTTCTATATGCTGGGTCATACCATCTGCAAATATAGTTTATCTTCTTGTCCATTCTTAATGTCTTTTGCTTATTTCTCTTACCTACTTACCTTGGTCAGACCCTCCATACAGTGTTGAATAGAATTGAGCTAGATATCTACCAGAGCACTCTGAACACCATGAAATCAGCCTGAGATGTAAGATGATACACTTCTGGCTTTCTGTGGGGGCAGAGGATCATCAGTGGAGAGGTACAGAGGATTTGGGAGTGTGCAGACTGATATCGGTGGATAAACAGAAGGGGGAAGGAGCCACAAGAAGTGAGCCATTGGAAAGTAATCCTCCAATGCAAAAGTGCCTTGCTCTTGGGGACCAGCAATAACTTGGAGACAGTTGGCTGTGAGATGGGAAGGGACTAATAATAGCACTCAAAAAGACCAAAGAGACTTAAGGGACAGTTGTTGGGACTATGTGGCCACAGGCGTGGACCTAAGCCCAGGGTCTCAGATAGCCGCAGCCGCCACCCGCCTGTGCCTGAGCGGACTCTGCGTGGACTTGTACTCAAGTCAGCAATCCCTGGGGCTGGTGGCTCCTGAGCCACCACAGCTGCCTCCATTGCCTCCTCTGCCACAGGGGCTCAGGGCACCTGGTGTGGACTGGAGTCAGTGGTCCCTGGGGCTAGTGGCTGCCACCACTACCACAGTCACTGCCACCTCTGCCACAGCTGAGAGGACCCAGTGCGGACTTGAGTCAGAGGTCCCGGGAATGGCAGCTGCTGGAATTGGGCTCACCCGGACCTATATTGCTTGCAGTTTTGGTAGCACAGGGTACAGAGACAAGTGGGGACCTTGGGCGATCACTGAGAGGGTGGCTGTGGGTGTGCACCACCTGTGGGAGGCTGCGGTATTCAACTGGGTGGGCAGAGGGGGAGTCTGTGTGCTCTGGAGGGTTCAGAGAGGAGCATACTGTGGCTTCTCTCTGAGGAGGAGGTCTGGGTAGGGACAGTTTGCCGAAAAGGCATGAAAAGCCACCAGAGAACAAAAGCCTCCAGAGAACAAAAGCCTGAAAAACCGATTTCCACTGAGCCTAACCCCTTGATAGCAGGCAGGGCAACTCCACCTAAGCAGGATTGGCTAAAAACAACACAGCAGGCCCCTCCCCCAGAAGAACAAGCTGAAAGAACAAGAGAACAACAACCACAGGGTCCCCATAAAACTGTAAAACCCCCACACCAGGGGAAAATAGAATATTAAGCTCCCGGTATTGCCTCACAGCCTATATATTTCTTAGATACAATTTTCTCTCCCCCTTTTTAAAAAATTATTTTTTATGATTCTTGTTCATTTTTTTTTACCTATTCACTATTTCAACTAGATGTTTAATACAACATATTCCATGTAACTTTTTAACCTGAACTTTTTCATACATACACCTTTTTCTTTTTCTTTTATATATATGCTATATATATGCTTCAATGTAGGGTTTTTTTCCCTATTCAACACTATCATTATATATATAGCAGTTTTAATTTCCCTGTATCACTGGAAAGTTGAGTCCTCTAACAAAGGTAACAAGATACACCCAGGAAGAATGGAAATACCCTTCCTCTCCTACATAGACGGATTATAACCACCTTCCCATCACCCTCCCTCTTTTTATTTTGTGTATTTACTTATTTATTTCTTTTTCTTCTGTCAGTCTTTCTGTTTGTTTTTGTACTTTATAAATCTTACTCTTGGGGCTTATTTTGGCTGGAGTTTTTTTTTTTTTCCTTTTTTCTTTCTTTTTGGCGGTGACTTCCAGTTGCTCCGAAACTTTCCAGGGTGCATCTTGCCTGGATTGTGGGATTTTCAGCTATATATCCCCTCAACCACCTATCACCAGAATGACTAGGAGGAGGAACCCCCAGCAGAGGAAAAATTCAGAGACTGTGATCTCTGCCACAAAACTAATGGATATGGACATAAGGAAGATGTTGGAAATAGAATTCAGGGTCACAGTTATGCAAACAATAACTAGATAAGAGAAAACCATTAGTGACAACATAGATTCTCTAAAGGCAGAAGTGGGAGCTGATCTGGCAGAACTTAAAAATGCTATTAATGAGATCCAATCTCATATAGATTTTTCTAACAGGGTAAATGAGGCAGAATATCGAATTAGTGATCTAGAAGACAAACTGAAAGAAAATAAGGGTCAGAAGGAGGCCTGGAATAAACAGCTTAGAATCTGTGAAAACAGAATTAGAGAAATAAATGATGCCATAAAATGTTCCAGTGTCAGAATTATTGGGATCCCTGAGGGGGTGGAGAGAGAGAGGAAGAAAGAGAGAGAGAGAGAGAGAGAGAGAGGGAACTAGAAGATATAGTTGAGAAAATCCTAGATGAGAATTTCCCTAATCTGGGGAATGAAACAAGTATTCATCTAGAGGCAGAGAGGACACCCTCCAAGATCAACAAGGGTAGAGTGACCTCCAGGCTTGTGATAGTGAAACTCGTGAATCTTAAATCCAGAGAAAATATCTTAAGGGCAGCTAGGGGGAAGAGATTCCTTACTTATAGAGGGAGGAACATCAGAATAATGGCAGACCTGTCCACAGAAAACTGGCAAGCCAGATAGGGCTGGCAAGACACATTCAAGGAACTAAATGAGAAGAACCTGCAGCCAAGAACACTTTATCCAGTAAGGCTGTCATTTAGAATGGATGGAGAGATAAAGAGCTTCCAAGACCAGCAAAGACTGAAAGAATATGTGACCACCAGCTGGCCCTGCAAGAAATACTAAGGGGGGTTCTATAAAAGAAGAAAGACCCCAAGAATAATATAGAACAGGAATTTACAGAGACAATATATAGAAACAAGGCCCTCACAGGCAATGCGATGACAATAAATACATATTTTTCAATAATCACTCTCAATGTGAATGGACTAAGTTCTCCTATAAAATGGTACAGGATTGCAGATTGGATAAAAAGACAGGACCCATCCATATGCTGTGTATAAGAGACTCATCTTGAACCTAAAGATACATCCAGACTGAAAGTGAAGGGATGGAGAACCATCTTTCATGCCAATGGACCTCAAAAGAAAGCTGAGGTAGTGATTCTAATATAAGACAAATTAGATTTCAAGCTAAAGACTATAGTCAGAGATACAGAAGGACATTACATCATTCTTAAGGGCTCTATCCAACACGAAGATCTAACAGTTGTAAATATCTGTGCCCCCAACATGGGAGCAGCCAGCTACATAAGCCAACTGTTAATCAAAATAAAGAGACATATTGATAAGAATATATTAATTCTAGGGGATCTTAGCATGCCACTCTCATTAATAGATAGATCATCTAAGCAGAAAATCAACAAGGAAACAAGAACTTTGAATGACATACTGGACCAGATGGACCTCATAGATATATACAGAACATTCCACCCTAAAACAACAGAATACTCATTCTTCTCGAACGCACATGGAACTTTCTCCAGAAAAGACCACATATGAGGTCACAAATCAGGTCTCAACTCATACCAAAAGATCAAGATCATTCCCTGCACATTCTCAGATCATGGTTCTTTGAAACTGGAACTCAAACACAAGAAAAAGTTTGGAAGAAATTCAGACACTTGGAAGCTAAAGACCATCCTGCTCAAGAATATTTGGATCAACCAGGAAATCAAAGAAGAGCTTAAACAATTCACAGAAACCAATGAGAACAAAGATACATTGATCCAAAACCTATGGGATTTGGCAAAGGCGGTCCTAAGGGGGAAATACATAGCTATCCAAGCCTCACTCAAAAAGATAGAAAAATCCCGGATACACAGACTCTCTTTACACCTTAAAGAACTGCAGAGTCAACAACAAATTAAGCCTACTCCATGCATGAGAAGGGAAATAATTAAGATTAGAGCAGAGATCAATGAGTTAGAAACCAGAGATACAGTAGAACACATTAGCAAAACTAGAAGCTGAAAGAATTGAAAGAATTAATGAAAGAATTCATTAATAGAATGAAAGAATTAATGAAATAGATAAACCACTCACCAGACTAATCCAAAAGAAAAGAGAAAGGACCCAAATTAATAAAATTATGAATGAAAGGGGAGAGGTCATGACTAACACCAAGGAGATAGAAACAATCATCAGATATTATTATCAACAGCAATATGCCAATAAGGTAAGCAACCTAGAACAAAGAGATGCATTCCTGGCATCCTGTGAACTTCCAAGACTGAAAGACTGAAACAGGAAGAAATTGACAACCTGAATAGACCAATAACTAGTAAGGAGATTGAAGCAGTGATTAAAAACGCCCAAAAAGAAGAGTCCAGGACCTGATGGATTCCCTGGGGAATTCTATCAACCATTCAAAGAAGAAATAATACCTATTCTCCCGAAGCTGTTTCAAAAAGTAGAAACAGAAGGAAAACTTCCATGCTCTTTCTATGAAGCCAGCATTACCTTGTTCCCCAAACCAGGCAAAGACCCCATCAAAAAGGAGAATTTCAGACCAATATCCCTGATGAATATGAATGCCAAGATTCTCAACAACATCCTAGCTAATGTACTTTTAATGAAAGTACATTAAAAAGATTATCCACTATGACCAGGTGGAATTTATCCCTGAGATGCAAAGGTGGTGCAACATTTGCAAATCAATCAATGTGATAGAACAAATCAGTAAGAGAAGAGAGAAGAACCACATGGTCCTCTCAATTGATGCAGAAAAAGCATTTGATGAAATATAGCATCCTTTCCTAATTAAAACTCTTCAGAATATAGGGATAGAGGGAACATTCCTCAACTTCATAAAATTCATCTATGAAAAACCCATAGTGAATATCATTCTCAATGGGGAAAGCTGCGAGCCTTCCCATTGAGATCAGGAACATGACAGGGATGCCTGCTCTCGCCACTATTGTTCAACATAGTTATAGAAGTCCTAGCAACAGCAATTAGACAACTAAAAGAAATAAAAGGCACTCAAATTGGCAAAGAAGAAGTCAAACTCTCTCTTTTCACAGCTGATATACTTTATGTGGAAAACCCCAAAGACTCTACCCCCAAATTACTAGAACTCATGCAGTAGCTCAGTAGTGGCAGGATACAGAAATGCACAGAAATCAGTTGCTTTCTTATACACTAACAATGAAACTGTAGAAAGGGAAATTAGAGAAATAATTTCAGTTACAATAGCATCAAAAACCATAAGCTACCTTGGAATAAACCGAACCAAAGAAGTAAAGGATCTATACTTGAGGAACTACAGAACACTTGTGAGAGAAATTGAAGGAGACACAAAAAGATGGAAAAACATTCTATACTCATGGGTCAGAAGAATAAACATTATTAAAATATCTATGCTGCCCAGAGCAATCTATACTTTCAACACCATCCTGATCAAAATACCATTGGCATTTTTCAAAGTGCTGGAACAAACAATCCTAAAATTTATGTGGAACTAGAAAAGACCCTGAATCGCCAAGGAAATGTTGGAAAAGAAAGACAAAGCTGGGGGCAACACGTTGCCTGATTTCAAGCTTTATTAAAAAGTTGTAACCACCAAGACAGCATGGTACATAGACTCATGGAACAGAGTAGAGAGCACAGATATGGACCTTCAACTCTTTGGTCAAATAATCTTCGACAAAGCAGGAAAGAATGTCCAATGGAAAAAATAGTCTCTTCAATAAATGATGCTGGGAAAATTGGACAGCTATATACAGAAGAATGAAACTCGACCATTCTCTTACACCATACACAAAGATAAACTCAAAATGGATCAAAGGCCTCAATGTGAGACAGGAATCCATCAAAATCCTTGAGGAGAATATAGGCAGTAACCTCTTCGACATTGGTCACAGCAACTTCTTTCAAGACAAGTCTCCAAAGGCAAGGGAAGCAAAAGCGAAAATGAACTTGTGGGACTTCATCAAGATAAAAAGTTTCTGCACAGCAAAGGAAACAGTCAACAAAACAAAGAGGCAACCCACGGAATGAGAGAAGATATTTGCAAATGACACTACAGACAAAGGACTGATATCCAAGATCTATAAAGAACTCCTCAAACTCAACACCCCAAAACAGATAATTAAGTAAAAAAGTGGGCAGAAAACACGAACAGACACTTCTCCAATAAGAACATACAAATGACTAACAGACTCATGAAAAAATGTTCATCATCATTAGCCATCAAGGAAATTCAAATCAAAACCACATTGAGATACCACCTTATAGCAATTAGAATGGCAAAAATTAATAAGGCACGAAATAAATGTTGGAGAGGATGTGGAGAAAGGAAACCCTCTTACACTGTTGGTGGGAATGGAAGTTGGTACAGTCACTCCACAAAACAGTGTCGATATTCCTTAAGAAATTAAAAATAGAGCTACCCTATGACCTGGCAATTGCACTACTGGGTATTTACCCCAACGATACAGATGTAATGAAAATAAGGGGCACATGAATGCCAATGTTCATAGTAGCAGTGTCCACAATAGCCAAACTGGAAAAAGCTGAGCTGCCCTTCAACAGATGAATGGATAAAGGATATGTGGTTCATATATACAATGGAATATTACTCAGCCATCAGAAAGGATGAATACCCAACTTTTGCATCACCATGGGTGGGATTGGAGAAGATTATGCTGAGTGAAATAAGTCAAGCAGAAAAAGTCAATTATCATATGGTTTCACTTACTTTTGGAACATAAGGAATAGCACGGAGGACATTAGGAGGAGGAACGGAAAAATGAAGGGGGGTAAGTCAGAGGGGGAGATGAACCATGAGAGATTGTGGACTCTGAGAAACAAACTGAGGGTTTTAGAGGGGGTAAGATGGGAGGATGGGTTGGCCCAGTGATGGATATTAAGGAGGGCAGGTATTGCATGGAGCAGTGGGATAAACAAGGAATCTTGGAACAGTACATTAAAAACTGATGATGTGTACTGTATGGTGACTAACATAACATTAACAACAACAAAAAAAAGATTCTCTCTCTCCCTCTGCCCCTCCCCCTCCATCTAACAACAACAACAAAAACATTTCCACATAGTTATGGATTTCCAAATTTCCTTCTGTTACTGAGTTCTTATTTTATTTCGTGCTGTCAGAGAAATCTACTTTGTTGCTTTTAATCCTTTTAAATTTTCTGAAACTTGTTTTATGGCCATTATATGATCTATAATGTAGAATATTTCATGGATACTTGAATCTGCTATTTTTGTGTTTTGTGTCATGTATGTATGTCATGTATGCTGTGTTTTGTGTTGTGTTGTATAGCTGTGTGTTAGGTATCAATATATCAGTTTTTGCTTCATTTACTTGTTCTGTTTTTAGGTGCATGCATGTTTATAATTTGTGTACTTCTTGATTCATTGATACTTCTGTCATTATAACAGGTTCTTCTTTGTCTATACTAACAAGTTTTCTGGTAAAGTCTGCTTTGTTTGAAATTAATGTAGCCATCTTAGTTCTTTTGGTTATTGTTTGGTGTATCTTTTTGTATCCTTTCATTTTCACCTCTTTGTGTTTGTAAATCTGAAGGATATAGAAAGCATCTAGTTGAATTATTTTTTGAAATCAATTCTGCCCATTTCTGCCTTTTAATTAGATAATTTAATCTATTCATCTTTAATGTAATTACCTGGTTACATTTGCCATTTTGCTATTTGTTTTACATGTCTTAGGTTTTGTGAGTTCCTCTATTCCTCCATTTCTACCTTATTTTTTATTAAATAGATATTTTCTACTGTACCATTTAAATATCCTTGTTTCTTTTACCATATTTGTGAGCTAGCTTTCTTTCCTTCCTTCCTTCCTTCCTTCCTTCCTTCCTTCCTTCCTTCCTTCCTTCCTTCCTTCCTTCCTTCCTTCCTTCTCAGTAGCTAGAGGTTACCATTAACATCTTCACTTATTACAATCTAACTCAAATTAATACAAATTTAATTAAAATGGTATAAAACATTCAATCCACGTGGCTCCATTCTCTCTCCTTCTTTTGTGCTTTTTTTTGGTACAAATTTCATTTTCATAAATTATATGCTCAGGGATATAGATTTATAATCATTTCTTTGTGCTTTTAAATCATAAAGGAGAAAACTAGAGTTATAAATGAAAAATATATTTATACTCTCTTTTAAAAAATATTTATGTAGTTAACTTTACCATTGTTCTTTATTTCTTCATGAAAATTTGTGTTACTGTATTGTGTCCTCTAATTTCAGCCTGAAGGACTTTTTTTTTCTTTCTTGTAGGTTAGGTTGACAGGTAACAAGTATTCTCAAATTTTATTTATCTGGAATGTCTTACTTTCTCCTACATTTTTGAATGATAGGTCTGTTAGATCTAGAACTCTTGATTGTCTAGGAATGGAACTATGAAAGCATTGCAAATATGTTTTGCCCCTTGCAGTGGCTGCTAGGCTGATAATTATCATCATGAATGCAGATTTTGGATTTTTAAGACTATTGTGGATCTGCAGAGAAAGGAATGAGAACAAAGCAAGTTAAAATGTCACAAAGCTCACTGCTCTTACCAATTCAGCTGTTTTTCTTTTTCTTTTCATTTTTAAATAAATACTCCCTGTATTGCTACAATCCTTTGGTTATTTTCAGAGTCCTCCAAAAGTTAAATCTGACAATCTTTGCCAGTATTTTTATTGCTTTTATGGAGGAATTTTCAGAGGTCTCTACTTGTTCTTTTCACTGATGTCACTGGTACACTTAGGATGAATCATTTTAACATCTCTTTTGTTTCTTTTGTTACAGTGTTCTATATTGAAACTGTTTTAGCTTGGGTTTCACTGGAAACAGAGCATGCGGTAAAGACTTGTATACAGATAGTCTATATGGAAGGTCATTCTAGGGAACAGAAGTGAAGGAGCCTAAAGAATGTGAATGAGGCCAAACCAATAGCAGGGTGTGTTAATCATGCCACTGCTATGAGTAATGGAGGCTCGACTGTACCAAGACCTCCATGAAAGCATGCAGAATGCTTTCCAGACCAGAGGTGAATGCATTCATCCATTAGCTAATATCATCCATTGGTAGTAGATTACTCACAAGTGTGGAGTAGATCTCCATACTTCCATGTCTCAAGTTGCCATGACTGTAGAAAGTTCCTGTATCATCCAGACACTGGGGGAAAACATAGTATCTGTTGTAGACACTGTCAACACAAAATGAATAAAGTGCTCAGTGGTTTTGTTTTCTCTAACTCAGACTGCTGTCAGAAGTTAGGTGAAGAGGACATGAGGTGGAGTCTATGTGTATTAGGGTTCTCCAGAGAAACAGAATCAGAAATAGAAAAGCAGAACCAATGGGATATGTGTATATGTGTGTTGTATGAGCCAATTTCATATATATTTGTGCACCATTTTAATAAATACATATCATATATATATGATATATGATGATATATGATGTTGTGTTGGCTCACAAAATTATGGGGGTTGGCAAGTCCCAAGATTTCGAAGATTAGTCTGTGAAATGGAGATGCAGAGGAGCTGATGGTGTAGTTCTATTTTGAATTCAAAGGCACAATAATCAAGAGAGCTGTCGATGTCTGAAGTCCAGCAGCCTTGCAACCCAGAAAGAGCTGATATTTCAGATTGAGTTTTAAGGCTGGAAGGAGCCCATGTCACAGTTTGAAGGCAGCCAACAAGAAAAACTCTGTCTTACTTAGGGAATAAAGTCAATTCCTTTTTTTATATTCAGGCCATCAGCTGACCGGATGAGGCCCCCCCACTTTAGGGAGAGCAATCTATTTTACTAAGTCTACTATCGAAAATACCCTCATAGAAACCCAGAATAATGTTTGACAAAATATCTGGGCACCTTGTGACCTGGTCAAATTGACATATAAAATTAACCATTATGTTAGGACGTTTATTAAGCCAGTGTACTAGTCAGGTAGGAATAACTAGAGCTAGTTAATGATTACTCTACATGGCAATGTAGTATAGCATAGTGTTAGGAAATTCTAAGCTTCTGCTAACCAACTTTCATAGATAGGAATAGTACTCAAGTACCGAGCTACAGATATTGTATTCCTTAAGTAAAACAAGTTTTTGGAGAAAAAATAAGCATTAAAATATTCTGTTTCAATAACAATGATTCCTTTGTAGCTGTAAAGTTAATTTATGAAATTTATGAAATAAATTCTTCTAAAAGCAATATAAAACTTTTTCTTTTTCAAGTTTCTATTTAAATCCCAGTTAGTTAACATACAATATAATTAGTTTCAGGTATAGAATTTAGTGATTCATCACTCAAGTACACCACCCAGTGCTCATAATAAGTGCCTTCCTTTTTTTTTTTTTACAAGTGCCTTCCTTAATACTCATCACCCATCTGACTCATGCCCCTACTTACCTCCCCTCCAGCAACCCTCAGACATGTCTATTCATGTCTTCTGCCCATTTCTTAACTGGATCATTTGTTTTTTGAGTGTGAAGTTTTATAGGTTCTTTATATGTTTTGGATACTAACGCTTTATTGGATATGTCATATATGTCATTTATGTCAAATGTTTTCTCCTATTCCATAGATTACTAGTCTGTTTCTCCTATTCCTTAGATTAAGAGTATGTTTTATGGTTTGCCTCTCTTGTTTTACCCCTATGTTCATATGTGTTGTTTCTTAAATTCTACATATGAATGAAATCATGTATTTATCTTTCTTCAACTGACTTATTTCACTTAGCATAATACCCTCTAGCTCCATCCACATCATTGCAAATGTCAAGATTTCGTTCTTTTTATGGCCGAGTAATATTCCTCTGTGTGTGTGTGTGTGTGTGTGTGTGTGTATGTGTGTGTGTGTGTGCATATACCACCAAATATATATACATATATATTTTTTCTTTTTTTTAATTTAAAATTTTCTTAGATAACATACAATGTGATATTGGCTTCTGGAGTAGAATTCAGTGATTCATCACTTACATACAACACCCAGTGCTCATCCCAACAAAGACCACTTCTTTATCCATTCCTCAGTTAATAGACATTTGGTCTCTTTCATAGTTTGGCTATTGTTGATAATGCTGTTATAAACATCAGGGTGCATGTGTCCCTTTGAACAGTATTTTTGTATTCTTTGGGCAAGAATTCTTTGGGCAATTCTTTGCACTACCTAGTAGTGCAATTGTTGGGTCATAGGATAGTTCTATTTTTAATTTTTTGAAGAACCTCCATACTTTTTCTAGAGTTTTTCAGAGTGGCTGCAGCAGTTTCATTCCTACCAACAGTGTAGGAGGGTTCCCCTTCCTCTGCATTCCTTGCCTACCTCAAAACTTTTGTTCCCTATATTGTTAATTTTAGCCATTCTGACAGTGAGTGGATATCTGATTGTAGTTTTGATTTGTAGTTACCTAATGATGAGTGATGTTGAGCATGTTTTCATGTATCTGTTAGCCATTTGGATGTCTTACTTGGAAAATGTCTGTTCATGTCTTCTGCCCATTTCTTAACTGGATCATTTATTTTTTGAGTGTGAAGTTTTATAGATTCTTTATATGTTTTGGATATTAATCCTTTATTGGATATGTCATTTGCAAATATTTTCTCCTATTCCATAGATTACCTGTAGTTTGTTGACTGTTTCTTTTGCTGTGCAGAGGCTTTGATATTGATGAAGTCCCAATAGTTTATTTTTGCTTTGTTTCTCTTGCCTCAGGAGATATACCTAGTAGTTGCTATAATCAATGTCAGAGAGGTTGCTGCTTATGTTCTCCTCTACAATTTTGATGTTTTCCTGTCTCACATTTAGGTCTTTCATCCATTTTGTATTTATTTTTGTACATGGTGTAAGAAAGTTATCCAGTTTCATTATTCTCTCTGTTGCTGTCCAGTTTTCCCAACACCATTTGTTGAAGACACTGTCTTTTGTCCATTGGATGCTCTTTCCTTCTTTGTTGAAGATCAGTTGGTCATATAGTTGTGGGTCCATTTTTGGGTTTTCTGTTCCATCGATAAATATGTCTGTTTCTGTGTGAGAACCATACTGTCTTGATAACTACAGCTTTGTAATGTAACTTGAAGTCTGGAATTGTGGTGCCTCCAACTTTGCTTTTCTTTCAAGATCGCTTTGGCTTTTTTGGGTTCTTTTGTGTTTCCATACAAATTTTAGTATGGAAATTTTAGGATTGTTTGTTCTAGGTCTGTGAAAAATGCTGGTGCTGTTTTGATAAGGATTCCATTAAATATGTAGATTGCTTTGGGTAGTATAGACATTTTTAACAGTATTCTTTTAATCCATGAGCATGGAATGTTTTTCCATTTCTTTGTGTCCTCTTTAATTTCTTTCATCATTGTTTTGTGGTTTCCAAAATACAGATCTTTTACCTCTTTGGTTATATTATTCTTAGGTATCTTATTGTTTTTGGCGAAATTTGGTAAAATATAATAGATTTCTGTATGTTGATTTTGTATCTTGCCGCTTTACTGAATTTGTGTATCAGTTCTAGAAATTTTTTGGTTTAGTGTTTCAGGTTTTCTATATAGAGTTCCAAGTTCTCAGCAAATAGTGAAAGTTTGACTTCTTTGCTGATTCAGATGTCTTTTATTTCTCTTTGTTGTCTGATTGCTAAGGCTAGGACTTACAGTATTATGTTGAATAAAAGTGGTGAGAGTGGATATCCCTGTCTCGTTCCTGACCGTAGAGGAAAAACTATCAGTTTTTCCCCATTGAGGAGATTATCTGTGGGCTTTTTGTATATGGCCTTCATAATGTTGAGATATGTTCCCTCTCTTCCTATTTTGTTAAGGGTTTTTTTTTTTAAATCAAAGATGGATATTGTACTTTGTCAAATGCTTTTTCTGCATCTCTTCAAAGAATCAGATAGTTCTTTTTTTAAAAAAAATATTTGACAGAGAGATCACAAGTAGGCAGAGAGGCAGGCAGAGAGAGAGGGGGAAGCAGGCTCCCCGCTGATCAGAGAGCCCAATGCAGGGGCGATCCCAGGACCCCGAGATTATGACCTGAGCCAAAGGCAGAGGCTTAACCCACTGTGCCCCAGAATCAGATTGTTCTTATCCTTTCTTTTATTAATGTGGTGTATCACGTTGTTTGATTTGCAATTATTGAACCACTCTTGCAACCCAGGAATAAATTCCACTTGATTGTGGTGAATGATTTTAATGTACTACTCGATTTGATTAGTTGGTATTTTATTGAGAATTTTTGTATCAGTGTTCATTAGGGATATTGGCTTGTAGTTTTGGCCTTTTTTAGTGGAGTCTTTGTCTCGTTTCAAAATCAGGGTAATGCCAGCCTCGAAGAATGTGTTTGGAAGTGTTCCTTTCATTTCTATTTTTTTGGAATATTTTGAGAAGAATAGGTATTAACTTTTCCTTAAATGTTTTCTAGTGTTTACTTAAAAAAAAAGAAATGTTTCATAGAATTTCCCTGAAGCCATCTGGCCCTGGACTTTTGTTTGTTGGGAGATTTTTGATTACTGATTCAATTTCTTTGTTGGCTATTGGTCTGTTCAAGTTTTCTATTTCTTCCTGTTTCAGTTTTTTTTATTTATATATTTCTATTTCTTTCTTTCTTTTTTTTTTACTTATTTATTTATTTATTTGACTGAGAGAGAGATCACAAGCAGGCAGAGAGGAAGGCAGAGAGAGAGGGAGAAGCAGGCTCCCCATCGAGCGGAGGGCACCATGCGGAGCTCGATCCCAGGACCCTGGGATCACAACCTGGGCCGAAGGCAGAGGCCTCAACCCACTGAGCCACCCAGGAGCCCCTGTTATTTATATATTTCTAGGAATTTATCCATTTCTTCCAAATTGTTTGATTTGTTGGCATATTATTTTTCATTATATTTTCTTAGGATGGTTTGTATTTCTGTGGTGATGTTATTTCTCCTCTCTCATATTTTACTTTGTTTGGGTCCTTTCTCTTTTCTTTTTGATAAATCTGGCTAGGGATTTATCAGTTTTATTAATTTTTTCAAAGAAAAAGCTCCTGGTTTCATTGTTCTGTTCTGCAGTTTTATTTGTTTGTTTCTATATTTTTAAATGTCTACTCAAATGTTTATTATTTCCCTTTTTCTGCTGGGTTTAGGCTTCATTCATTGTTCTTTTTCTAGCTCTTTTAGATGTAAGGTTAGTTTACTTATCTAAGATTTTTCTTGCTTCTTGAGGTAGGCCTGTATTGTTATATCCTTCCCTCATAGGACCACTTTTGCTGCATCCCAAAGGTTTTGGACTGTGGTGTTTTCATTTTCATTTGTTTCCATGTATTTTTAAATTTCTTCTTTAATTTCCTGGTTGACCCATTATTCTTTAGTAGGATGTTCTTTATCCTCCATGTATTTGTGGAATTTTCAAATTTTTTCTTGCAGGTGACTTCAAGTTTCATAGTATTGTGATCAGAAAATATGCATGATATGATCTCAATCTTTTTGTACTTCTTAAGGCCTGACTTGTGACCTAGTATGTGATCTGTTTTGGAGAATATTCCATGTGCATTTGAAAAGAATGATATTCTGCTGTTTTTTGGATGAAATGTTCTGAATATATCTGTTAAGTCCATCGGGTCCAGTGTGTCATTCAAAGCCATTGTTTGTTGATTTTCTGCTTAGATGATCTGTCCTTTGCTGTGAGTGGGGTTTTACAGTCCCCTAGAGTATTTTATTATTATCAATGAGTTTCTTTATGTTTGTTACTTATTGTTTTATATATTGGGTGCTCCCAAGTTGGGGACATAAATATTTACAATCGTTAGATCTTCTTTTTGGATAGTTCCTTTCATTATGACATAGTGCCCTTCTTCATCTCTTGTTACAGTCTTTGGCTTAAAATCTAGTTTGTCAGATATCTAAAATCTAGTTTTTCCTCAAATAAGCCTTTGCCCCCCCTTCCTGTTTTCTTCTGGGACTCCTATGATACAAATGTTATTATGCTTAATGAAGTCACTGAGTTCCCTGAGTCCATTTTCATGATCTAAGATTTTTCTTTCCCTCTTTTTTCAGCTTAATTATTTTCCATAGTTTTGTCTTACACATCACTTATTTGTTCCTCTGCTTCTTCCATCCTTGTGGTTATTACATCAGATTGGTTGTGAATCTTGGTTATTATATTTTTCATTTCAGCCTGACTGATGTTTAGGTCTTTTATCTGGTAAGGGACTCCTTGGTGTCTTATGTGCTTTTCTCAAGCCCAGCTAGTATTTTTTCTAGCCCTTGGCATTTTGTTTAGGTCTCTGTCTTTTTCTCTGTGTTAGGAAAGCCTGTTATATTTCCTGCTCCTGAGAGTAATGGCTTTATGAAGAAGAGGTCATGTAATGTTCAGGACATGGACTTCAAGAAGTGTCTCTGGTGTACACTGTGTGTGCCCTTCTGCTGTGTTATGACTACTATGTCCCTCAAGTCAGTCCTCTGCAGAGTTTCTTCTTGCCTGTAGTGGAGAGTGTTTGGACTTTGGCCAAAGTGTGGTGAGTTTTAACTGGATGTGCTCTGGTCTGCTTGCTAAAAGAGACCTGATGATATTTCCACTAGAATTGAAGCTTTGCAGAACCCTGTGGTCAGTAGACATGGGTCCTGTGGGGGTTTGTGGTAGTCTTCTATGGTATGAACACCGGCCTGAGAAAAGCCATACCAGCGGAGCACAGGGGTTGGGACTTTGTGTAAGCAGCTTAGGCTGCCAGTGTTGGCACTGTGCTGTTTACTGAAATTAGTTTATGCTGAGGGGAGAAGGAGGGAGGTGGCGCCAGCCATCTCTTTTGTCTCTGGAGAGTGTAGTCCGTGGTTGTTGCTCTCAGGGAAGCCCTCTCAGAGGA
Organism: Nasua narica; assembly: GCA_028533885.1. Lineage (NCBI taxonomy): Eukaryota > Metazoa > Chordata > Mammalia > Carnivora > Procyonidae > Nasua > Nasua narica. The sequence continues at coordinate 62,391,130 of CM052809.1, forward strand.
GTGAATAATTTCCCCTCCTGCAACCTAGGCACTTTTCAGATCACTGTTTATATATTGTTTGTCTGTGGTTTGCTTGCTTACCTGGAGCAGCCCGGTGCACTTTGGGCTCTATCTCATTCAAGGTGGCTGACTTTTAAAACTCCAAACTTTAGGCACCTGCTGTGGTGATGACCTGAGCTGGTCTTCTGGGAGAGTGTCTCCCTGCACTGGGACTGATGCAGGTTTGACCCAGAAGAGCAGCTGTGTCAAAGCGCAGGGCCATGGGTCTTGGAGCAAAGCAGGTTAAGTAGCCAGTCTTGGCTAGCTGCACTCAGCAGGTGTCTCTGCACCTATGCCGTAGGGGAGAAGGGGAGAGTGTTATGGTGCCCACCAGCTCTTTTGCCCTGGAGAGGTAACACCAGTTCTCCCAGTTGCATTCCAAGAGGAGGGAACAGTCTCTGTTTCTGAGTCTTAGGTGATTCTCAGATTGTAATGTCTCCCCCCAGGGTTACCTTGCCTGCCTTTTCTCTGTGAGCAGGACAACAACCTCAGGGCTCTATCCTAGCCATGCCATGGACCTCTAAAACTTCAGTCTTTAAGCCTTGCTGGTTGCAAAAACTCGTGAAAATCAGCCCCTCTGGTTTTCTCAGCCAGTGGCTTTGGGGAAGTGTTCTTTCACTATCTCCTATGCTCTCCTCTTTCTCCCTCACTTTTCTCTACAAGCAAGGCTCCCTCCCTCCACAACATTCTTTTTTTTTTAAAGTTTTGGTTTATTTATGAGGAAGAGAGAGAGAGAGAGAGAATGAGCAGGGGGAGGGGCACAGAGACAGAGGGAGAAGCAGGCTCCCTGCTCATTGTGGGGCTTGATCCCAGGACCCTGAGATCATGACCTGAGCTGAAGGCAGACCCTTAACCGGCTGAGCCACCTAGGTGCCCCTCTGCAGGATTCTTGATCCATTTCTCCCCCAAACCACATCTCTTTACTTCTACCTTTCTTGATGTGGCATCTTCTATCCGTCTAAGTTGTGCAGTGCTCTCAGACCTCAGGTCAATTTCTTTGGAGTATAAAACTTTTAAACAATGAGTCAAATGCTATATTTAATGTCTCCATCTTAAGTATATGCACTAATATTATTATTAAGGTATGCCTGATAGAGAATATATATATATCAATGTTTGCTTATTTATGATCTAAGTTTCTCTAGCAGAGCTATAAATAAGTTATTTTCCATTTCATTTGATGCCATAATTTTAGGTGCTATTTTATATTAATGCTACAATTCATTAAATGTGTCCTTAACAATCAAAGGTTCTCCTGTTTTAGTGCTATGTGACAGAATTAGATTTCTAGCTCCAGGGTATTGAAAGGTGATAGCATGGTTCTGTTGCATTTTTGCAATTTATTAAGTGTGTTTTGAAGAGATACCAGATGCTTAGATTAAGAAGATTTAGGCTTTCCCAAGTTCTTTGTAGTCCTAATGAAAAAAAGAAGAAATCTATGGATTAGTATAGAAAATTCAACTTCCCAAGTATTTTCATAATTTTCTTCTTTTTTTTAATAAAAATTTTATAGAGCTAAAGGTTACATTGCACTGATCTGAATTGGGTCAGGTAAATCAGATATTTATTTTATGCAAATGAAGTCATATTTTTCAGATTTTTAAATTATTATCTATTTGGTCATCTTTCTGTGATTGAAAAATGACTTCCAAATTAATGATCAAAAGGGCAGGGTTTCCCAGGAGGGCACAGAGAACATAGCATCAAAACAGAGAATTACTCTCAGGCCTTAAAGCTGAATAGAATTTTCTCTGCCGAATTTAGGACTGCCAGGAATTTAGGACCCCTTTGTGTCTTCCAGTTTCTCCCTTTTGGAATGGGAATATCTATCCTAGGCTTGTTTCACCACTGTATTTTGGAAGAGGTTAGCTTGGTTTTCACATTTCACAGATTCACAAATGGAGAGAAATTTTGCCTCAGGGTGGGCAATGCCCAGAGTCTCACCCGAAACTAACTCAGATGATAAAGATGAAAATATGTGGAGTTCTTTGTTTTGATATTTAGATGAGATTTTGGATTTATGGTTTAAGACTTCAGAGGATGTTGAGATGGGGTGAATGTGTTTTGCTTATAGGATAGACATAAATTTGGGGGGACCAGAGGTGGCCTGTATTGGGGTGAACGGTATTCCTCCAAATTCATGTCCACCAAGAATCTCAGAATGTGATCTTGCTTGGAGATAGGGTCTGGTCTTTGCAGATGTAATTAGCTAAGATGGGGTCATACTGAATTAGGATGAACCCAAAGTCCCGTGACTGGTATTCTTATAAAATGACCATGTGAAGACATAGACAAACATATACACATAGAGAAGAAGATCCTGTGAAGATGGAGGTAGAGATTGGAGGGAAACATCTATAAGCCAGGGAATGTCAAGGATTCCTGGAAACTGCCAGAAACAGGAAGAGGCAAAGAAGGATTCTTCCCTAGTGTCTTGAGAGGGAGACTAACCTTGCTGATACTTTAATTTTAGACTTCTAGACTCCATAACTTTGAAATAGTAAATTTTTCTTATCTTAAGCTACCCAGCTTGTCGTATTTTATCATGGCACCCCTTGGGAACTAATTGATTTTGTACACAGATATGTCAGGAATGACCAGGTAAACAGAAGTTGAAGCTCCTAGTCCTTTCAGAAATTCAGAGAGAATTTCCCCAAGGATTTCTACCAAATATATTGTCATCAGGTAACCCCTAAAGATGACCTGAAGTGTCTCGCCTAAGTATGCCTAAATGCATCATTAATATGCTGCTGCTAAGTTCACTAGATACTAAAAATTTTCTGTTATATTTTCATATAGCCTGTGCATCATCATGTATACCTTATCCATAAAGCAAAACACTTACAATTGAAATCTGAAAAGAGTAAATGAAATAAGTATATATTTGAAAAGGACAGATGCATCTGAACATTTCTTATAAGTGGAAACTGTCGCGGAGCAGGTATGTTTAAAAATCTCTTTCAGAATGGAACCCTGGGATCATGGCCTGAGCCCAAGGCAGACACAACGAACTGAACCACCCATGAGCCCTAAATAAAATCTTAAAAATTTTCTTTTAATAATACTGTGAAGCTAACCAACCAACAAAAGTTAAGTGTGGGAGAGCTCATTCTTCCTTTTTTCTGCTTGAATGTTTTGAGATAATTGTCATCTCACTTCAGGACTCATCAGAAGCATTGTTTCTTCCAGGATGATATCTTTGAACTCCCAAGTCTACCTATTTGTCCCATAGCTAGTGGTGAGCTTCCTAGTGCTTTTTCAGAGTTCTTTTTGTAGTGTAATCATGTGTTTATGTGATTGTCTTCTTTATTTGACTATTAGCCCCTAAGAAAGTTCACTGGACTTGCTGGTGTGTGTGTGTGTGTGTGTGTGTGTGTGTGTGTTTATTTTTCCCCAGGACTGAACATTCTTTATTTTTAAAAACAGCTTTGAGGTAAATACCCAGTAGTGCAATTGCTGGGTCATTTCATAGTTCTATTTTCAACTTTTTGAGGATCCTCTATACTGTTTTCCAGAATGGCTGCACCAGCTTGCATTCCCACCAGCAGTGTAGGAGGGTTCCCCTTTCTCTGCATCCTCACCAACATCTGTGGTTTCCTGACTTGTTAGTTTTAGTCATTCTGACTAGTGTGAGGTTGTATCTCATTGTGGTTTCGATTTGGATTTTCCAGATGCCGAGTGATGTTGAGCATTTTTTCATGCCTCTGTTGGCCATTTGGATGTCTTCTTTGGAGAAATGTCTGTTAGTGTCTTCTCCCCATTTCTTGACTGGATTATTTGTTTATTGGGTGTTGAGTTTGGTAAGTTCTTTATAGATTTTGGATACTAGCTCTTTATCTGATATGTCATTTGCAAATATCTTCTCCCATTCTGTCAGTTGTTTTTGGTTTTGTTGACTGTTTCCTTTGCTGTGCAAAAGCTTTTTATCTTGATGAAGTCTCAATAATTCCTTTTTACCTTTGTTGCCTTTGCCTTTGGTGATGTTTCTAGGAAGAAGTTGCTGCAGTCAAGGTCAAAGAGGTTGCTGCCTCTGTTCTCAAGGATTTTGGTGGATTCCTGTCTCACATTGAGGTCTTTCATCCATTTTGAGTCTATTTTTGTGTGTGGTGCAAGGAGATTGTCCAGTTTCATTCTTCTGCATGTGGCTGTCCAATTTTCCCAACACAATTTATCGAAGAGACTGTCTTTTTTCCATTGGATATTCTTTCCTGCCTTGTCGAAGATTAGTTGATCATAGAGTTCAGGGTCCATTTCTAGGCTCTCTATTCTGTTCCATTGATCTGTGTGTCTGTTTTTGTGCCAGCATCATTCTGTCTTGATGATTACAGCTTTGTAATAGAGCTTGAAGTCTGGAATTGTGATGCCACCAGCTTTGTTTTTCTTTTTCAACATTGCTCTGGCTCTTCAGGGTCTTTTCTGTTTCCATACAAATTTTAGGATTATTTTTTCCATTTCTGTGAAAAAAGTTGATGGTATTTTGATAGGGATTGCATTAAATGTGTAGATTGCTCTAGGTAGCATAGACATTTTCACAATATTTGTACTTCCAATTCATGAGCATGGAACATGTTTCCATTTCTTTGTGTCTTCCTCAATTTCTTTTATGCATATTCTATAGTTTTCTGTATATAGATACTTTGCCTATGGTTAGATTTATTCCTAGGTATCTTATGGTTTAGGGTGCCATTATAAATGGATTGACTCCTTAATTTCTCTTTCTTTTGTGTCATTATTAGTGTTTAGAAATGCAACTTATTTCTGTGCATTGATTTTATATCCAGCCACTTTACTGAATATCTGTATGTTATAGCAGTTTTAGAGTGGAGTCTTTTGGGTTTTCCACATAAAATATATCATGTGCAAGGAGTGAGAGTTTGACTTCTTTTTTGCTGATTTAGATGCCTTTTATTTCTTATTGTTGTCTGATTGCTGAGGTTGGGACTTCCAGGATTATGTTGAACAACAGTGGTGATAGTAGACATCCCTGCTGTGTTCTTGACCTTGTTCCAGACGTTGGCTCAGGTCACAATTTCAAATAGTTTGGGGATCTAGCCTTGCATTAAGCTCCATGCTAGGCATGGAGTCTGCTTGGGATTCTCTCTCTCCCTCTTTCTAAAATAAACAGAACAACCATTTTTGAAATTTGTACAAGTCATTGTGTAAAGAAAGACTTGTTTCAGGACCCCACCAGAAATAAGCATATATATATATATATATATATATATATATATATATGGAACCAGAGAGAAGGATTAATCAAAGGGTAGCAAGGAGAACATGGAAAAGAAACCTTATTTAATCTGGACTCACTCTGTCAAAGTGGAGGTATAGATCAGAAGTTTTATACTTTTATTATTGTTGAGTTTATGTGTTTGGTGATGCAGCTCATTGGGTAGAGTGGTGTGTTGCCTCACTAGTCCCAAACACTGTTGTAATTTAAACAAAAAGCCAGTAATTGAGAAATGATATTGATTACATGATTGACAGGCTGTCCTGATGATGTCAAGATGGAATTTACTGTGTTTGTATTAATCACAATCTGGGCTTTTTTTTTTTCTGGACTTGTTCTTTAGGATTAGAAATGTGCTATTGTTGGACGTGGAGAGCACATCCATTTCTCAGGATCAGAGTTATGTTAACCAAATTGTTAATGAACAATGAGAAGTATGACTGTCAGGTGGACTAAGCTGTTCATGTTGGCACAACTAAGCAATCTTTAGGCAGAGCTACATGGGAAATATAATCAGAAGACTACTTGATGATGGCAAGACAGAATCATTACAAGTAGGGTTACTTGTGTGATAAATAACAGAAACAGAGGCACAAAGCAGTTGTTGAGGACACCCTCTATCTGTGTTATGCTTGTTCAAAAACCAGTCTCTGGTATTTAAGCTTCCTTTACCTGTGGTTCAAAATTGACCATCTCTGTACATTCTATTTCCACAGTCTTTTTTAGGCTACTTTATAATCGATAATGTTTCAAGTTGACTCAGTTATGATTATATGCCTGTCTTAATTGGTGTGTTTATGTACCAAACTCTGTAGTTATATATCACAGATGGTATCTCATCCGAGTTAATATTTTGATTTACTCTTGCATTTGAATAACAATTTTTACTCTGTGCATTTGTAATTGTGTATGTTTACAGGTTTGTAGGTATTTAAATACTTAATATTTTAATAGTATATCTTTCAGATTATGATCTAATTCTTGATCAGGGAGATACTTTGTCATTATCCTCATGCACTATCATAGACATCACATTTCAAGGTGCCTCCAAATATTTCAGGACTTGGGAAGTGTTTCTGGGTTTTGTTTAGGCCATGTGAAAAAGGGAGATTGATGAGGGTCACAAACAATGGTTTTGGTAGTTTCCTTGAAGCAAGTTTCAGGGTTCACATACAATCAGAGTTGGCTTAAAAGTAAGGTGGATGTATCAAGCCTTTCTTGAATATCTGTGTTTCCTCCATTATAGTCACTCAGACAGACTTATTAATCTCTTTATCTTCCTTTTTGTTTCACTTTTTTCTCCTATCAATAATGAAGAATGATTCTCAATTCATGCAAATGTATATTACTATACTGATAAGTGTAGCTGACAGTCACTGAATGCTAATTTTATTATTCAGATTTAGTATGTGCATAAATTAAGTCATGTTGTTCAAGTTTCTTTATACAATTGTTATAAAATGAATAGTTCTTAAGCTAAAGTCATTCTCTTACTAACTTTGTTTTTACACTTCTTTATAAATATACCCATGAAGATTATTTCCCTTTCCTATTTTTTAGAAAGGAAGAATTATAAGTAGAGAGTTAACAATAGGAAGGATGTGCGTTCATTTGCATGAAATTATTGTTAAGGGAAAAATTACTATACAAGTATTGTAATGTTGAGATAGCATGCAGTACATAATAATTATGTTATTATACTTTAAATCCTCTATTATTGGTCAGAATTGTCAGTTTATAAGAGTAATCTTTGAGGAAAAATGAGTTAAAGGAAATGGGTAGAGAGCAGACCAATGAGAACTCTTATTGGAGAGGTAGTAGGATGCTGGAGACTGATGAACTGTTAACCAAACCATACTTCCTTTACTTTACCATACAGTTAAACCCCATTTCTCAGTTTCTCTTGCACTCAGGTATAGCCTGAGCATTGGATATCTATCCATTGTCATGAGAGTAGAAGTGACAAGCTCCATTTTCCAGGTTTTGCTTGTAGAACTCTGACACAATCCTCCAACCTCTTCTTACATCTTCTTGGCACAGCTCAGCCCAGTGGCCTTGGAAACCACATTTTTGATATATGGAGTCCCAGAAATGAGGGATTCTGACCTCTGCATTGCTTTTTAGATGAAAGTCCTTGCCGCTCAGAAAAAAAAAAAGTTAGATTTTATATGAACAAGAAATAAACTACTGTGTTTGAACCATCCTGCATTTTTGAGTTTATTACTGTAGCTGGTATTAGTTCACTAATACAGGTGGAAACAAAGAATCTCTTGATAATCCTTTCATAATTTTTAGTATGCCATTTCTCATCCATCAAAACCGTACATACCTTGGAAAAGATATCATTATGCTTTTTTTAAAAAAAATACGGTGCCTGGGTGGCTCAGTCAGCTAAGCATCCAGCTCTTGATTTGGGCTCAGGTCATGATCTCAGGGTTGTGAGACTGAGGCTCACTAGATTCTCTCTCTTCCTCTCCCACTGCCATTGCCCCTCTCTCTAAATCAATTCATGAAGGGCTTTATTGTAATGACACAAGCAGTTACTATTAGTAGGGACTCTTATTAGTAGGTGACCATAAAAATCAGGAAGTCCTTAACATGTAATGGGACTTTAAAACTGTATGGAAAAAAAAGTCATGAGTCTTTATTTTTATTGTACACATTGACACCCAAAGAGAAAAATACCCTTCAAACACCATGAGAAGCATGCTGGTATCTTCGTGGTTGTTGTATTTGGATTGTACATATTTGTTTCTATTCAGCAGCACAATTTCCTTCCTTCCATTTAAGTATGCCAGGCAAGCACAGGATGATTGGGATACAGCCATTTTGAGGTGAACACATTTTCTGCCTAAAAGACTGAGTTTATCATTAAGAAAATAACCCTGTAATTGACTGTGATAGGTATTGTGTGTGACATGTGATATGTACTGTACAGAATTACATAGTATGAAGTGAACATAGTATGAGGGATTCCACATAAAAAAAGAGGGTTGGGATAAGAAAAGAAGTCTCCTATGAGAAAGTAATATGGCAGTTGAGAATTAAAGAATGAGTATGACCTCTCAAGGTAAGTAAGTAAGGGAAGTGGACATGGGACATGCAAGGAATCAGGATGGCAGAAGGATGGGAGAACAGGAATCATGCATTGGGAGGGTAGGAGGAGAGCCTGCAGAAGGAGAGAAGCATTGGATGAAGCAGAGGCTTCCTTAGGTGTGTTGAAGAATTGAACTGTATATTAGCAGTAACAGGATACTGTGTGCTTTTAAGCAGATTGACAGAAAGAAATTCATAATTTGAAGTGCTCCCTCTGTCTCCAGTGAAGTGAAGGATCTAGAGAAGGGAAACAATGACTCGTGGGGTCTAATTGGGAAGTGAGTTTGAGCTGAGAGACAATAGGGACTTGTACTGGTTGATGGCAGTGTATGTGGACACCTGAGGACCAGTTTCATAGATCTTTAGGAGGAAGAATTATCAAAATCTTGTGATTAATTGGATTTTTGAGGGTGAGATGAGAGTCAAGGATAATTTCCTGGTTTCCGAGTGTTGTCATTGGGTAG
>CM052809.1:62400458-62421266 GCA_028533885.1 Nasua narica
GAGACAATTCCATTCCAAAAAGGAGTTGGAAAGAAGGGAGGAGAGATGGGTCCCAAGCAAATCCCAAATCTGACAAGACAAGCTCCAGGTGATTTTAAGGCTTGAGAATAATCCCCTTTGGCTTGATGCTTTGCCTTACAGACCCACTAGGGTAGCAGTCCTGCTTTTGGGGCCTGCTGTAGTGAAGGTCCTGCCCCAGCACTCTGCCGGGCAGAGTCCCTTTGCCTCTGCTGAGCAACTTTGCCCCGCTACTTTGGGTCGGGCCCTGTCCTCATGGCTTTGGGCAGAGGTCATCTGGCCTAATGAAAGTGAGGTGATGATCCTAGCTTTTCTAACTAAAGAGGCAGCTCTGACCTCTGAATCTCCTTCAAGGTTATTCTTCCTTTGGTTTGAAGAGTTGTGCTTATTTGCAGATGAACAGCTCTGTGGTTCTGTCCCATAATATCCAAGAAGTCCGATAATTTTCATTCCTTCCCATTCATTTCAACTAAACATATTAAAAGGTCTGTATTTACTGACTTGTAGAGATATTCAGGATATATTATGAATGGAAATGTGCATGTTTGGGTGTTTAATGATTCTATTTTAATATAAATAATGAAACCAAAAAAAGTATCAAAACTCCTAGCATCATGTATATGCTGGTGTATGTACTTATCTATTTATGTATGTCTGTGAACAGGAGGAAATAAATAAACGTTGCCACACTTTTAGTGCCATTCACTTGTTATGATAAGGGAGAATGAGGGAATTGATGTGGACATGGGCACTGTTGGAAGGGGATATTGTTTAGCTTTGTCTTAAAGTTTAAAAGTTAAAAGTTAAAGGTTAAAGTTTATTACTTTAGCAAAATATTAATTTTGTTTATATATTTCTTACCCATTTGAAAATGTCCCAACAGTTCATTAAAGGTTGATGGGTTGTCCTGCAGTTAGGCACTCAAAAAAAAAATTACTGATTAATTTTTTTAAAAAGCTAATAAATCAAAGAACTGTTTAAAGAACAGGAAGTGAACTAAATTTGTGACCTTTCTGGCACAAGCTTTCTTCCCATCAACAGAATCGTACATTTATGATACTATATAAATAATAAATAACGGTGGGTGACAAACCTAGAGGGAGAGAAAAGCAAGAGGTGAGGCATTCTACAGTCTTGCTGTGCATTATCTTCAACACATTTGTTGCATTGTGGTTTTTTGAGGACTAGGCTTCCAGAGTGTTGCTTGCTAATGGATACTAACTGGAGGGTGAGAAATCTCCCTGTCATTTCCTGTAGTCAGAGAAGGAAAAGATATTTGTTGAATGGTTAGGCACACATCCAGTACTCATCTGACTGCCTGTTAATGCATGATTTATCAGAAGGAGTTGAACCTTCCCCACTGGACAGAACTTGGTTTCAAGCATTCGTTGATATTATTTCTAAATCAAAAGTTAGGTGGCAGGGAAAGGAAAAGAGCATGTCTTTGGATTCAGCAAAGACCTGTTTAAATACCAATTTTGATATATATTTACTTTGGGAAAGGTAATAGTTCTATGCTAGGTTTTTTTCATATATTTCTCCCTCATGTCTTAGGAGAGTCAGTGGAGGTAATGTCTGTAGAATGCTCACTTTTCCCCCATTTTTCTTTTCTTTGTCTCCTCCTCCTTCCCTTCCCTTACTTTTCCTTCAATTTCCTTCCAAACGTTACATGTTAAATTTCACTGTAATGCATTGTACTTGTATTCTCATACAAGTAACAAAGTTAATAATGGAACTAGAAATGATTTTATACATCAGCTTATAAATTTTTTTAGAGATATTAAAATAAATACATGGCAGTGTGTCTCAGCTTGTAGCACTATGGAAGTGGTCTCAGTTTTCCGGAATAGCCCCCTTGATTAACTTAATTTCTTAGCATCAGTTGCTTCATGTTGTGGTACATATTGATACAATAAGTTTCTCTCTTGAGGAGCTTCTGTAGCAATCTTAATAGCTTGTGCAGGGCTATATATAAAAACCATTAACAAATAGTGACTTAATGGAATGAACGTAAAAAGAAATAAGAGGGGAAACTTAAAACCTTTTCTTGAGTCTGCTTAAACCTTTCTTCTTGAGTCTGCTATCCAGATGTTCTGCAGGGAAAAATTCTCTTGTTTGTACTTTGCTGTGAGGTCCACCAGACATCCTAGAACTCTAGTTCAAAGTATATTATTACCTTTCTGTTTTTATTACTGGTTTTTGAAGTTTGGAGATACTTAGCTTTGAGTCCTTGAGATCACATTAGATCTTGTCAGGCCCATATTGTGCTCTCTAGGTAAAAATGTTGAATTACCACAGTATCTAAAAAGCAGTGAAATTCTGACAAGGAAATTTCAAAGCTGCTTCTTACTATAAAGCAGATGATGATTAATACACACATGTATATATATTTTATAGACACATTTTTATACTAAAGTGGAATCAACTTACCTTCAATAATAATTTTTTAATAAATTTACCAAGAGGAAGTCAGTGTTGTTGAAAGATTTAAATGGGAAAGAGAATGTGTATAGCAAAGGGAGAAAGTGCTGGAATATTACTGACTTAAGAATATAAGTATGTGTCAGGAAGCTCGTTTTAATTAAAAAAAACTTAGTCCATTTTTTTTAGTCCATTTTAAATAGGCATATTTTATGTAAAAATCTTTCTTATTCTGTAATTGTAGATTGATATCTCACATAGTCGAGTTTGATATGTATTTATTTTTGCCTTCAATGATATCATGAATTCTGTCCCTACTGTCTCTGTCTCTATTCATCCAGGACTGGCAGGAAAAGCATCATGCAGTACTATGTTATAGATTAGGTGCTTATATTCTAAGTAATAGTACTTCCTGAAATTGTCTGCCTTTTAAAAATAAACTGTAATTTTACTTGTCCTTTTAGCAAATGTAGTTTATGTTTTAATTATGAAATATTTGCTGAAATTTGGGAAAATTCTAATTCTTGGAATCGAGTTGACTTGGAAGGTAGAGAAGAACAAATTTTAATAATTGCATCAAAGGAAATTTTATCCATTTGTAGCAATACGTTATGCCCAAGACAGCATGCTTGCTGCTCCATATCAGGCTAAGGGTGCCATTCATGAATAAGTCATGCCATATTCATGTTTCTTTTTTATGAGGTGCATGCAAGTTTTATAGAAAAATCAAGTAATGTGCGTCTTTTAAGAACCTACAATATGAAAAGGGCAAACTCTAATATTAGGTGGTGTCTATATCTGTATGGTAAATTTTTCAAGCTCTTTCCCATGCTGAGAAAGTAGCACTCAATTTGTTTTAATATAACAACTTTATTCAACTTTATTTTTTAATATAACAGCTTTATTTTAAAATAAAAATTAATTTTTGATTTTAATTCTAAATGGACTTTATTATTTAGAGAATGTTAAGTTTCACAGAAAAATTGAGGGGAGGGTGCAGAGATTTTCCTTGTATCCCCTGCTTCTACATATGCATAGCTACCCCCTTTATCAACATCCCCCACCAGAGGGGAGCATTTGTTACCTTTGCTGAACCTGTGTTGACACATTATAATTACCTAAAAACTATAGTTTATGTTAGTATTCACTTGCAACTTAAAAAAAATCAGTATATATTGCATTTTTCTAGATTTCAATGTGCATATTACAGAGAGCTGAAGTTCACCTATATACTTGAACCTGGATATTTTCAAATTTTCCTGGAATTTTCTTCTTTGACCTGTGGGTTAGTTAGAAGTGTTATTTCTTTAGAAGGGATTATTTCTGATAAATTTCTGTTCCTTATTTTTGGTTTATTGATACTATGGTTCTATTAGTTTCCTATGGCTACCATGTAATAAATTAAAATGAACTTAATGGCTGAAAACATCACAAGTTTATTATCTTTCAGTCAGTAGTTGAAAATTATAAAATGGGTCTCACAAGGTGAAAATGGAAGAATAGATGAGGATGTGAGGGGTGTGTGTGTGTGTGTATAAAATAGAATATTCTTCAGCCAAAAAAAGAGTGAAATCTTGGCATTTACAATGACCTGGTTGGAGCTAGAGAGTATAATGCTAAGTGAAATAGATCAGTCAGAGAAAGACAAATACCATATGATTTCACTCATATGTGGAATTTAGGGACAAAACAAATGAGCAAAGGGGGAAAGAAAAGAGACAAACCAAGAGACAGACTCTTAACAATAGAGAACAAACTGATGGTTACTGGAGAGGAGGCGGGTGGGTGGGGGATGGGTTAAACAGGTGATGGGGATTAAGGAGTGCACTTGTGATGAGCACCGAGTGATGTATGGAGTGTTGAATCACTCTATTATATACCTGGAACTAATATTACACTTCATGTTAACTACACTGGAATTGAAATAAAAAATTAATTAAAAAATAATAAAAAAAAACCCCCAGACTACTTATATTGTGATGAAAGATGTTACTTGAAGGAAGGTTTATACACAGTGTAGTTTCAAGCATTAAGCACATGACTTTTTCTTTTTCTTTTTTTAATGGCTTGCATATTTATTGAGCAAATAGTACTAAAATAGCTAACATATATCGGGTACTTGTGAGTGCATCGGTAAAGATCACACTCTTAGAAAAGCCTGCATTTTCAGCAGTGTTCAACTGCAGGTCTACACAAGTGCCAAAGATGTGAAGTACTGTTTTCTTCCTTTGCTTATACAGCTGATATACCTATTCTAACAAAGGAGGGATGAGGGGGAAAATGCATAAGAAACAGTCAAAAGAGGAACAGGGCCCAACAAAGCCTGTTTTGTCAAAGGAAGAGCTAAAAGACAGTTATGTAAAAATTGATGTGAGCATTCCGACTGGCTAATACAACAACAGTCCAGGAGTAGATGGTATTGTCTGTTTTTATTTTCGTTTATCCATCTCATTGGGGGCAAGGACAAAAATGTAAAACCTATACTTTGCTTATCAAAACTGCTGAAAAAGAGTGCTCTGCATTTTTAGAAAAATTATAAAGACATTTTTTCCAACTTAATTTTTGAGAAAGATGTAATTTTCATATTCCTACTTAGATGTTAGTTTTTTGGATTTTTTTCAGAGGGCATTTATTTTAAATGTTTGCCCTTTTCCCCCTAAATATCCTTTCAAACAAACAAACAAAAAAACCAAAAGAGACACCTAAAAGTGCCTGCCAAATTATTGCTTGTCTTTCTCTAAGCTAGGCACATGAGGCTACTGAAAAAAAAAAGAGATTTGGTAAGTAAATTACAGTTTTACGATTGCTCCCGCTACAGCGCCTGCACGTCCATGAGTGCAAGCTGATGAGACATGAGTCTCTGACTCTCTCCGGTAGCATTCACTCAGCCTACGACACTGAAGAAGAGAGCTACACTGATGACACAAGAGAAACAAGTTAATCCAGTCTGGGGAACAACTTTCAGGGAAACAGAGTACCAACACCTTCTTAGAACGTAGAAATAAAGAATGACTCCATCAGAGCTACTTTGCCAAGGAGCATGCTGAAAGTCCAAACAGCACCGTTCATCAGTGTCTCAGGTCCTATGGGAGTATCTCCATCACTTACCACAAAGAAACTACAGTTTCAAACTTCTTCTACACATCAAAACAGTACATGGATAAAATACAGAGATACAGACAATTGATGAACATAAACTACTAGGCTGGTCACATCTAAATAAAAAAAAAAAGATGGGACTCTCAGCTTCTTCAAGAAGCTGTTGGGGGCTGTGTGAGTGAAAAGGCAGGAATGGACCCGTTGTGTGAGAGCAGAGGGAGTTGTGGAAGACATCGTCAAGTACCAGGCCTGAACGCCCACTTGTAAGGGTTATAAATGTGAATTCATAGTGTGAAATTCTGAGCATTTTCACCTGGGTCAAAAAGATTAAAAACTGGTTTGATGATAACCTATTTGTCCACTGTAAAACCTTTTCAAAAGCAAGACTCAGAGTCCCATACTTTTTCTTATACTTGATTTACACAGAAAACAATTCCACATATGATACCATGACCTCCTCAATACCCATGCACCATATATAATACAAATAGTGGTGTTACAGTTAAAAAGAGTAGAGGTGACTGATGCCTGGGGAGTGGAGTTCATTACTGCCAACTGGAGTCAGGGAGGCAGCCTCAATCTCATCGCCCTTCTTGAGGTTCACCTCCTTGGGGACAGGACAGGAAGTCTTCTTAAGGGAAGGCATTTGGGAATAGTTCTTGACTGACTGAGACAGAGAGCTCTGGGTAATAAAGCATTTTGAGAATTGTAACAGTCTTGGCCTTGCATCCTCCCTCTCTTAAGACCAGGGAGACCAACAGACAAAAGCTCTGCTCCCTCTTCACACGCTTTATACCTGAAACACAAATGTGGATGAAAAAGGGCATCATACTAGAAGGGCAGCTGGCGGGGAAGGAGGCACATGACTTTTCCCATATGTTTCTATGTATAAGTTTAAAAACACATAATGAAAGAAGATGTTACTTGAGGGATGGTTTATGCACAGTGTAGTTTCAAGCAGTTAAGCTCATGGCTTGTCCAATATGGTTCTATGCATAAATATACCAACACTTACATCTTGGTGAAAGAAAATATTACTGGAAAGATGTATTATACATACTATTGTTTAAAAAAATCAAGATGACAGTAAAGCAAATTTTTTTTTCTGGAGTCTCTAGGGGACAATCCGTTTCCTTACTCTTTCTAGCTTTTAGAGGCTCCCCATAATCCTTGGCTAATGGACCTCTTCCTCCATCTTCAGAATCAGCGATGTTGTGTGGAGTCGTCTGTTGCTGTCCTTCTGCTTCTCCCTCTTCTCCCTCCTCTTTTAATGACCCTGTAGATAACATCGAGTTCACTTGAAAAATCTAGGTTAGTGTCTGTATTTTAAGGTCACCAAATTAACAGTCTTAATTTCATTGGTGACCCCAATTCCCATCTTCCATGTAACCTAATGTATTTACAGGCTTTAGGAATTAGTACACATCTACAGGTCTACTGTTGTGCCTATCACATTGAGAAAACATACTTTGTGTGTTTTCAGTCCTTAAAAATTTTTGAGACTTTTTTTTTAATGGCCAGAGCTATGATGGATCTTGTTGAGTTCTCCATGTGTACTTGAAAACGTGTTTTCTGCTGTATTGAGATGGAGTATCAATTAGATCAAATAGAATATATCCCTGCTGCCTTTTTTATTTGTTAATTACCGAGAGAGGAGTGTAGAAATTTCCAACTGAAATTGAGAATTTTCTATTTCCACTTTTAGTTCTATCAGTTTTTGCTTCATATACTTTGAAGTTCCATTTTCAGGTACATGCATGTTTAGCATTATCATGGTCTCTTGGTGAGTTAGCTGTTTTGCCATAATGAGATACACTTTTTTTATATCTGGTAGTGTATCTTGTTCTGAAAACTGCTTTGTCTGGAAATAACATAGATGCTCTAGCTTTCTTATGATTGCTTTCCATCATGTTATCTTATCTGTGTCTTTATATTTAAAGTGGATTTCTTGTATGGAGTATACAGTTGGTTCATCTTTTTGAAACATATAATTTGAGGGGTGCCTAAGTGGATCAATTAGTTAAGTGTCTAACTCTTGGTTTCTGTTCCATGATCTCATGGGTTGTGGGATCAAGCCCTTCATTGGGCTCTGCACTTAGTGGGGAATCTGAAGATTGTCTCCCCCTTGCCCCTCCTCACATTCTCCTTTTTCTCTCAAATAAATAGATAAATATTTAAAAAATATGTATAATTTGACAACTCTGCCTTTTAATTTAGGCTTTTAGGCCATTTGTACTTAATAGCATTTTCTATATGATCACATCAAAGTATATTGTTAAATTTCAAAGTAGACTTACTTTTTTAAGAGCAGTTTTTTTTTTTTTTAAAGATTTTATTTATTTATTTGACAGAGAGAGACAGTGAGTGCAGGAATATGAGTGGTGGAGTGGGAGAGGGAAAACAGGCTTCTGGCTTCCCTCCACCATCCACCCCCTGGAGCAGGGATCCCAATGTGGGGCTCGGTCCCAGGACCCTGAGATCATGACCTGAGCTGAAGGAAGGCACTCAACGACTGAGCCCACCCAGTCATCCCTTAAGAGTGGTTTACGATTCATGACAAATGGAGCAGGAACCACAGAAACTACATACCCTTGGTATCCCCAAGCTCCCCCACTATCAACATCCCACACCAGAGTGCTATGTTTATTACAATTGATGAACTTATCCTGACACAGCATTATTACCCAAAGTCCGTTGTTTAAACTGGGGTCACTCCTGGTACTATACAATTTGTGGGTTTGGACAAATGTACAGTGACACATACCTACTACTGTCGCATACTATAGAATGGTTTTACTGCCCTGAAAGTCCTCTTTTCTCTGCATACTCCTCTTTTCCTCTCTCTCAATCTCTGGTAACCACTGCTTCTCTCATCATTTCTTTTTACAGTTATGCTTTTTTTTCAGAATATCAAGTAGTTGTAATCATATAGTATGTAGCCTTTTCAGTTAGTAAAATGTATTTAAGGTTCCCACATGTCATTTCATGACTTGTTGGCTCATTTCTTTTTAGTGCTGAATAAGATTCCTCTGTCTGGATGTACCATAGTTTACTTATCTGTTCACCTACTGAAGGACATCTTGGTTGCTTCCAAGTTTTGGCAATTATGAATAAAGCTACTATAAACATCAATGTGCAGGTTTTTGTGTGGACATAAATTTTCAGCTCCTTTGGCTAAATACCAATGTGCATGAAGATTGGATCATATGGTAAGAGTATGTTTAGTTTTATAAGTAGCTGCCAAACTGTCTTCCAGAGGGACTGTGCAGTTTTGCATTTTCACTATCAGTGAATGAGAATTCTTGTTGCTCCACAGCCTTGCTAGCATTTGGTGTTGTCAGTGTTCTGGATTTTGGCCATTCTAATGGATGTGCAGTGATATCTCACTGTTGTTTTAATTTGTATTTCTCTCATGACATATACTGTGGAGCATCTTTTCATATGTTTGTTATTTGTATATCTTCCTTGGTGAGGTGTCTGTTCAGGTCTCGAAACTTTTTTATTTGCAGTTGAGTTTTAATAGTTTGTATGTATTTTGAATAATAGTCCTTTATCAGATAAGTCTTTTGCAAATATTTTCTCCCCTTTTGTAACTTGTCTTCTTGTTCTCTTGGCAGTATCTTTTGCAGAGCAGAGGTTTTAAAATTTAATGAAGTCCAGATGATTATTACTTCCAGGGTTGTGCCTTTAATGTTATATTTAATGTCATTGCCATATATTTAAAAAGTCATTCAATTTTCTTCTGTTTTCTTTGATAGTTTTATAGTTTTGTGTTTTGCATTTAGGTCTATGATCCACTATAAGTTATTTTTTGTGGAAGGTGTAAGGGCTATTTTTTATTTATTCTTTGTTCCATGTTTTTTTTTTTTCTGCATTCTTCTGAGTTAACTCAAAAGTTAACACTGATTTCATCTGTGTTATTGGATTGTAAGCTCCATGTCTTTGTTTTATCTTAGTGGTTGCTCTAGGGCAACCAGTTTTGCATTTTCACTATCAGTGAATGAGAATTCTTGTTGCTCCACAGCCTTGCTAGCATTTTAAAATATTTTTAGATATTAAAATATTTATTAAATATTTTTATTTATTTATTAAATATCTAAATATTTAACAAAACATTTATATAAGTTAAAATATTTAAACTACTAATATTTAAACATTAAAATAAATATTAATATTTATTATATAATGTTTATTTATATAATATATATAACATTTATATATTTAAAATATTAATCTTTAATGTATCATGGAGTATCTTCAAATAATATTATACCTCTTTATGTATAGTGAAAGAACTTTATAATAGGACGTTCGTTTTCTTCGGTTCCTCTATCCTTTGTACAATTTTTATCATATGTTTTATTTTGACATTTTCTGAACTCTGTATGATATGCTATTTTCTTCTCCAAAAAGTAAATTATTTTTTAAAAAGATTAAAAAAGCAAGAAAAATAGCTTTTGTATTTGTCCATCTAGTCACAATCTAGTGCTCTTTATTCCTTTGTGTTTCCATATTTTCATCTAGTATCACTTTTCTTCTTTCTTTTTTTAATTAACATATAATGTATTATTTGTTTCAGGGGTACAGGTCTGTGAATCATCAGTCTTACCCAATTCACAGCACTTACCATACCACATACCTTCCTCAATGTCCATCACCCAGCCACCCTATCCCTCCTCTCCCTCCCCTCCAGTAACCCTCAGTTTGTTTCCTGAGATTAAGAGTCTCTTATGGTTTGTCTCCCTCCTTGATCCCATTTTTTTCATTTTTCCCTCCCATTCCTCCACGATCCCCAACCTTGTTCTCAAATTCCTCATGTCAGAGAGATCTTATGATAATTGTCTTTCTCTGACTAACTTATTTCGCTTAGCATAATACCCTCTAGTTCCATCCAAGTCATTGCAAATGGCAAGATTTCATTTTGATGGCTGCATAGTATCCCATTGCATATATATGTATATGATTTCTTCTTTATCCATTCATCTGTTGTTGGACATCTAAGTTCTTTCCATAGTTTGGCTATTGTGAACATTGTTGCTATAAACATTCGGGTTCATGTCCCTCTTCGGATCACTACATTTGTATCTCTAGGGTAAATACCCAGTAGTGCAATTGCTGGGTCGTAGGGAGCTCTATTTTCAACTTCTTTTTTTTTTTTTAAAGATTTTATTTGCTTGATTTATTTATTTGACAGAGAGAGAGACTGCAAGAGAGGTAGTGGGAGACGGAGAAGCAGGCTTCGTGCTCAGCAGGGAGCCCGATGCAGGGCTTGATCCCAGGACCCTGGGATCATGACCTGAGCTGAAGGCAGACGCTTAATGACTGAGCCACCCAGGCGCCCCTATTTTCAACTTTTTGAGGAACCTCCATACTGTTTTCCAGAGTGGCTGCACTAGCTTGCATTCCCAGCTACAATGTAGGCAGGTTCCTGTTTCTCTGCATACTCGCCAACACCTGTCATTTCCTGACTGGTTAATTTTAGCCACTCACTGTGGTTTTGATTTGTTTTTCCCTGATGCTGAGTGATGTTGAACATTTTTTTGTGTGTGTGTCTGTGGGCCATTTGGATATCTCCTTTGCAAAAATGTCTGTTCATGTCTTCTGCCCATTTCTTGATTGGATTATTTGTTTGTTGGGTTTTGAGTTTGATAAGTTCTTTATAGATTTTGGATACTAGCCCTTTATCTGACATGTCACTTACAAATACCTTCTCCCATTCTGTCAGTTGTCTTTTGGTTTTGTTGACTGTTTCCTTTGCTATGCAAAAGATTTTATCTTGATGAAGTCTCAATAATTCATCTTTTCCCTTCATTCCCTTGCCTTTGGTGATGTTTCTAGAAGAAGTTGCTGTGGCTGAGGTCAAAGAGGTTGTGTTCTCCTCTAGAATTTTGATGGATTCCTGTCCCACATTGAGGTCTTTCATCCATTTTTTCAGTCTGCTTTTGTGTGTGGTGCAAGGAGATTGTCCAGTTTCATTCTTTTGCATGTGGCTGTCCAATTTTCCCAACACCATTTGTTGAAGAGACTGTCTTTTTTCCATTAGATATTCTTTCCTGCTTTGTCAAAGGTTAGTTGACTACAGAGTTGAGGGTCCATTTCTAGACTCTCTATTCTGTTCCATTGATCTATGTGTCTGTTTTTGTGCCAGTACCATACTGTCTTGATGATTACAGCTTTGTAATAGAGCTTGAAGTCTGGAATTGTGATGCCACCAACTTTGGTTCTTTTTCAACATTCCTCTGGCTATTCAGGGTCTTTTCTGATTCCATATAAATTTTAGGATTATTTTTTCCATTGCTCTGAAAAAAGTTGATGGTATTTTGATAGGGATGGCATTAAATGTGTCGATTGCTCTAGGTAGCATAGACATTTTCACAACATTGTTCTTTGAATTCACGAGGCTGAAACGTTTTTCCATTTCTTTGTTTCTTCCTCAATTTCTTTCATGAGTACTCTATACTTGTTTGAGTACAGATCCTTTGCCTCTTTGGTTAGATTTATTCCCATATATCTTATGGTTTTGAGTGCAATTGTAAATGGGATCATCTTCTTAATTTCTCTTTCTTCTGTCTTCTTGTTGGTGTATAGAAATGCAGCTGATTTCTGTGTATTGATTCATTAAAGCATCAGGATATAAAATAAATGCACTTTCCTTCTTTCTGAAGAACTTCCTTCAAGAATTCTAGTAGTCCAGATCTAATGGCATTTGAGTCTCTCAACTTTTGTTTGCAAGTTTTCATTAATTTACCTTCATTTTGGATGATAGTGTCACTGAATATAGAATTCTAGTTTTATTTCAGCATTTTAAACATGTTACTCTCTTCTAGCTTGGAGAGTTTCTAATGAGAAATATGCTTAATGTTCATGTTTTTGTTACTCTTTAGGTCATTTTCTTTCCCCACCCCTAAATGCTTTTAAGATCATCTCTTTTTCACAGGTTTTTAGCCATTAAATCATGATGTGTCTTGTTATATATTTCTTTATGTTTATTATTTTGGGCTACATTGACACTGTTGGTCTGCTTTTATAATTTTTATCAAATTTGGAAAATGTGTGGTCACTATTTCTTTAAATCTATTTTCTCTCTTTTTTTTTCCTTTCTTTGTGAGTGTGTGATTGCAAATCATTGGACCACTTGCTCTTGTCCCACAAGTCACTGATCTCTGTCTTTCTTGGTTATCTTTTCCTTTCTTTGCTTCATATGTAATAGTTTCTCATGCTATGTCTTTAAGTTCACAGATATTTTCTTCACTGTATCATTTGTTAATTTCATCTAATATGTTTTTAATCTCATGTAGGACATTGTAGTTTTCATCTATAGGAGTTTCATCTACTTTTGTTTGTTTTAATTTGGTAGTATCTGTTTTGTCCTTATTATGCTCATGTTTTTCTCTATATTCTTTTTTTTTTATTCTTTAAAAGATTTTATATATTTATTTGACAGAGAGAGACACAGCAAGAGAGGGAACACAAGCAGGAGGAGTGGGAGAGGGAGAAGCAGGCTTCCTGTGGAGCAGGAAGCCAGGTGCAGGGCTCGATCCGAGGACTCTGGGATCATGACCTGAGCTGAAGGCAGACGCTTAAAGACTGAGGCACCCAGACACCCAATATTCTTTTTTACTTTTTTTAAAATTGAAGTGTTGTTGACATACAATATTATATTAGTTTCAGGTAAACAGCATAGTGATGCAACATTTATATCCATTAAGAAGTGATCACTACCATAAGTCTAGCTTCTGTCACCATACAAAGTTGTTACATATTATTAACCAATATATTCTTAATACTGTATATTGTATCTCTGTCTTATTTATAACTGGGAGTTAATACTTTTTAATCTCCCTTTCCTGTTTCACTCATTTTCCCTCTCTCCTCCCTCTAGCAACCACCAGATTGTTCTCTGTATCTATCCGTCTATTTCTGCTTTGTTTCATTTGTTCCTTTGTTTTGTTTTTAGGTTCCACATAAAAGTCATCATACGGTAAAGAAATCATATGGCATTGGTCTTTTTCTGCGTGACTTATTTCACCTAGTATAATATACTCTAGGTCCATCTATATTGTTGCAAATGGCAAGATTTCATTCTTTTTTAATGGCTGGGTAATATTTTATTATCTATATCTATCTGTATCACATCTTTTTATCCATTTATCTATCAGTAGACATTTAAATTACTTCCATATTTTGGCTATTGTCAATAATGCTGCAATAAGCATAGAGGTGCTTATATCTTTTTGAACTAATGTTTTTATTTTCTTTGGATAAATACTCAGAAATGAAATTGCTGGATCACCTAAGAGTTCTATTTTTAATTTTTTAAGGAACTTCTATACTGTTTTCCCTAGTGGTTGAACCAATTACATTCCCACCACAAGTGTTCCTTTTTATTCAAATATTATTATTTCTCATCTTTTTGATACTACCCATTCTGGCAGGTTTGAGATGACATCTAATTGTGGTTTTGATTTGCATTTCCCTGTTGATTAGTCATGTTGGGCATCTTTTTATGTGTCTGTTGGCCATCTATATGTTTCTTTGGAGAAATGTCTATTTAGGTCCTCTGCGTATTTTGAAATTGTATTGTGTGGGTTTTTTTTTTATATTGAGTTGCATGAGTTCTATATGTGTTTTGGATATTAACTCCCATCAATTTTATCATTTGAAAATATCTTCTCCCATTTAGTAGGTTGTCTTCTATTTCGTTGATGGCAACCTTCACTGTGCAAAAGCTTCTTGGTTTGATATAGTCTTATTTGTTTATTCACCTATATTCTTGAGCAGTTGAGAATATTTATAATAGCTATTTTAATGTCTTTGTTAATTTTATTATCTTTGTCATTTCTGGATCTGTTTGTTTTGATCTTTCTCCTGGTTATGAGTCATATTTTCCAGCTGCTGTATATAAAATTAATAATTTTGACTTGGTACTAGACAATCCCCTCCCTCACTTCTTGTGGATTTTTTGTTGTAGGGCATAGAATTTTGTTATATTCCTTTTAATATTAGATTTAAAAAATGTCATACAGTTAAATTTTGGTGGGTTTGTTTGATTCATTTGAAGCTTGCTTTTATGCTTTATTAGTGAGGTCCAGGGCATCTTTTAGTCCAGGGCTAAGTTAGTTTCATTTCTGGGAGATACCCTTCTGAGGATTTTAATTTATCTTACTAGAATTATGGTGTCATTTCTACTCTGACTGATGGGAACACAAACATTTCCCAGCCTTGTGCAATCATGGAGAATTATCTACTCTTCTGCAGGTGGAGAGGGGTAGGGGTTGGTCCCTGTTACTCTGAATTTTGAATTATGAACTCATTTTTTTCAATGGGTATATGCTATTCCAATTTTTATTTGTTATGTCAGTTTATGTAAATTTTTTCAAAGAATTTGTTCATTTCATATGTCATGAGATTTGTGTAAGATTGTTTATGATATCTCATTATTATTCTTTAATGTCACTAGAACCTGTAATACCTCTTTTTTTCAAGAGAATATTAAATCGTTTATTGATCACATGTGATAATGGATGATAACACAAGTTTTAATCTCATCTATAATTTTATCTGATACCACATTTCAATTTAGATATATTGTGTAGGATGTGCCAACAATCATATTAATAACCAAATAAACTCCAGGACTTTGCTTGGGTGACCTTTTAGTGGTGAACTCTAGCTCACAACATATTAACTGTCACATAAACACCAAAGTTTGTGGAGACAATGGCTTTGGTGTCCAAGCAAGTTGCAAATAAATTTCAAATGGAACCTGGAATCAGCCTGAAGGAATTCTAACTTCACACTGTTGGGGTAGTATACCAAGATGGCTTCAGAGTAGACTAACTTTACACAACACATTTAAAAAAAAGACACATTTATTCAGCGTCATGATCAGACTATTACATTTAGCCATCGACAGCATGAGTGCAAAAAAAAAAAAAAAAAGCTACATTAAAACACTTTGTTGGAATGCTTTACACTTTCCACAGAACAGAAACTAAAATAACTTGTTATACAATTAGTCACAAGTACAGTCCTCAAGTTTTTTGCCCATACACATGAGTATTGTCTAAAACATGTCTTCTTTGTAGCAGCTAGGCCCTGCCACCACTGTGCTTGGCTGAGTTCACAAATCTGTTGTAACCTGTAGCTTCCCTGTCACTTCTCTGGCTCTTCTCTCCTGCTAAGCTTTGTTTTCTGGCAGTAATTAAAACCTTCTGCCACTGCCGTAGCTACTGCTGCTGCTGGAACCACCATAGCCACTTTGGTTTTGTGATTTGGCAAAGTATTGGCCTACACCACCATAGGGGCCAGAGCTTCTGCCTCCAAAATTTCGTCCTTTCGTGGGGTCCAAAATTTGAGGATTGATTGTTGTAATTGCCAAAATCATTATAGCTTCTGCCACCTCCAAAGTTGCTTCCACTACCATCGCCATAGCTGCCTCCGCCTCATCCATTGTTATGGCTGTCATAGCTGCCACTCCCACCGTAACCACTGCCCTGGTTTCCATAACCCTGTCCCCTACTTCCATAACCTCTGCTTCCTCCGGAGTAACCAGGGCCACCTCCTCCATAACCACCATCATTACCAAATCCGTTATAGCCATCCCTACTGACACCATATCCACCACCACCTCGACTGCCACCAGAGCCACCTCGACCACTGAAATTCCCTCCACGAACAAAGTTGTCATTCCCACCAAAACCACCTCCACCACCAGCATCAGAGTTTCCAGAAGCACTTTGACCTCTTTGGCTGGATGAAGCACTAGTCATCTCTTGGTTAGATAGGGCTTTCCTTACTTCACAGTTGTGGTCATTCACAGTATGGTTTTTTTGAATGACAGTCTTGTCTACAGAGTCACAGTCATCAAATGTTACAAAAGCAAAACGCCTCTTTTTGCCACTTTCCTGGTCAGTCATGATCTCAATCACTTTGATTTTCCCATACTATTCAAAATAATCTCTTACATGATATTCTTCAGTGTCTTCTTTAGTGCCACCAACAAATTTTTTTCACACTTAAGTGGGCACCAGGTCTTTGAGAATCTTCTCTTGAGACAGCCTTCTTTGTTTCCACCACTTTCCCATCCACCTAGTGTGGCCTTGCATTCATGGCTGCATCCACCTCCTCCACAGGGCCATATGTGACAAACCCAAAGCCTCTGGAGGACCAGGTGTTTGGATTTCTCATCACCACACAGCCTGTAAGTGTTCCCCATTGTTCAAAATGGTTCCTCAGACTCTTCATCGGTTGTTTCAAAGCTCAGACCTCTGATGAAGAGCTTCCGCAGCTCTTCAGGCTCTTTGGGAGACTCTGACTTAGACATGACGGTGGTGGGAGGGGAGACTTTAACGATGCTTACTCAGCAGTGTCCATGGGCAGTAAGGATGTAATATCTCATCTTTAATTCCCAGTATTGGTGAACGTGGGCCCCAGAGTGCCTAGAGCATTTCTCTCAGTTCTCCTCCTCTGCCATGCTCCCAGACTTCTGCAGGCCCTGTCCACCTGTGTCACAGAGTGTGTGTCACCACACCCTGAGGCACAGGTGTACACGGCCTGCAGAAGGCCCTGTATGCCTCCTGAGGGGTATTTTCTCCTGATACCCCTCATCAACCAATTTTTTCCAGTATTATTAAGAAATAATTGACAGTTGGAGTAAATAAGTGGTATGAGGGGCACCTGGGTGGCTCAGTCTGTTAAGCATCTGCCTTCTGCTCAGGTCATGATCCCGGGGTCCTGGGATCGAGCCCCATGTCGGGCTCCTTGCTCGGCAGGGAGTCTGCTTCTCCCTCTCCCACCCCTCCTGCTTGTATTCCCTTTTTCACTCTCTCTCTCTCTTTCTCTCAAATAAATAAAATAAAATCTTTAAAAAAAATAAGTGGTATGATATATGCCTGTATGTGCTTTTGGAAACTGTTGAATTTTCAGGAATTTTGCAAGCCAGTTTTTAAACACAGCCTTTATTAAATATTAAACTATAAAAAGAAACAATTAACATACATCATTGTATGAGTTCAAGACATAAAATATGATGGTTTGATTTACATGTATTGTAAAATAATTACCCCAGTAGGTAATCATCATCTCATATAGATAAAATAAAAAAGAAAGCAAAGAAGAAAAGGAAAAATAAAACAATTTTTTCCATGTGGTGAGAACTCTTAGTATTTACTCTCTTAGCAACTTTCCAGTATGTCATACAGCAGTTGTTAGCTATAGTTAGTTGTACAACATGATAATGTTGTACATTACATCCCTGGTACTTACTTATCTTATAATTGGAAGTGTATCTTCTGATCACGCTTCTCCAATCCCACTGTCCTGACTTCTTGCACAAATCTGATCTCTTTTTCTATAGTTCTTTTTAAAGATTGCATTTATAAGTGAGGTCATACAGTGTTTGTCTTTTTCTTTCTTTCTTTCTTCCTTCCTTTCTTTCTTTTTCTCTTTTCTTTTCTTAGATTTTATTCATTCATTTGAGAGAAAGAAAGCATGAGCAGGGAGAGAAGCAGACTCACCAGGAGTCTGGGGATCCTACAACCCCAGATCCTAGGACCTAGAGATTATGACCTCAGCTGAAGGCAGGTGCTTAACCATCTGAGCCACCCAGGTACCCCAGTGTTTCTCTTTTTCTGACTTATTTTACTTAGCATAATGCCTTCCAGGACCATCCATTTGTTGCCAATGGTAGAATTTCTTTAGTTTTTATAGGTAATATTGCAGTGTATATATACACACCACATTTTCTTTATCCATTGGTCTGTTGGACACTTAGATTTTTTTCATGTCTTGGCTATTGTGAATAATGCTGTAGTGAACATGGGTGTGCCAGTATCTTTTCAAGTTTGTGTTTCTGTTTCCTTTGGATTTATTCCCGGATGGGGCTCATGGACATTTGATGAAGATCTGTGGAAAAGGTGCAGATTCTTTTTGTTTAGTTCTCCCAGGGATTCTAAAATCTCATGCTATCCCCTAGTTGGTGTTTAAAGTTTAGTGAAAATTTCAGCTGTTTTCTCCTCACTTGCGTCTAAGGTGGTTTCCTCCTACTCCCATGTCTCCACCAAAGATGCAAGCAGCCAAAGAGGGTCAGCATTTTCTGGATTATAGCTCATTGGACTCGTTGCATTCTCAGCACCCTAATGGATGTAAAAACATCTGTGATTTTATAGGTAATCTGCCTTGCTATTGTTAGAATGTAAGTGATGTTCTTCTAAGTTTCTACATTTTCTCTTAATGTCCATGCTGAAGGTTGCTGCTAATAGAGACCAATGCTGGCGCTGAGGAAAAAGAGCAGGGATGATTGGAGTGCTTCTGCCCTAGGGGCTACTTCTCACTGCCAGCTGCAACACTGACTCAGCTTCTCACTCCCTGTTTCAAATGGTTATGTGTGGTATCTGGAGGCTTTTGCAGAGCTCTCCATCCTGTGCCCTATAACCTGCTGCTTTTTAAAATTTATTATTATCTTTTCAATTTTTCATTATGTTCAGTTAGCCAACATCTGGGATATCATAAGGTTTTGTGGTAGTATTCAGTGATTCATTAGTTGTGTGTAACACCCAGTGCTCATCCCAATACGTGCCCTCCCTAATACCCATCACCTGGTATAACTTGCTATTTTAATAATTTTCTTTTTTTATTTAAATTCAGTTAGCCAACTTACAGTACATCATTAGCTTCAGATTTAATAATGTTATTTTCTGCCTAAATTAGAATTTTTTTCCCATCTATAATTAAGTACCTTGATGATGTGTTATTAAGATGGGTTTAAAAATACGTGAGTGTGATCTTGAATATATTTATCTATGCTACTTTATCTGTGTTTATGTTTTGTTCTTCATTGTCTTGTGTATTACTAAAAATTAATACTCGAGTGAGGGTTTTTGTCTCTCTCACCTTGTAGTTTACAACTAAGGATGACAATGGCAGTTATTTAAGATTTCTTGGTGTTTGTACTATGATAACCTCATATTCAGAATGTTGTAAAGAGGCTTTAGGTCACTTAGGTCACCTAAATATATTTAGGACCGAAATATATTTTGGTCTTACATCACTGAAAAAATGTAGAGTTTTCTTGAGAGACTCCCAAATATCACTTGTTTTTCTCCTGCAATTCGGCTGAAATGTACTGCTGAAAAATAATCGAAAATTTAATTGTTTTCTTATTGTTGCATTTTAGTTAATAAGGAAAAGATAAGCTTCGTTCATGAAGTTTATAAAGCCTACACATTTCCCTTTATTCTTCATCTTGACTAATTGAATTTTTATGCAGTAAATCAGTCACTCAAGCCACTTATTTATGACTCTTAGCTCATCCTCCAAATTCAATTGTCATGAAGTCCCATCTGGTGAATATGTCATCTCCTCTCCATCACCTCTCCATACCACTATCCTAGTCTGAGCCTGCGTGGCTTCTCATTTTACTTTTATTGGCTGCAATGGAAGGCTGCTACATGATTTTGTAGGTTTCAAAAAGACTCTCGTGACTGATATTTCTTTTGGTTCAGCTTTGGATTACAAAGAAGGCAATTTTCAAAAGTTAACTGAAAAGAGCACACATGAATATCAGCAGCCCTTGGTACAAAACCACTTTTAGCTGTAGCTATCATTTACAAAGAAAGTAGTCTAGAGGAATAGCATGTTTTAATAGGCAACTCAGATTTTCAGAAAGCTGTTGACAATAGACTATTTCCAGACAGAGGCAAGATTAGAAATGGGATTGTTGGAGCATAAACTCTCTGGGACCCTAGAAACCTAGAAGACTGCCTTGGACTTAGGAGGACGTTTTCCTTTGTGAGTTTCAACATGCTGGTGTATAACTCATTTAATAGGAGCAGGAGCGAGATAGGTGTCAGATGTATTTCCTTCACCCTTCCAGAGCCACTCTCCACTACTCCCTTCTCTGTTTTGTGGCCTGTACTTACAAAGCACCTTTAGTTCTGCATCACTGGATTTTCTTTTTTTTTATTTTATCATTTTATTTCTTT
Source organism: Nasua narica (assembly GCA_028533885.1). Classification (NCBI taxonomy): domain Eukaryota; kingdom Metazoa; phylum Chordata; class Mammalia; order Carnivora; family Procyonidae; genus Nasua; species Nasua narica. Next base: position 62,420,981 of record CM052809.1, read on the forward strand.
CCCCCCCCAAATATGTTTATTTTATTTTTTCAGTGTTACAAGATTGATTGTTCATGCACCACACCCAGTGCTCCATGCAGTACGTGCCCTTCTCAATACCCACCACCAGGCTCACCCAACCCCCCACCCCCCTCCCCTCCAAACCACTCAGTTTGTTGCTCAGAGTCCACAGTCTCTCCTGGTTCCTCGCCCCCTCCGATTTCCCCCCATTCACCCTTCCCTTCCTTCTCACAATGCCCTCCATGATTTTCTTTACACTCCACATGTAAGTGAGATCATAAGATAA
>CM052809.1:62421766-62438962 GCA_028533885.1 Nasua narica
GGCAGAGGCTTTAACCCACTGAGCCACCCAGGCGCCCCGATAGTTCACATATCTTGAACATCACTTATTTCACGAATGAGTAACCATTTCTAAAGTCAATTATCTTAATTAATAAGTCTTTCGTTGATGGTGAAATAAAGATAATTGAAGCCGTGGTCATAGCTGCAAGAGTGGCTGAGCTCTAGCAGATGCGGTACCAACTCAAGTGCTTCAGGTATTAACCAATCACTCAACAGGATATATATACTAAAGCTGACACACACACACAAATATAGCTCTGTTCTTTACAGTATTTTCAATCAAATTTCAGATCTGCTTTTTCTTCATCCTTGTGCACCGGATATACAGGGAGCAGATAAGTTTTGGCTTTCAGTAGTTCAATCATGCAAAACCTTAATAGTGATCAATGAAGAGAACTGCTCATCACCTGGAAATTTTAGACTTCCAGTTGCTTGCAATAAGGACATGATATTCAAGGATGGTCTCCCGTGAAGAAAATGGGAGTTGTCTAGTCTCCTGGCATTATGCATTTCTTTAATAGGAAAATAAAACTATAGTTCCAATTCTGCTTCCATCTCAATAATCTGCAGCCAGCCAGTTGAATGACAAAGATATTACTTTTTTCAAAAAAATTAATCAATTGCCTCTGAATTTTCTGGGCATCGGTGAAAGGTCAAAGGAGCCCAAAAGAATGTATACACACACAAAAGTAAAGTTAAAAAATTATTAAAATTGGGCTCATAGCAAAACACTTAAACACTGATATCCATATAACAGTTACATAATGCCAAGCAAACACCAAACCACCTACATTGACATAAAATACATTTTACAGGACAAATCATTTTAAAATTTGATTTTCTAGCTAACCGTTTGGCAGTCTTTACTCAAATGACACCATCTCATTTAGGCCTTCCTTGGTTACCATATCTAAAACTGACCATCCCAAATATTCCCTCAGCCCCTTTCCTTTATTATTTTTTTAGCTCTCTTTGTGTATATCATACTATATATTTTACTTATCAGCATTATTTATGTCATATAAATTTTCTTGAGAGCAGGACTTCTTGTCTATTTGGTTCACAACTATATTCCCAGTGACAGATTCATACCTAAAACAGTAGTAACTGCTCGGTTGTTGCATTAATTAAAATTAACACTTTACTCTTGTGGGTGAAATGACAGATCATTGTCGCGATATGTTGCTTGTTTATTTAGGTGGTAAAAATTAGAAAAAAAAACAGTATTTTTTAATTAAAAAAACAATACCTTAAAAATTTATCTAAAGAGCAAGTGATGATAGACAATAAAATAAATGAGATCTAAGCAAGTATACTCAGGTATAAAAACCCTAGTTTTCACTGTAGATCCATTACTTTTCCTCCTTTTATCTTGAAAGTATATATCATTATTCAAATCAAATTAGTTCACTGATAACCTTTTATATTTAAAAAATCATTTTAATTTTTTTAAGAAGACCAAAATAAATGTCAAACATATAAGCATTCTGTAATGCAATTTCTCCCATTATTTGGAAGTACACTATCAAAAATCCACTAATGATTACTCTTCTAGCTACTCTCTAATATGATACAGACCAAAAGCTGAGAGTCATACAGAAAGAACATTCCTAATAAAGTCAGAAAAGATAAACTGCAGTCATGACCAAAAGCCTAAGTAAGCAAACATGTTCCAAACTGAGAAATGGAAAAGTTCTTCGACCCTGTTTCCCAGTAACCTTTTCACTCCTAGACATAGAATTAGAAAACATAAAGCATAAACATAAATTATCAGTATGAAATGAACATTCATCTGGATCATACGAAGTGAAGAGAACCCAGTATAGTGTGACTAAGAGTGTAATTATTCTAGAATTCTATGCTGGGCTTCTCATGTATTAGCTTTGGGTTCTGGGGAAAGTTGCTTAACGTTTTTGAGCTAGAGCCTTAGTCTGTCCCTCTGCAAATGGAGTAAAAAGCACGGAGGTAACATTTTCCTCTTCAGCTTATTGTAAAGACGAACGGTATCATTTCCATTGAGGCTTGATATACTGTCCACATACATTAAAAAACTGTGCCTTAACTTAACCAATCTGCAACTGGACCACAAATCCCCACATCAATGCATATCCTTTACTGTACTGAAGGCACGGGTTAATTAGGAAGTACTGGAGTTGCAATCAAAAGACTCATATTTTTTATGAAATTATTTATGAAAACTTGTTTTAAGATTTCTATAATGATTCAGGATATTCCATTAATAGCCAGTGGTACAATCTCAAAGGAAGAAAAAAGTTCATTCTAAAGAAGATACAAATGAAAACACAGAGTGCAATAAAATATAAATTGCATAGAAAACATGATAAAATGTTAATAGCATCAAACAGAAATAGGCACACTTAACGTGGGTCAAAGTACAAACACCAGGATGAAGTACTAGTGTAAATTCATTTTCTTAAAGGTGGATCCATATAAAGATGTTCTATAAGTTATCTGACCCTTGACATGCAATCTAGATTTCTACATCAAATTTTTCATTTGTATTTTTTCATTCTGCTTTTCAAAATTAATGCTAGACAGTATTCTTGATACTAGAATTTCATCCTAGAAGATTTAATCCCCAGCTAAATAATCTATTTTGCAGGTGGAACCCCAAGGCAAATGATGTAATGATGTAATATAATGATGTTTGGTCCTATAAGACTGAGGTCATCAAAAGAAAGTTTTTCTTTGTTTTGAAACCTTTAAAGTATAGAGCCCTGTCTACACTATTCTCCAAGTAGCAGACCTATAAAATAGGGGTGCTTCTGCCTTTTTTTGTTTTCTAGCCTTTACTTACCCAGCAAAATTTGCTGATTAGAGATCTACACCTCTCTAGCTCCAAATCCTTTACGTTCCTTCCTGTAGAGAGAAAAGTGTTTCTTGTGCTAGTCATCACGTGCAAAAAGGAAAACAAGGGATTCTGAGATCAAAGGCTATTGATCACAATTCCAAAGTCACTGTCACATTTCTCATCCCATACACCAAAGAACACTGCCTAATCTGCAAGCAAGCAGATCAGACCCGGGGCCAAGCCACGATCACCATTCAAACAGGTGTTTCTCATCGACAATAACTCACTAAGGATCCGTTACTACTGATGAACAATTAGCTCACCCTGGAAAACACAAAAAACTATACTTATGACAACAAATTCCACTAGAGGCACCTTCATTTCTAACTATGTTTTGCTTTTTGTCAGTAGTAAGCTATTATTCCTACAGTAAGTATCTTTACAAAGAGACTTTACTTGACTGAGACTCAATATTGACTCTGGGATTCTTGATAAAACTAGCTCAGAATGATGAAGGTATTTTAAAACAAAAATTCTCAATGTCATAGCTGCACATTTAAAATAGGTTTAATGCTCTGGGGCTCCCTTTGCCTAATTTGTTTGACATTTCAGGGCCCCTCCAGAAATGCTGAGATATCTACACACATTCAGTTTCTGAGAATGGAATTCAAATATACCGACAGATCTACTCCTCTTTCCTCTCATTGAGTGAGAGCCTAGTGGGAGAGATGGAAACCAGTTAGAATCAAGTGTAGGGTTCCTCTCAGTGGATACAATAGCAACTCAAGTGGATGAGAATGCCATTTGAAAATGAAATTAAATTTCTATCCAACAAATGGACTGCCCAAACACATCGTGAAGGTGGTCTCTCACACAAAATCCCAGGACTTTTTTTTTTCTACTTAAGGGGTTTTTTTTTAACATGTTGTTAAGCATCAGATATTTCTTTGTATTGAGGATCTCGTGGTAATTTCTTTGCCAGGAACTGTTTCACATTCCTTATCACTTATACTCATGGAAATAATATATCCCAGAAGTATTTTCTGGAATAGATACTATAAATTAGGAAGGTCATTACACCACATTAATTCTAAATACGTAATGTTACTGCCTAATTTAATAATATTTGGTAACCTGATTTAAGAATCATGACCATTCTAAAAAGCCATAAAATAAATCTTTTTACTGAACCAGAAAATAAATGGAATCAAACAACATTAAATGGAGTTTGAATACTGGAGGAATGGAATAGTTCTTTGCTATTGTCAGTCACCAGGTTCTTCCATCAGGAAAGACCTTAAAAGTTCTTTCATTCGCCTCTGGCTATCAGAGATCATTCCTTACATTATGGGATAAAACTTTTTCCCTTAATAAGATCTATAGTTGATTATTGTACAACCTGCTCTTTTTTAAAAAAAATCCTATTAGAACCACTGCTTTGATTCCTGCATGATCACTAACCTTACTAAACCCGCCTGGAGAGAATGGTGAAGACAATCATCAGCCTTTAGTTGCAGCCAACTAGACCATTTTTATACCCAACCAGTTGGTATTTTTTATGATGACCCTCATAATAAAATTGGAAGAAAAAAAAGAATCTAGAGAAAATATGAAAGAAACCAAGATTTTTTACAAATATTTGCTTATTTAGCCACTCTTTTTTATTATTGCTAATTTTAGAATTAGGATAATATGTGAAAGGAACCCATGATTGGAAACATTAATTCTTAAACAGAGGTATACTGTTGAATTAAAGCTCTGTGTGTGTGTGTGTTTTCACATAAAAATGTGCAATGTGAAAAATGGAAAGTGTTTCATAGTGTTGCTGGCTAGATGGATGTGCTAATAATCCGGGTCAGCACACATGCCCCTATTCAGCAGCTTTGGGCGCACTGTGATGATTAGGAATGCTATTTTCAAAGGTGGAGCAAGAGGTCTGCCCTTGCATACACAAAAGTACAGTCCTAAGCAACTAGATGATAATTACCCACTCCCATTACCATTCTTTATAAAAGAATAAGCTATTAGTTGTAGAAAAATTACATGCATGCATGGAATGTACTGGGAGAAATGACTGAGGACCATAAATATTACTAAATACTTAGACTACCCTAGCGTCATGAAATTACGAATGTGTATAATAATGAAAACTTAGCATCTGAAATCAACTCTTCCCACATAAAAGACACTTAAAACGGTTTATATTTTTATGCCTTTTGGGATCTTGCTACCTATGAGTTGTGTATAAAGCTTAACCTCATATACCAAGTCCACGGATTCTAAGTGACTTGGGAGGGGTCAGGATGGAGAGCAGGACTGATGACAACCTGTACCAGATCTCACGCCCATACTCTCTTGGTGTTCGCCTTCTTCCTTCCAACCAGTTTTTCGCATCCTGTGGCCCCTTGTTTTCTGTCCCTCTGGTAGTTCTTCACCTATCATAGCTCTGTATCTCAGGCAGGGAGCGTCATCTGCCAGTTATCCAGGAAATTAATAATGGGCCTCTCAGTTAATATGTGTGCAGCCTAAGTGAAAAACTGCATCAATGAATTAAAATCTACCCTTGTGAATTTGTTTTTAAAATAAATTAGGAATAAATAAGTTTTGGGGGAGAAAAGAGAAAAGCCTTTTTGAGCTGTAAAGATATTCTAAAGATTCCCTAAAGGTCATCATTGACAACACAGTGCACGCTGTCATTATTTTCTTTTATCTCGCTCTATAGTGGTTGAGGGGACACATTTTTCTTTTCTTCTTTTAAAGACATTTAAAAAGCAGTATTCCAGCTTCACAGCCAGTGTCTTCACACCATTCGAAAGACATACAGTCAATCATAAGCCCAAAGAGGAAGCAGAGGGTTAGTTTTCACTTAAGTAAAGTTTAGTGAAAAGCCAACAGATCAGTGTGATTATGGCTAGATCAATGATGCATAGTTCTGAAAGGTTTTACACAAGCAGCAGTCTTAGAATGCAGCTCTAAGGAGCAGGTAGGTCAGAAAAAAACATAAACGCAATGCCCAGCACATGTACCTCCCTTTGGGTCCATAAAGAATCTGACCAGATTGTCTAACGGGAAGCCATTCTCGCCACAGGGGCAGGGTTGAAGTGCTTCCATTTCCGATGACTGCATTTCAGCCTTGAGTATGTCAGCTAAGGTTTTCTGCTGGTCAAAGTCACAAAAATTCTGGTCGATATCTTTTATGAGGAATGACAAACGTAAAAAGATAAACTCGACTGTGTCAGATAAACTATATGGGCTTTTACTAGATCCCAAGCAAAGACTTAACAATGTGTAGTCAATTTCAAAGTCTTCTGCTAATTCAAGGAAACAAAAGCCTCTCACTAAAAAGATTTCAACGAGGCTGGAGACTATTATGTTCAGGCTACGGAAACCTTGAGAACTGTCCTTTTTGGATAGGAACTGTTACAGAGAACTTTTTTTTTTTTTTTGAGAAGTTTCTTGTGACTGATCAGATAAATGGGAACCATGTCATAGTCTTTCTTCAGAAGAGATCAATTTTGAATAATTATCTGTGGCAGAATGCTTTTGGAGTTCTACTACCTCAACTTTTCAAAAGCTCCCACAGGGAGTACAGTTTTTAATGTAAAAACAATACATTTGACAAGTAACCATCCTCGATCTCTCCTCTAAATAGTAGATTCATTTTGCATTTTTACCTATGTATGTTCTCAACAATCTCTAAAAGCTTATCTCTAAAAACAGGGATGGGGGATTTCATCTGGAAGAAATTTGGAGAGCCTACTTACTTTTTTGAGTTTTAAAAAATTACAAACTCCTCACCTCCATTAGCATAAATACGTGAGCTTATGCTCATTAGCACTATCCGATCATGTTTTTTAATCTGTAGGGCTGTGCTAGGAATGTTTTCTTCTGTCTCTTCTTCTCCTTCCTCTTCCTCTCTATCTCTCACCGTCTCCCTTCTTCTTCCAATTTTGAATACGGAATTCCAATATTTGTCATATTAAATTGTAACTGTTTATCATTTTATTCTATCTCACCAACCTCATTTAAAATAATCTCCATTGGGAAGTTGCACACAGACACGAAAGAGATCACGAAAGGGCCTGCAGTACGTGCTGCATGGATTCTAATCACAGCTCTGTCACCACCTGCCATGTGACTTTGGCACAGCCACAGCTGATGTGTCTAAAATGTCACAAAATTATCTCATTCACTAGCATGCACAGTAGATAAAAAAAATAAAATAAAATAGACCTCTCTTTGGTACTTCAAAGCGACAAATTCTAGTTCAATGTTTTCACTCACTATAACCTTAAAAATGTCAGTATTTGTAAACAATTACCTTCATACGCTTTGGCATGCACAAAAAAAGTTGATACTGTATTATTACAGTCAAATAAATCGTACCTAGGTACCCCCAGGTGTCAAAGTAAATGCCAAGGTCCTGGGATGTTGGTGCTCCAGATAATAGTGAAATAAAAGTGACTTCTATACGGATGTCCTTAGTAATGAAGAAAAAGGAATATATAATACATAACCAAAATAGTGTTTAAATTCAACATTGTTCACATTTTTCCAAGCTTCAGTAGCTTTTAAAGAAAGATTTCAGGGGCTACATATCCCGTAGAAAGCATCAAATCAAAAGGATTGACCATTAAGTTTAGCAGCATGATTCATTTTATCAACTTCCTGCAGCCTTCTAATACTCCTTTTCAAAAATTGTGCAAACTGTGTGAGACTGTGCGTGTATTAAATTACACCATTATGTCCTTAGAGGAAGTATTTTCTATAATTCAGGCAAGGAAGGATCTTTGCTCAGCCATGACAGGTTCACAACTAGCTGATCTAGAATTTCTGGTGTGATGCCCACACAAGCCAGTCAAACCCTTAGCGATGAAAACAATTATTCTAAGGAGTTTTATTGGTGCAATATCCTTGGTCCAAAATAATATGAAATCTTAGAGAAGAAAGTCCTTCTCTAAGGTAATTGTTTATGTTGCTTCCTGCAATAAAATAATTCCAGTTATAGAAGCACACAAAAATGATTTACAGTTAAAATAAAAATGTTTTTCTCATTTGTGACTAAAATTTTTAAAATCTAATTCTAGGTCCATGAATTGAGTTGACTTATCAGTCAATAAGACATGTTCTCTTTCTGGGTAAGTAGATCTACACAAGAGCTGTCCAACTATTGTCAATAGCATAGGCACATGCAATGGTTTAGAAGACAGCTTAAGCCTTCTTGCAAAATATCTTTCGCTGTTCTCTTTATGATCGTATGTATTGCTACACTCTCTTCCAAAGCTTTTGCTTTCATCTGAGAAATTTATTCAACTATACTATTTCTCTTTCCCTGATAAAATAAACTGTAAATCCTATGGATGTCCTTTTATCATGATTTCTTCTAATGTTGAGGTCTAGAAAATTCCACAACTGCAAAAACAGTGATAAAAACAAAGAATTTTAGAAAAATTGTGTATTTTACTAATGCAGACAAATCAATTGCCTAAACAATGACTCATAAGGCCAGAAATAAAATAAAACAAATTGTTCTTTCAAACAGATATTGAAGTCAGGAAACAATTCATGCTTAGATCTGAAATATTAGTCACAGCTCTGTGACCTCTCATCTTCAGTGATAAAATACACAGGTCAGAATTGACAATACATACTCATGGCTGATCATGGCTGCTAGTTATTGATCAAAGGAGGAAAAAAAGTACTTTGCAGGAAAAACATTGCTCTGAATTACAAACATCCATTCTCTTGAGACTCAGCAACTCTCTAGGCTTCCCCCTTTGGAACTGGAAGCAAGAAGTGAGTTCAGCCAGTATTTAATATCAAGTGAATGTGGTGTTTAATCAATAGTCTTCTGCTTTGTTCCTCGATGCGGAAAGCAGTGTCTATTCATTCAGCAAAGGTTAATGCCAAGGGTCAAGTGATTTCACACTCTCGGTAGGATCCACAACATTGCAGTAGTTCAGATGCCCTAGACAATGATGACTCAGTTGGACTGATTTATTGCCACTAGAAGGCCCTGCTTAATACTAAAGTGCTCTCTTATGATAATACCTCAGAAAATAGCACTGATAAAAGAGGAGGCAATAATTACCTACATTTTGAGGTAATGTCTTCATTTCTAACGTCTTATAAAGATGTAAGGTCCATTTTAAATGATCTGCTTCTGGTATTAGCAAGCCATTTAAACGGGATCTTATCAGCATCTTCTCTTTTATGAAATACACCACAGAAGAAATTCAGTAACCCCATGACACAATGTAAATTATAAGTAATACATGGTTTAACATGTTTTAGGTAATCCTTTTTAAATATTTACTTATTGTAATATTTTTCATATTAGATAAGAAGAAAGAAAAAATATTTGCTGATGGGAGGAAAAATGTAACTGAATATAGTTAATTCCATTAAACAACGGAGACACAGTTTGCAATTTGATTTCATTCTTTTTGACCAATTCTACCACATGACAGGCAGGCGAAAAAGACCTGCCTGTATATTCTTTCTAAATGTGGTTCACTTAAAGCAGCATTAGTTGAGGTCACTGTTTTAAACCAGAACACATTTGACTATGTCAGGGGTCCAATCTTTAACATGTTAGCATCCATGATTATTATTCGGCAATGTCTCATTCCAGATGTGTTTTATATAATGAAAGAAGTTCAAATGTCACCAGGAAAACAGTGTGAGAAGAATTAATTGGAAAGCTTATCATAGAAAAGTGATTTAGAGCCCAGCTTTCACTAATATATCTCTGGATGATGAATATACCAATCAATTAGTAAAATAAAATAAATTCTGTAAAATTATCTAAAGACATCCTATCATTACAAGTGGAAGAACATTTGAAATAGTTTATTATACCCCATTCCAGATGATTAGTATGTAAAGAACTCTAATATAAATGTTCTGCCTTCTACTCCTTTTTTTCACAGGAAATCTGGGATTTAAAACTCTAATCCAAACTACTTAAAACAATGATTAATTCAGAAATCCTACTTCAAACTATTTTAAACTATTTAAAAATATATGTGAAGTGTTATAGATGAGTTGAAAATACATGTTTTATTCATTTAATTCAAGAACACATTTTTAATTCTCAATGACAGTTTCCCTTAAAAAAACACAAAATGGGTAACAATCAGTACTTCTGATGTGAACAACAATTTCATTGTGTAGTGATTACTTGTATGATGCCCAGAGGCCTAAATTTACCTTTTAATCGAACTTATCTTCAAAGGATGATTACTTGTCTGTAATTCTTTCCCAATGAGAATGATTTTATAGGCCATATATTCCAAGACCTGTAATGGGTAAAGAAGGAAGAATAATTTAATAAAGCTTTTGAAAATAAGAAGAACAATGAAATAAACAAAATGCATTGGGTTTTTCTTGGCAAAAATAGCATTAGTGACCTAAATACCCTATAGAAAAGATTGTGAGTCGATAAGATTAAACATTTCAAGGATATTCCAAAAGTGTTTTTCCACAATAACTTTCTCATACTCTAGGCTTCAGGCTAAAGATATTTACTGGGAAATATATTTCAGTTAATTCAAATGGTAATAAAACAAGTAGCCCAAACAGAATGTGCATGTCTAATTTTGCACTTCAAATACTACTAAATAAGTAATATCATTTTTGAAAGGCCAATAAATATTTTCATTCTTTGAGTTTTGCAGTTGTATCTAACATAAATATAATGCCCAGAATAAAATGTGTTATGTTATTATTTTGTCTACGGTCATAATCAGTATGAAATATAAATAATTGTTCATGTTTCCATCTGAGAAAATGCATTTTCAAGACTACTATTTATTTTAACAGTAATTATTTCTTCAGATCCTGCCAAAGTATTTTTTAAAAAATACATGTGGTCACTCTTTTGTATTCTTTTATATATTCATATATGTAAAAAAAAAAAAGAGGGAGAGAGATGAATCTCTGTTAAAGCAGCTCTTCTCTTAGAAATTTAAACACTATTTAGAACTTTAAAAAAATTATCTCCTTTCAGCCATGCACACTCATCAGCTGTAATTCAAAACCCTTTAATGCTGATTTCAGTGCCTTATATGGGAATTATCTTGAGGCCCATACTTCTCTCAATAAAAACATCGCTTAGGTCAGGACAGCAAGCTTAATGGGCTGATCTTTTGATAATTATTGTGCACCATATCTGTAGCTAACTCACTTCAAAATATCAATTTCAAAATACTGAAGTAGGAAAAAGGGAAAAAACATTTCCTTCATGTTTTCAAAATCATTACTTAAAAGTTTTCATGAAAGCTTTAATCAAAGGTTCAACCTATTATTGTAATAGAGTTGCCAGATATTCTAATGACATAAATTTTCTTTAACAATGTTCTCTAATAGGTCACAAAATAATAAAACATATTTCCCTTTACTCAATACAAAGACAACCCACTGTTCGTCTTACAAAATTAAGAAAATTCAATGCAACATGGTGACTATAGTACACAAGACTGTATTACATACTTGAATGTTATGAAGAGAACAGACCTTACATGTTCTCACCACAAAGAAGTGGTAATTATGTAAAGTTGTAAAGGTATTAACTAACACTACTGTGATAATCCTTTAGCAATATATGTGTATCAAATCATGTTGTACACCTTAAACTTATACAATATGTCTATTATATCTCAGTGAAGCTGGAAAAATATTTTTAAATTCAAAAAAAGGAAATTCAAATAACCAAGAAATAAAATTAAAAAGATCTTTAGTCTCATCTCCTATTTATTCACGCATCCAGTCTTTTGTACATGCATATACCCAGATATAGACATGCACATCCCATATGTATGCATATGTTAAAAAAATCTAACATAAAATGTATTTCTAATAGGATCAGAATAGCCCATACTATTTTTAACTTAATTTTTACTAGCAGTATACTGTGAATACCTTTGTATATCCTTATGTATACTTTTGTGTCATATTAATGATCTTATCAAATTTGACTTACCATAATAATCTAATTAGCCATTTTTCCTTTTAAGCATTAAAATCATTTCCCTCTTATTACTATTATAGGTGAGGACGTACCAAATCTATTTTTAACAAAATTTATTTAGTAAAAATATCTTAAATAAAATCTTTATTAAAAAAATAAAGGAAAAAAGAAAACATATCTTTGAAAAAATCAGACTTAAAGCATATAAAAAGTCATAAAACTTTGAACAGGTTAGAATAATGACTCAAAATATAGAAATTTCATTGTTACCTATGTGAAGCAAAAAGAGAACAGAAACATTTTTGACCATTTTAACCAAGTAACTTCCCAGATAATGTAATACACTTCATAGTAGATTTTATATGTTCTAATACTTTTTTTAAGTTAGTAACTGCTAAGTTTCCACTCAGTTTTTGCTCAAAAAGTTATTTTTAATGGGCAATATTGTATATAACCATCCTCAACCATATAATAGGAATTTATGAGGGCTTCATTAGTTTTAAGAGGTTGGATATAGTATAACAAATATATAACCTTAACCTTATAGAATGTTCTAGATTCTTTTTTTTTTTTAATGTTCTAGATTCTTATTTTAGTGGTCATTTTAAAGATACGATTTGACTTTATTACTGAGATCATGTTTTGGTCAGTTGTATAATATAGGGTAATAAAATGAGTAAGTACCAAACCACAAATCTGATTTAGATGTATTAAAGTCAGCCTAGTTAAAAAATTCAATATAAAAAACTCATTATTCCCAAATCCCAATATAAACCAAAACCACAATTAAAGGTTTTTTGCTATAATTAACTTTCCAAATGATTGTCCACTATGACATTTAATGAAAAAATTTAAGTATCTACATATTGCCCTCTGCTTATTCAACATTCATCAATTTAAAAATTTTATTATTTTATATGTGCAGATTAAAGTTGTCCTTTATTCCAAAAATATTTTTAAAAAATAAGAACCCAAATATTCTCACATGAACCCATCAGTTGTTAGCCAACATTTATTATTCATTTTCTACATTTTTACAGATGACAGGTTTAAAAATAATTGTGTTAAACTGATATTTATATATCAGTGCCAAAACCAAGAGGCTAGTAGTGTTTAGATATCACTACTCCTGAAAAATTTCATTTAGAATTGTTAATATCGATAAATACTATATACCAAAAGTATTAAAGGGTTAAAGTTCACAGAATTTACTGTGAAGTAAATTTTATTTTTATCTCAACATAACATTGTTCATGAGTTGTATTTTTAGGTCAATAATTGTTTTTAGATCAGTAATTATCCAAATTATCCAAGTATATCAAAAATGCTATTAAATAGACCAAAGAAAAAAATGAGATTTGTCATTTTGTTCTTTGACCTAGTATTACAAATTATACATGTCATTCACACAGTTAGGTAAATCACAATCTTGCTGGGGCTTACGAAGAGTTATAAGCTTTTTTTTTTTTTTAAAGATTTTATTTATTCATTTAACAGAGAGAGAACACAAGCAGGCAGAGAGGCAGGCAGAAGCAGAGAAGGGAGCAGGCTCCCTGCAGAGCAAGGGGCCCGATGCAGGACTCGATCCCAAGACGCTAGGATCATGACCTGAGCCAAAGGCAGTTGCCCAACCAACTGCGCCACCCAGGCATCCCGAGTTATAAGCTTTTAAGGTACCCTTTTGTTGATTAGTTAAAAACAAAAAACTGTCACAGCAAAACTTAAATTTTAGTTCATAGGCTACTATTTTTATATATAAACTTAAAAATCATGAAATGTTGGGATACTCTACCAAATCTTGTTCTATAGGGCCAAAATGGTTTTGAATATATATTTTAAAAATGTTCCTTTCTCTTAGCTTACTTTTCAGGTATTGCATTCAAGAAGAAAACATATTTATAATAATTTGCAGAGTAGGATAGGCAAGATTATATAGTGAAAGTGAACGCTCCCCAAATATTAGTACCCACATTTCCTTTCCAACTGACCACCTGGTCAACAGATGGATAAGAGGTTCTGTTTACTGTAGAAACCCAGGGACTCGGGCTGATGATTATCCCAACACGGGTTTCCATGGCCAGAGTACCAGAGCGAAGACACTGTAACATATCACACACTTCTCACAAGCCATTTGCCAAATCTATACTTTATATACCTAACTTTAAGGAGACAGAACTGGAAGTACTGTTGACTGGCTCTAATTCTAACACAAAAGCTTAACAAATTTAGCAGGTAATGAAAATGCATTTTTTTAATCAATAAAATCACTGAAAAAGCAGTGCATACCATAAAAAGGGAAATGGTAAAAGAAAAAAATCTTTCAACATATTTGTGTATTACTGAGTTATTGGCGTAAAATAACCCTGATTAAATGTTGGAGAATTAATGAATGACTGAATCAATGAATGAGTTTGTTAGTGAATAAATAAAAACAAAACTTTCTCGCTGAGAAAAAGACATTGATATCATGAAGGTAGTTCTGTTACTGTTTGAGAAATTGGCCAGGCAAGAAATTTAATGGAAGATCCGAAATTACATATTTACTAGCACAATAAATTAATTTTTTGTCATTATGTGGATTGAATGTGAGGAAATAAAAAATTTTCCTCACTTTCCTTTTAAGATAATTATCCATTCAATTAAACAAGTTTTCCCCATTTGAGTACCATCCAAATGCACTATACACTTTTTATTGTGCCAAAATAATAAAAACTTAAAAATATAATGCCATACTTAGAGATTACCTAGCACTGAAGGACTTTTCAGTCAAGACAGGAGACAAGCATGGAAACATCTGACTCTAATATAAGGCTGAATAAGGTAAGTGCAATAACACAGATCTGAACTGGTCCCAAAACATGAGTATTAAAATGCCACAGACAAAAAAAAAAAGAAAAAAAAATTTTCCAGATAATAAAAACCTAAGCCACAAAAGTATCAGAAGGCAAGGTCCTGACTCCCTAATACTTCACCTGCAAAAATAAAATCCAATCACCCAGGGAGTTCCTGGCCAAAAAAAAAAAAAAATGCCACAGACATTTTAATTCATCATTCTTCAGTACAAAATATTTACAGATCAAATATTTCTGCTAATTATAGAAGAAAAAATAATCCCAAGTGGTATCCTTTAACAATAACACAGCCTTAATATTCCCTATGTAAACCTGTAGAAAGTTTTCTCGGTTTATGAGAAAAAAAATCAGAGATGTTGACATAGTTTTATGATTATGTTGGGTGGTCTTTTTTAAGAGTCTTCAAGGTACCTTTTCATATATATGTGTGTACACACGAACACACATATACATATAATTAACTTCTTTGATAGCTAATAATTCATATAGGGACTAACTTCACTCATTTAAATGTGATGGACACGGGCAAATACAGAAATTTTTCCATGGGGCAAATGGCCCTCATCAACAGTTCAAACAAACTACGCCCCTTCTTGAAGTCATTTCACATTCAGGTTTTTAGTTTTCCCATCTGCATTAACAACAACAAAAAAAAGCATTTTAAGGTTGTCATTTGTGTACGTGTGATGTGATGATATTTACTCTAAAGAACGCATTTGTTAATCACCTCCCAAGTATGAACAACCAGTTCACAAAACAGAATCATCCTTAATCTTTTTTAGAAAAGAGATGAGGTTGGTGCTGTTTCAAACATCCAGCGCTTTGCGTGATCCTCAAGGCCACGGACGAGACTATGTGCCCTTCTGGCCATCTTGACAGGACAGCTGAAATCTCATTCTGTGGATTTCATAAGGCTTGTTCCTACTACAATTCCATGATACTATGCTGAATACCACCGTGAAGAAAAAGTTATTCTCCACCTTAGGCAACTGCAGGCAAGGATTGTATCAAAAAGAAAGGAAGCAGAGAATGCTGCGCACACAATGCAATATTTAATTCTGGGGGAGGGGACTGGCTACACTTTAAGACACATATACGGAAACTCATTTCTGAGTCCATGCTGAAACATTTGGTTTCAATCCATACGCATGTTTGAATCAGGCTCAAATTCAGTAATGAAGCTATTATTGATTCTGTGGAACATGACTTCAAATTTGAGCAAATACTGAACAAACTACGAGGAGCTCTTAAACTCTGGACGTATGTACCTAGACATTTCAATTTAACAACCAGACATACATTAAACAGCATTAATAGCCAGGCACTTAATGGATCAATTCCCACTGTTTGTGTAATGTGGAAATAAAAAAGGCTTATTAAATGACAAGCTTTCCCTGGTTTGTGCTAATTAATTATACACCGCATCTGACTGCTAATTTAGTGGGAAAATGCAGCCCCAAACCACGGTTTCAACTTGAACTTTGCCTCAGCATCACCCAGTTCAGCACAGAGTGCTGCTGCAGCCTGCCTCTGAACGACACCAGTATTAAATTAGAGCACAAGGCCATCAATTTAATAAGTGCTGTAGCAGGTAATTTGAATAAGGACATATTAGTATTCTACCAGTGCACAACTAAAAGCAGCTGACCTTTCAGACCAAAGAAGATCCTTGAACACATTCAACTGAATCTGAGAACACAGTAATAATCTGACAGTGGTAAGAGTGCCAAGAGAGACGTTTATGATCCTGGACCCATTACTATACATCAGGCTCTTTGTGGTATTACGTGAACAGTTTATATACCTCTGCCTCTCATTTTGCTCTCACTCCCTGCCACAAAAGAAAAGGACTAGAGCTCGTAAAAAAAAAAAAAAAAATCGTATTTTCAATGGCATGTTTGGAAACTTTTCTTATTTTTTGGATCTGTTGTATAAAGAACGCAAAGCTAATCAATGATGTAAATCAGAGCTGAGAAGACACATAAGAAATCATCAGTCTCCTAAAACATGAACCAAACCTAACATTAACAAAAATAAACTTGCATCTATCAGACAACAACTGCTGTGAAAGCACGAGAAACCACAGTCCCCCTTGGCAGGGATAAAAGCGCGGACCCGAGAGTCACGGTAGAACTGGGTTTGAATCCCTGGTCTGTCACATGCTCACCATCAAACCTACAGGAACTGAATTCGATGACTTCAGTTCAACAGATGTTTATCGAGTCCATCACATACAGCGTCGTAAGCCCTAAGGTTATAAAGATGAAAAGATTTGATCCCTGCTTTCAAGGAGATCAAAATCTAGCAATGGCAATGGAAACATGCACTATTAATCACAATACAGAGTGAGACGCACCTTGAAGCACAGAGAACAGTGATGGAATCTGCCTGTTGTTTTCCAGGAAAGGTTCTCAGACATGGCAATAGCAGTACTGGACATCGTGAGCATGTCCCCAGCACAGAGGACGGAATGCTATCTGAGGGGAAGTACTCACCGAACAGAAAAACTATTGCACTGGAACAGGAAGAGACACTGGGTTA
>CM052809.1:62439462-62444462 GCA_028533885.1 Nasua narica
GAATCTGATCCGGGATACCACCACTCTCCTTAATCCCCATGTTTCCTGGTCTCCTCACCTCTTGACTATGATAGTTTCTCAGACTTTCCTAGTTCTTGATGACTTTGACAGACTTCGAGGAGTGCTAGTTGGATATTTTGTGAAACGTTTCTCAACTGATAGCTTCCTTTTTTCTTTCTTTCTTTGAGAGACAGCATGAGAAAGCGAGTGGGGAGGGGCAGAAGCAGAAGGAGAGGGTGAGAGAGAATCTTGAGCAGGCTCCAACTCCAGCATGGAGCCTGACTTGGGGCTGCATCTCGGGACCCTTAGAGCATGACCTGAGCCGAAATCAAGAGTCAATGGTTTATCTGACTAAGCCACCCAGGTGCTCCACAACTGATAGTTTTCTATTTCTCTCATGATTTGACTGGTATTATGAATTTTGGGGAGGAAGATCATCTGTTTTCATCACATCTTATCAAGAGTACATACTACTAAAAAATGAGTTATTATTATTGAAGTTAACCAGTCACTCAGCTAAGGTGGTGATTGTTAGTATTCTCCATTGTGAAGTGTTTTTCCTCTCCTTTAGAAAAAGCTACTGTGCACAACCCACACTTAAGTAGTAGAAAGTTGTGCTCCACCATTTGGTAGAGAAGTATCTACATAAATTATTTGGAATTTTCTGCTTTGTCTATTCTTCCCTATTTATTAATTGAATCATTTATTTATATGAGTGTTTTAAAATTCTTTGTATTTTAATCCAATATTTTTATATTTATAATATTTTATAAGACAATATTCTTTGTTTTATAATCCAATATAATTTACTTATTGTGGTGCTTAAACTGTTCCAGCTTGACCATTAGGAATTCTAGGTTTATCTTGTGTATTTTTTGTCTCAGTTCTAGAAATAATCATTTTTTTCAAGGATCCCTTTGTTGGATTTTGCTTGGAATTATGTTTAGCCTATATATCAGTTGGAAAGAATTGACATATTAATAATATTGTTTTTGGGGCGCCTGGGTGGCTCAGTTGGTTGGGCGACTGCCTTTGGCTCGGGTCATGATCCTGGAGTCCCGGGATCAAGTCCCATATCGGACTCCCGGCTCTGCGGGAAGTCTGCTTCTCCCTCTGACCTTCTCCCCTCTCATTCTCAGTCTCTGTCTCTAATAAATAAATTAAAAAAAATCTTTAAAAAAAATAAAATAATATTGTTTTTGTATATATGAACATGGACTATCTCTTCATTTTTTAAGATTCTATTTGGTTCCATTCGTAGCATTTTGTAGTTTTCCTACTTTAGATCTTATCATATTTTGTTGGATTTACACCTTTATGTTTTTTTCTTTTTCTTTCTTTGTTTTGGTGCTAATGTAATGGTATTGTGTTTTACATTTTAGGTTCCAATTGTTCATTGCTGTTATATAAAAAGTCATTTGTCTTTTGCATATTCACTTTGTATTCTGCAACCTTTCTATATTCATTTATTAGTTCCAGGGGTTTTTCTGTTGATTCTTTGGGATTTCCTACATACACAATCATATCATCTGTAAACAAAGACAGTTTTATTTCTTCCTTTCCAATCTACATATCTTCTATTTCCTTTTTATTCCCCCTTGGTCTTATTGCATTAGCTAGGGTTTCTAATACAATATTAAATGGAAGTAGTGGTAGTAGCATCCTTGCCTTGCTTCTGATCTTGGGAGAAAACATTTCATTTGTCACCATTAAGTATGATGTTAGCTGTTGGTTTATTATAGACACTCTTTATCAAGTTGAAGAAATTCCCTTTCTTCCCAGTTTACTGAGGGTTTCTGTCATGAGGACCCTCATGACAGAGGATCTTTCTGTTACCCTCATGGGTGAGACAGGAACAATAGAGGTGGCAGAAATGGGACAAATATCCTTCCACTCTGCTGAGATAAGCTCAAGGGAAGTCTTTTCTCTTGGAAAGAGATCTTTGTTATACAAAATGCTTTGGGCATAGTCCACAGTCATTACTCATTTCTCTCTGCCACAAATGTGGGAGGATTTTTCTTGGATTTTCACCATAAGAACCTATTGGGGCCCACAGAAGTCATGAGACTCTGGGGGCTCCCTTCAGACTGAGACCCCCAAGAATTTCTCAGTTTTATGCTGGTCCACACTCAGGCTCCAGTACTTCATCAAAATTATCATTTGAGTGTCCTCACCAGTTTATACTCCAGTAGTTATGTCATAAGAACACAGATCTTTTATTACTTGCTGGATTCTCCTCTCTTTCTGGATTTTGGAATGGCAGCTTTCCCTACAATTTCAGTTCCCTGATGGGTCCAAAAGAGTCATTGACTGGGAGTCCAAGCTTGGTATATATTTTTTCAAGCATATTATTTTTAATTGCTTCTATTTGGATTATAGAAACAACTAGTACATATTCAAAGGAAAGAACCATCAGCCTTTTTAGATTTTGCCTTAGGAACAAGGGCTATATTTCAAATCTAAGAAAATGGGAAAATCTTTGGTTCCTTCATAATGAAAATTAGCACAATGTAGGTTCTAAGGTCCTAGGATGTAGCAAAATAGGCCTCAAGTTCTCTTACGACCCTATGTTAACTGCTGGATGTATGACTTTTCAATGATTTCTATGGTTCTGATTTTTTGGCTGACGATAAGTTATGTTCAGATAACGTGCATTTACTTATTCAGTGCTCTGTGCTTTGTACCATATTAGATGTTAGTGAAAGAGGAGTCAATAAAAATGAGCCAGATATGAATTTGCCATTGCTCTTAGACTATAACGATGAAGATGAAATAAATGCCCCAGAGTGGACAGATAGAGTGTCACTAGGAAGGTCATTATGGACCAGTAGGAATTGGGAACAGAAGTATAGAAGAAGTGTCATTTGAATTTATTGTTGAAGAGTAGATAGGATTTGGCCATTACTAGAATAGGGAGAATGGATATGCCAGGCAGAGCCATCTGAATGAACAAAAGGTATACATATTAGAGGAAATTTTAGTTTAGTTAACAAACGAGAGGAATGGAAAAGAAAAATAAACTACTGAGTATATGTGTGAAGAAATATCCTTTTAAAAATGAATTTCACTTAATGGTAAAACCCAACTTCCAAATTTGATAGTATTTGCTCCATTTAAAATACTTTTGAGGCACCTGGGTGTCTAATTGGTTTAAAGCCTCTGCCTTCAGCTTAGGTCATGATCTCAGGGTCCTGGGTTGAGCCCCGCATCAGGCTCTCAGTAGGGAGCCTGCTTCCCCTTCTCTCTCTGCCT
Source organism: Nasua narica (assembly GCA_028533885.1). NCBI lineage: Eukaryota > Metazoa > Chordata > Mammalia > Carnivora > Procyonidae > Nasua > Nasua narica. Next base: position 62,442,715 of record CM052809.1, read on the forward strand.
GCCTCTCTGCCTACTTGTGATCTCTCTCTCTCTGTCAAATAAATAAATAAATAAATAAAATCTTTAAAATACTTTTAAATTCATCATGCTATTTTTACATCACACTCCCTTAAGAAGGCAGTGGGGAATGAAAATCCTATTAGAAAATAATGTTGTAGCCAGATGTGAGAATGTGGGCAGATTTTAAATATCAAGCTGAGGAGTTGGGGCATCATTCAATAAATTTTTGTCTTTGGTTTATTTTTGTTTGACCTCTTAAAAAATATGTTAGTTGACTGATGAATAATGGATAAAGAAGGTATGATACACACACACACACACACACACACACACACACACACACACACAGTGGAATATTACTCAACTATAAAAAGAATGAAATCTTGCCATTTGAATGATGGGGATGGAGCTAGAGGGTATAATGTTAAATGAAATAAGTCAGAGAAAGACAAATGTCATATGATTTCACTCATATGTGGAATTTTAGGAAAAAAAGAGATGAAGATAGGGGAAGGAAAAGAGGCAAACCATAAAATACTCTTAACTAGAGAGAACACACTCAGGGTTTCTGGAAGGGAGGTGGGTAGGGGGATGGGCTAAATGGGTGATGGGGATTAAGGAGTGCACTTGTGATGAACACGCGGCATTGTATGTAAGTGATGATTCACTTAATTTTAAACCTGACACTAATATTACACTGTATGTTAACTAATTGGAATTTAAATTAAAAAGTTGAAATTACAAAAAACATATGTTAGTTGGAGATTTATTCTGTTGTCAATATGGGTCTTTGAAAGTTTTTTTTAACAGTGAATAGAGATAGAGTTGTACTGTATACAAATTCGTTGGGCAAAAATGAAAAGGTAAAATTTTAGTATGGAAATGGAGGAGGGTGGGGACCAATTAGGAAGCAACTGAAATAAAGCAGACAAGAGAAAATAATGGACTGGATAAAGAATAGAGATTTTAGGAGGACAGGGGAAGTGAAGGATGCATCCAAACATGGCAAGGGTGGGATGTCATAGACAGGAAATGGGATGTCTCTGGTAAGTTAAAGTGTTGAGTCTATTACTGGGAAAGTATTAGTACAGGTCTTTTGACCAGAAACAAAGAACAGAAATAAGCTTGGAAAGAATGAGCTTTTTCCCAGACATATGAGTTTTGGAGTTCTGGTAGAGTTCCCAGGTGGTTTTGCCCAGGAGGAAGTGGGAAATTGAGACTGGAACTCTGGAGACAGCTCGCTGTTGTAATTACATGTGTGTGAGTCAAATGTTGTAGGTGATAATCGAGCCCAAAGAATAGAAAGGCGTGCATGCATGCCTGTGTGTGTTTGTGTGTGTGTGTGTGTGTGTGTGTGTGTGTGTGTGTGAGAGAGAGAGAGAGAGAGAGAGAGAGAGGGAGACGCAGGGAGGGAGGGCAAGGAAAGGAGGAGGAGGAGAGGGTGATGGAAGGAGGGTGGGTAAGTATTGAATACTATATTAAGAACTACCTCCAATTATACTATTTAACATTAAGGTTAAATATAAGTGAATTATTTAAATTATTTATGAAACTTTAAAGAACAATAATTATTTGGATGTATTACAGCTGCAATTTCCATCTCAACACACTGTCTTTTTAATCCTAATATAGACAAATACAGATTTGTGGGATGAGCAGTTTATAGATATTTCTCCTGTAGGAGAGGTGTTTGATAATGCAAAAGTCAGGAAATCGAAGGGATTTACAGTGGAATCCATTAAGTGTGT
>CM052809.1:62446962-62559487 GCA_028533885.1 Nasua narica
ACTAAGCATCTATGGCAAGTTCATATTGTTTATTTCTTGGGAATTATCTGCCTGAGAACCATTTTCTTTGTTTTGTATCTGCTTAGTTTGACTACTGTTACAAAACAAAACCAAAAACTAATACAAAACAAAACAAAATCCTATAGGGAAAAGTAAAGCCAGAGCAAAAAGGAAATTGTGAGTTAAAGCATTACTTTTGGCTGCTAAAATTTGAAATAAAGTTGACTAAATTTGAACATATATATTCTAATATGTTTTGCTATTGAATAGGAATCAAAAAAGGAAACTAGGAAGAACAGTTGTTATTTTAAAAGACTTCTTTTAGATAGAATGTTCTTTGTCTTAAAGAGGGAGCATAAAGAAACCCTTGGTTTTAGTGTTCTGAGTTCCAGCTCCTGGTCCAGGAGCGAGGTCTAGTTGAATAGATGAACTGGCCCTCTTCTAATGGGAATGGGCCAGCATCCCTAGATTTATCAGTATTGTTGCAGAATTTGACTGTGTCCATTTGTTGCTCTCTTGGAGCTGTAATATATTATGCCATCTCTTTAGGCACTAATATCATCTATGTTTCAAATATAAATGGACACATTGAAAGGCCTTTTCTTTAGTTTCATAATGAGAATTATCTGGTAGATCTGTTTTGGGAAAAATTAAACTTTTCAATAAAATCCTTATAAGTAACTTAGCATTACTTAATTTTGAGTGCTAATTACAGATTTTGGAAAAATTCCCAATGTTTCTAACTTTTCCTTTTTCTGAGATTATTTCTGGAAAATAAAATGACGTGATGCTTTCTATACTAGTGCTCTATCTATATTAGTGCTATATCTATGTTATACTCGTTCTGGGTCCCAAAGAGGACTTTGCATATCATAAAGATGATCAAAACAGAGTCTCTGATTTTAGAGCTGTTGACAGCTTGAGACCTTATTGCCTCTCAGCAACTAATTATTATTTTCAGGGGGAGTCTCGATTGGGAGAAATATTCATGTTTCTGTTCTTACTGTCTTTTCAGTAAATAGGGAAGATTCCTTTACAAAGTCATCGTTGCTGCATGAAGACTTATTTTAAAAATAAAACTGGTAACACTTGCAAATAGAATGTTTCAGTGGTTAAATTCTTGAAGAAACTCGAGTCATAAAAATTTCAGCTTCAAAAGATTTTAATGTAATTGTATCTGATAACTTCAATCTCCACTTAATTTTTTTTAATAATTTGAATTAGAAAAATAAAATTTTGTTCTGTAACTCATTATCTACAAAAATATGCTTTTACTAAAGTCATCCACATACATCCTATTTCTACCAATTTTTTTGGTTTATTTTTGCCATCTGAGGTTAAATGTATTTTTCCAAAGTTCTCCAGGTCTGTGTGCCACACCATAATTCTGGGAAAATAATGTCTTCCTTTAAAGGAGTGCTCCTAACTCTTAGGTGTGTCATAAGTTTTCATATCAATTTGATATGCATATGTACAGTAATAGACATTAGAGACACTTGAGATATCCAGCTTATTGCTATTTTTAATGTATTCTTAGCTTCCCATTTCTGTAATATCTTAGCCAAAAACAGGGGATTACAAAAATGGGTAATTTCTGTTCATATTTGGGGCACAAGAAGGAAGATGGTTTAAATCATTTACCTTTTTAAGTTAATTGCCAACTTCTTTTTCTCTGAAAATTTTTTTTATACATGAATCGTATTTGAAACTCACAGAATTGTCAGAATGAAGGCTTGATATGGGTTTAACTTAGTGACATTATTAAAATATGCTATTGATTTTTTAAATTCAGATAAAAGCACCTTTGACACAAAATTCACATTATTATTCTTGGTTTTATCATAAAAATTGCTGGTAGCACATTCTTTAAGTTTTGCCACAGCATCTCCATTATAATCCTTACAAAGAATAGTATGAAAAATGAAGAGCTCTGAGTCTGATGGAGTGGACTTTCATATTGAAAGAGTTGAGCAGTTAAGTGAATTGGGGTGACCTGTCACTTTGCCTACTGACTGCAGACCTGTGGTCACGAGAAGCTTCCTGTCAGATTGGGATGCACCTGGCTGTGGGATATCTGCCTTTTCAAGATGTCCTGAAAGCAGCAATATGAGCTGGTGATGTTCATTCTGTACCATCAGAGCACACAGGGTGGTGGTTTTCCCAATCTATGTTTGCTACTTGAAACACAAAGGAAAGCACTTTTCCCCTTTTAATATTATAGTGATTAAAGTGGTTTTAAAGAAAGAAGACCTAAAATTTGAAACCAGGCATGTAAGACAGCTTTAAATTATGTGATTCACACTTAACACCAGATGCTGCTAGAGGAATTCCTTGGTTTCTCATTAACATGGAGCAGTCCCCTTAGACTTCACACATAGTGGCCACTCACAAGCACATACACATTCATGTAAATGCTAGGAACAATCAACTGCGTGCTACCAACTGTACAAGTTCCGACAGAGGATTCAAGAAAACAATTCATTTCAAGGAGATGAGCTGCCATTAAAAAGCTGTCATTCCTTTGCAAGCCTTGATATACTTGGAATGAATGTCCTTAATGAACTTGGCTAATTGTTATGTGATGTTATTTCTGAGATTGTTTAAAATTCATTTAGGAAGGCATTGCTTAGACACGGATATGATTAAGGACTTTCTTTCCAGGTGAAACTGTGATGATGGCAAAATACTAATTTCTATTGATAACTTCCTTTGTGTACAGAGTGCTTGCATTTATAGAATTGTAGTTTAAAGGGCCACATGGAGATTTATGTTAATAAGTATTTTCAAGTCACATTTTACTTTATTTTTCAATTATAGATTCCTCTCTGATTGTGCCTTTGTCTATAGGTTGATGTCTAGTTTTCCTTTCATTCATTTATTTTTTGTCATTTATTGCATTTACACATCATTTGCTAAGTTCTACGATTAGACCACTTTGGTAGGTTTTGAGTCTCCAATTATGATTCAGGATTAGAAAGGATTTGATTGGTTGATGTCATATCCTTGATGTTTTTGTGCTGACACTGGAGGACTTATTTGGCTTTAGCAAACCCCAAAACATGAAGCAAACTGGAGACTGAAATAAGTGTACCATAAATATGGATATTACTAAAAATATTCTTTCTTAACTAAAATCAATAATGTAACACAGCTCACATCTTTATATGTGCATTTCTAGTGTGCAGTTTACCTATCAGGTACTTAATAATTACCTATTATTTCTCTCTTGCTAAATCTATGTATTTATAACTCATTCGCTTTTCTTTCTCTTTGACTCTAGTGAGGAAAACACATCTGAATCAGTTAATGGAGAAGATAACTTTTACCCTTGTCCTAGTAAATATAATACTGAATGAATAGTTTTAATTTAAAAGAGACTATAGGAATCTCCTATGCTCTAAAAGAGCATAACTTAGAGGCTATGCTTTAATTAAAGTTATTTTGCTTTCAAAGTGAATGTAATCACCGTGAGGGTAAGTATGCCATGCAATTTCTTTCTTTCTAGTCCTTGTAAGTCTTGATTCTGCTCATAGTATCAGAACATTGACTGATCTGCAAAATATATTCAGCTTTGCAATGCCTGTGATTTCTAAAAGTCAAATGGGATAATAAGTAGTTAATAGATTCTTCTTACCAAGGAAGGAATGTTTGGAAAGAGAAATTTAAAAATTACTTAATCTGAAATTGAACATTTCTTAGCATTCAGTCTAGTTCACAAATTGAAGTTATCCCTTTGCAGGAACATTTATGAAAATAAAATGTTTTTATCACCACCGTCATCTAATAAGGGCCTGAATACATGCGTGACTGTACGGGGGTTAAACAGTTCCTCTGAAAGCTTTTCTTCCCTTTTAATCTAAAGAAATGACACTCACATGGAGAGAATTATAAAAGAACATATTGATAGGAAAAATGAAAGATGCTGCACAAAAAGCATGGATCACAGATAAATTTATATTGAAGTCAAGTGGGTTGTTTATTTCTGGTAGTAGAGTAAGTATTGACTGTTGAGATATTAGCCTGAAGGAGATCCTGGATTAATGTCCCTTAAGTGGTCAAAACTACTTGGAGAAATAGCGTTTCAGGCAATTTTTGAAGGGAAAAAGGGAAAGATGTCTAGATCTTGGGAATTTGGTATAGGGGACATAATGAAGAAGCTACACTTCAATACATTCTTTGTTAGGAATTAGGTTGTGAGAAAGATGACGTGCAGCCAATTTAGTATATCAAAACATTTGGAAGCTCATACAGTATTTTTAGAATTAAAATAATGAGATAAAGGGCAATAGATCTATTAAAAGATAGTTTTTAAAAAATCATAAATTTGCAAAGAGATTCCATGATGAGTAAAATATTTAGGAAATACTCACTTTTCCCTCATGTCAATGAACCAGATGATGAATTCAATTGTTCAATCAGGAGACGCCTCTCTCTACTTAAAAAAAAAAAAAAAAAAAGGTATTCTAATGGAGAGAATATTACCAAAGTTTAATTTAAAGAAATCATCCTGTACTAAGCAAATAATTTCTCATGCTATCTTCTTAACATCATTCAAATGTACTTTTGTAAATTATACTCTTCCTGGAACTATTAAAATAATCTACTAATTCTGATCCTAGTTACAGCTGTCACTTAATCTATTCCTGATAAATTGTCACACTTGTAACTTTGTTCTTTTTCTCAGTTTAAAATTGCACAATGTTAGTGAAATGTTTAGACAAGTAACCTTATGAAGGAAGAAGTGTAGGTTAAAATAAATGTAACATTATATAATTTGTGTTGTCTCTCCAAATAGTTTAAAAATAAAAGAGAATAAAATTACTCATTTGACATTTCAAAGCTTTGAAATAAGCCTTGATCATACCTATAGTTATCATGAACTCCCACGATCTACTGTGGAAAAAAAATTTTTACTTATAGTTGGAATTCATCATTAACAGGTGTAACAGCTGTATTTGCTAATTTTTCAAAGCACCTTTTTTTCTCAGTTGTATGCTTTTCATATTTAGTACACAATCTACAAGTTTAGATAGAATATCAGTTGGAGAATGCATCATAAAACTAAGAGAGTGGGGATGTATATGAATGCCATAAATATTCACATAAATGGGAAAGCCTAAATATTTTTTTCCAAATATTTTAAGCATTCACATAACTGGTATATATGAATGAAGAATTGAAATTTAGAGCTGAATGTTTCAGTCTCTGTACAGATGATTTTCCTCCCATCTACTCACAGTTGCTGTCTCGTTGGGCATCCTTTTGATTATAATAGTATTTGAACTGTACATATTACTGTTTCATTTATGACTAAAATATTAGAGATTCTCTTCCTTCTGAATTGCCATTAACAACTTAGAGATTTCTGAATAGAATGTGTAATGTGCCTTAAAGCCTTCGTGCCTGCCCTCGTTTTAAGGTAGATATTTATTAATGCAATGCAACTTAGCAACAATTGCGTGTCTCCAGTGTCCGCACAGCAGCCGCAGCACTCTGCAGCTGTACTGGTGTAGTTTGCATTCAGAGAGAATTGGCCTCCGAGTGTCAGAGAGAATGCATTCAAAGGTGCCCCACATATGGCTGTTGGTAGTGATAATAAAATGAGGGCTATAATTAAATGCAGTCAAAGAGTTAAAGCTAGAAATCAAATACATTTTAGTTTTTCTGTGATAGAATGCAATCACTATTGCTTCTTAAAAATAGGATTATAATTTAAATTGCTTTCTCATTTGATTTATTATTCTGAGTATGGAGAGATTTCTTTGTATATTTTTGAAGATCTGAAGGGAAAAAGTGGAATGGAAACATCTGGATCACATCACAGATTTTTAGTAGCAATAAATGGTTCTGTCAGATTCCCAGGGAAGGAGAATGACTAGCAGAGTCAGCAATCCTCACCCTACTGTTCCTCCTGGTCGCAAGGATGAGCTATAGGAAAGTCACTAATTTGATAAGTACAAACATACCATTCAGAAATTATCCCCTTGATGCTACTTCCTGGGTCTTTCATAGTTTCACGGAGTAGGCCTTCTCAGTTTGCGATACAGCACTGAATACATGTCCCTTGACCCAGTTATTCCTGATGGATTCAGATGTTTTGCATCACCAAATCAAAATGGTTGTCTTTTTCCACGTGTGAAAGTTAAACTCCCTCAGTGAAAAAGAAACAGACCCTGAGGTGGACAGCAGGAAGGATTAAAAAACACAAAGCCATTTTCCAGAAAGCAAAATTATTATGAAATGAGATATGGATAATAATTACACGGAATAAGGGTGCTTGAGGAGTATAAAATATGATTTGCGCCAAGTCAGGAAAGTGGAATAGTTATTCAACAAGCTCACGTGAAGTTCAGCATGACATTTGTGGTTGAGGCTGAATTTTTTTCTGAAGTTGGCCTTGAATACAAATTCATATCTTAATAAAATAAGTTCTAAATATTGAATATTTTTATTTTGACATAGTTAAATGGTGTTACAAGTTACTATTATTTTGTGGGCAATTTTAACTAATGGAAGTTTGCGTCAGTTTACTGCAATATGCCCAGCATGCAGAAAACTATTTGTATTTAAGAATACTGTGCCATTTATTTTAATATTTCCCTTGTGAAAAAGATTATTTTGTTATTATTTAAGAAAAAAATCCCTAAAGAAAAATTGATATTTGGAGTTTTAGTTTCATGAAGAAGAATTTTTAAATGTTTCCGTTTTATTGTGTCTAGTCACATTGTGATTTTATATACTATCTACCAATCTCATAATCTTAAAATAATTGCATAAACACTAAGTTGGGTTAAAGAAAAGATTCTAAGTTTTCTAGTATGCTCATCCTTGGTGCCATTAGAAGATCTGACCAAAGTTCCCATTTACCGTGTCTATGCAATAAATCCATTCTCCCTCAAAGTATATTCTGAATATAAAAATGAAAATAGACATTTATATGCAGTCTGAGCTAGAAGGAGGTGCTGATACTGTAATTAATATTGTACCACAATATCTTTTTAATCTATCATGCTGCCTTTTGCCCTTTATGGTATGTCAGAGAGGAATGTAATGAATGAGTGTGTCTGTGAGTATCAGCTTGAATTTGGTGAAAAGAGAGGTAACATGACATTTAATGTGATTAAGGCAGGTATAGATTCAGGTTTATTAGCTTTCACACAGTCAAAGGTAAAAGCAATGAGGATAAAACATCAAATATTTTTTAAGAGATTTTTTTCAGAATTTATTTTAAAGCTCAATTTGCATAGAGGTGTTTGATTGTTTAAGAATTAACAGGATTCCCTGACTTTGTAATGTTTCCTGGGAAAATAACTCACAATAGTAAAACATAAGAATATTCAACATCTTAGGAGATAAATGCAGGATTTATTATTAAATCAGAAAAGAATTGGCATAAATCTGACTTGAAACAGCTGTTTAGAGGATTAGCATAGAGTGTCTTTTCAAGTCTAGGAGAATAATTGTTCTTCATTTTTCATATCAGAAGGGGGCACTAGTAGTCCACTTTTAATACCAGGGAAGCTCTTTTGTTATACAACATTTGATGATAAATAAATATCATTTTCTATTTAAGGTTGAGGCAATCGTATGAACAATTAAGAGTAAATACCTATTGTTAGGTTAGAATTTTAAATAAGTAAAAGTTTGTTTGCAAATATAGTCTTTTCCCTTTTCTTTTCATGTAAGGATTATGGCACAAAATTAAGTTTTGTTGTAAGAGTACCGATTCTTATTGTTTAATTTCTACACTAATGACTGGAGTGATGGAATAAATTAATTTTACACACACACACACACACACACACACACAATTTCAGTGAAGTTTATCTTATTCTCTCACCACTCACGAAACTGGAGCCAATACCCACAATAAGAACACTTTACTCTTTCTATAACTTGCCATTCAGTATTTATTTCCAGTGTCAATTGTGACTTAAAATAAATTAACATAATTCATTATAAGTTCCAGTTTTATTAGACAAATGGTTCATGTGCATACTTAATAGGATGATTGCGCTTTACATCTTTCCAGATCTCCATTAAAAGACAAGCTGCAAAAGCAGTGGTTAAGCTCATCGGCTGACATCTCTCTGGGTCCGGATCATCTGTTTAGAATAAGTGTGGCTGGACACTGTGGTATTCTAAATCCACAAACTAAATAACTGAAGAATTTCAAAGATGCAGCCAGACATCGGATAGTTGGCCTCAGTGAAGATTTAAAAGGCAGGCACACAAGTACCTAAAGAAAGACAACAGATGAAAGCTGGCAGCGTCTTCATTTATAGACTGTACACTTTTCTGAATTTAGCAAGACTACCCCTCCCCCCCCCAGAGCCTTCCATGTAAGTGTGAAGATGTTGAGACATGCATTATGTTTTACATTTTTGGTTAAGTTTTGCAGAAAATCATATGGCTAAGTAGTACTTGTATTCTAATGGAAAAAGGTGTGAGGAAAAGCCCTCCAAAAATGAAATCCACTTGTCAGTTTGCATTTGACATGTTTTATTACATAGTAAAACCTGTCAGCTAAAATTTTAGAGATTTACACCTAAGTTGTGACTGAAAACAGGTAATTGTCCTTTCAAAACAGGTATTTTGAGTACATAAATGGAAATTTGGGTAGCTGTGTGCTTGTAGCATTATCTATTTTGCTTGCAAAGTGAATTTGAAAAATTTAAAAATTGTTGCTGGTATTTAAGAAATACTAAGAAAAACTTAAGAGAATGAGAACTTAGGAAACCTGCTCTGCAACAACACTTTACAAAAACATATTTGAATACTGTTCAGTCAACTCATTATGCCATTAGTACATATTAAACAGTGTACTTTGCCAAGATATCATAATGCACTTTTAAGTATTTAGTGAGAAAATGTAAGAGTACATTTCTATTTGATTAGTATTAATAAATAAAGCTTCATCTCCAGCAAAATCTTTTATAAATATTAAAATCTTTAGTTCAACACAAAATTTTTTTTTCCTTTCAGGAGATTTATTTTGTCCCTTAAAGCTGAAACAATTGTGCTGAGTTTCTGAAGCTTAGCCGAGAATTATTTTCCAGAAGAAAAAAATGGGTAGGAGGAGAATTTCCTTGCTTTATCGGGACCCTCCCCAGTTTCTTTTGCATCTATGACTTTTATTTATTTATTTATTTATTTATCTATCCATCCATCTATTTATTTATTTATCTATTTATTATTATTTTAAAGTTTTTATTTGACAGAGAGAGAGAGATCACAAATAGGCAGAGAGGCAGGCGTAGGGGAGTGCGGGGGGGGGGGGTGGGTGGGAGGGAAGCAGGTTCCCTGCTGAGGGGAGAGCAGGGCTCTGCAGGGTTCGATCCCAAGACCCTGAGATCTTGACTTGAGCTGAAAGCAGAGGCTTTAACCCACTGAGCCACCCAGGCACCCCATGGGTCTATAATTTTGAAAGGTTGTATTTACTTTGCCCTTTCTTGCATCCTGCATAGGAGAGAGAGAGAGAAGAAGGGTAGAAGGAAGGAAAGAAAGAAATGGGAGTATCAGAAGAAAGTAGAGTAGGAAAAAAAGGAGAAAAAGAGAAAATGCGTTGGAGAAGTATATACATTTTGATGAATTGACACTGGTAGTTTTTTGGTACTAACTGAGGAACAGCGGGATCCTGGCAGCAGGTTTCAGATAACACATCTCAACTTTCCGAACAACATGATTTAAAGAAACGGTGTGACTCAGAGGATAGTTTTGGCATTGAGTTTGTGAGAAAAGGAAGTTTTGCTTTTGTATTGCTCTTCAGATATAAGAGAAAGTTCTGTTTCTGCCAACATAGATAAAAAAGCTATCCAATTATTACAACGCCAGCTTTCTCTTTACAAATATCAAGTGTAATTAAAGCAAAAAGCTAAATATTATAGAGAAAATAAGATGGAAAATACTGGCTGTTGGAAATTGGCTTGGTATGGGCTTTGTGGATGGATGGCATTTACTAAATTGTACCAACTCTGCTTTACATTTTTAGACAGCATTAAAGGCTGAACTATTGATTTGCCTGCTCTTCAGCATTAGAGGCAGCCACAAAAGGGTATAGCATCTGCTCAAATATTTTTCTCATCTGATAATTTTTTGTCAATCTCTTCTACAAACAGTTTGCAAATAGTCGTGGACTAAAAGCTCCCCTTGTATGTGGTGCTTCTGAGTGTGTTTTTTCTTAAAACCATAATTTCTGATGGGCCTATTCTGTAATCTCTGACCTTTCCCTAGAGGGCTAGGGCTAATTTGTGAGGTTCCCTTACTGGTATTTTGCTATTACTCAAGTTTCTCTGCTTTCCTTTAATGCCTGCTTAAATATTTTCTCGTCTTACCCTTAAGCAAAATGTCAGATTCTTGGCAGACAAAACATTGCATCCTTGAATAAAAGGAAGGCCGTACCCAGCTCAGCATTTCATCTATCTATTTAGTAATGTGTATCCTTTGGGCCTTCTATAGATACTGAGCATCCACTTGAACTAGTACACTGTTAGCTGACAGCAGCGGAGTATACATATACATATATGCCTTTTATTACATGTGTGTACGTATAACTTTTATGCAGATCAGGGCCCATGAACATTTTTTCTTTTCTTACACACTCCTAGATATTGCTCCATGTGGTTGATAGGAAAAGAAGTGAAATATGCAACTGCTAAAGAAATATGGTAGATCTACCTAGATGTCCTGAAATGAAAAACTGCCTTGATTGAGTTTAAAAAAAAGTCATGGAAGAGTATGTGTAATATGATCGCATAGATTTAAAATATTTAAAATACTAAAATATTGAGAAGTATATAAAAGAATCTGTCAATAATTGTTGTCCCTGAAGAGGAGAATCGGGACAGTAAAACAGAAAAATATAAAATGCATATCTTGTTAAAAATAATGTAATGAAAGTGGTTGGATTCATCTAAAAAGCTGAATGGCTTTTCTCTTTCCATTTCATTTTTATGTGATGGAAAAGAAACTTCAATGGGCTTTAAAAATATTTTTGAAAGTATCTTCTAGAATCAGAAGAGCATAGGACTAAGAGGACTAGAAGGAAATTATAGAATTGATTTGTTATTAGCAAGAAGTTGATACTACTGAATCAACTAAACATAATGTCTCTCTTTTTTCCCTCCATCTCTTGAGATGTTGTTCCCTAAGTAGGCAGTTGGTCTTCCCAGTGATGTTTGGAAATTTTTAGTCAGACAGGGTTGCTGATATTTGTGATGATGAGGTTGGCGTTGGGAGGAAGTGGATGGGTGGCTTTGATACCTGGAGACTCAATTACAAAATCCTTGGACAAGATCAAAAAAGCAAGTCCTTTGGCATTTTTTGGAAAGGCACCAAGGTAGAAGAATTTGTATTTAAGGAATGGAGATAATTGGGAAAGAAAAAATATTTTGGTGACTGAAGTCATTGGTGACTCTGAAGGGAAGGGGCTTAATATATTTTCATCTGAATATAATAAATTAGTTTTGCACACTAGTCAAAGAGAATGAATCTTAAAAAATCCCCAAAGCTAAAAAGTTTGTAGAATTTATCTTTTTTCTGAATTCAAACAACATTTTATAAGCTCAATTTGCTACTTGGAATTAAAAATATATATATCAAGAGGCTTAAAATTTTCTTGGTAATTCATTTGAAGTTTAATACCTGTGTAATTTGATAAAGCAGAACCTTTGCTTTCTACCCCCTATATTCTGCCTCTTAGATCCCATTTTCTAGATTCTCATGTCCACAGAAATACAGATAATCCTAGATCTTGATAATAGAAAATATTTTGGATAACTTGGTTTTTTTTTTTTAGAACCTTCCCCTTGTACCCATTGTTTGATAGTTCTGATTGTGCCTGAATCAGCCTCATGAGCTCAGGCATTATCCCCAGTCACCACTGAAGAGTAACACATTTTATTCAGCTTTATCTCCAAAGATTTGTTGGAAAAATTGAATTCCTTTCCCATTGAATAGACCTCTTGTCTCCTACATATTCTCAGTCATTATCTCACTTTTTTGCCCAGGATTCCATATAGAAGTGATCTTCACTGGCTATAAATTGAAATCCCCATGGCATCTTCCTCCCAAAAAATGGGAAATGTATTTCTGAATAATAAAATTTCCCGTAAATTAACACATGGTTGTTGAAGTTACTACTTTGATACACATTTCTCTGTGTAACCGATTGTAAAGGAGCATATCGTTGCTCATGCATTTTGATTTGTGTTATGTCTCTGAGGATGAGAATTTGTGCATGCTGTTGTTACTCTGTATGAGGCCAAGAGACTGTCCTAGCACGATTATGATGTTAAATAGATTGACTACAATGATAGTATTAAAAATGTCATTGTATATATTTTTACTTACATATTTCTTATTTATAGACCTATGACATTTTACTTACTAATATGCTGCATCCCCAAATTTGCTCAGCTCTTCTGAGCAATAGCCCATGAATACACGCATCTAGCAGCAGATCTGAAGAGCGTGTCCATGGAATTGGAAATGTCCAATGTCCATGGAAATTCAAAGAAGATATAAAACTGGAACTTGTTCTGTTTTATTAGTTCCACCCGAGACTCCAAGACCAAGAAGAGAACAGATAACATATATTCCACATTTGGAGGGAAGGTGCCAAACCTGGATGTCAGATATTCTGTGAGATTGGGACACTTGTCATTGTTGGTACACACTCAGCTCTATGTGGTATAAAAAGTGGTTCAACTTAGTGATGAAAGGTTCTGTACGTTCAGCAGACTTCTTTGCAGAGAGTTGTCAAGGTGGGAATAGGAATGAATAAGAATTAGAAAGGCTTTTACAGATTAATAAAGGAAAAGATATTACCTATTGGAAAATGGGTACAGGTATGCAGACAATCCAGAGAGGAAAAAATCCAAGTGGTCAATACAAATTAGGCAACATTCCCATCTGCATTATTAACTGGGTTAATTAATGTAAGTTACAGCAAAAACAAGATATAACTTTGAACTTTTTACACTGGCAAAAAAGGAAAAGTTGGACTACAAATGTTGGCCTGGTTGTGGGAAAGTAGTGACCTGGGTGGTAGGAGTGTAAATTGGTGTAATTGCTTTAGAGGGCAGAAATCAGTACATTTTTGTAAGTTTGATATACCACAGGGCCTACTGATTCTACTTCTGGCTATATGGTAGTAAACCTATACTGTCCAATATGATAGCCACTAGGCACATGTAGCTATATAAAATTACATTTAAATTAATTAGAATTAAACAAAGTGAAAAACTCAGTTCCTCAGTCACATGAAACACATTTCCAGTATGCTGTAGCCATAGCAAAGGGTGTTGCCATCATTGTGGGAAGTCCTATTGGACAGTGCTATCCTTAAGAAAATTCATCCCATGTGCACAAGGAGAAGTATAAAAGTTGTTCTTTTCAGTGTTATTTTATAATAGCAATCTGTATGTCCATCGGTGGTGAAACAGAAAAATAAATTATGATATATTTATGCCACGATGGACTATTATATAGCAGTTAAAATAAAATAGCTCTAACTTTAACAACCTTAGTAACTCTAGAAAATGTATTAAGTGAAAAAAGTGACTTTGTGAATGTTATATAGAGTAGGATCCTATTTGTATATATTATATGTAATATATGTATAATATCTATTTAAATAAAAAACTAGCACAAAATATTACCACACACCCTTGAGTGAGTGAGTGTATGTGTGTGTGTAGTATCTTTCTCTCTCTCTCAAAATGTGGATAAGCTGGATTAGAACCAGTTACATAATAATGATTACTTCTGTGGTGGGTGAGAGAGAAGAAAATTGTCCTGGAATTTTGACTTTATGGGAAAATTTCCATATTTTAATCTGAAGCATAGATGAAATAAATGGTGGCCTTTGTTCTTTTTTTGTAGGGACCAGAGAAATGCTGTTTATATTGTCTTTTGCAGCTTTCCTGTATTTTAATTTTTTCAAAATGATGGTAAATGATTAGATGATATAATATATACAAATTATACGTAAAACCTGAAATGTATAGCTGTTACTTATTACTAAAATATAATAATATTAATAAAATCTAGAACATAATATTACGATTGACCTTTGAATACCATGGGTTTGAACTGGGCAGGTCTACTTATACATGAGTATTTTTTCCAATAAGTACAGTACTATGGATGCATTTTATCTTCCTTATGATTTCCTCAATAATACTTTCTTTTCTTTGACTTACTTTATTGTGAGAATATAGCATATATAATATATACAAAATACAAATATGTGTTTATTGACTGTTCATGTTATTAGTACAGCTTCTGGTCAACAGTAGACTATAAGTAGTTAAGTTTTGGGGAAGTCAAGATTTATATATGGATTTTTGACTTTGTTGGGATAGGTGCCCCTAACATCTTGAGTTGTTTAAGAGTCGACTGTATGTTAGGGAAAATAAATTCTCAATTACGTCTACTAATAAAAGATGAACAAATAAATCCCTAATGTATTATCGAGGCACTGGAATGCATATTTTATTAATGTTTTACTTGTGCTAAAATTATGTTCACATTCCCTAAAATGTATAAACGATTAACGGTTGGAAGATGATGTAGAAATGTGATGGATGATGAGGAAAATAAAAATTAGAGGGTTTAGATTACAAAATAGAAAACCAAAAATCAATTACGGTTCTTCTGTGCCTATTACTTTTGTATACGGTACACTCCCTAAGAAAAATACTGAGTAACCAAAATACTTCAGAGTTTAGGCTGTATTTCTTTTGATAAATGTGCATGTTGATTTTTGTGTGTGTACATCTCTACTCTTTACTATTAGATTTTTCCTTTTTTTGAGCTGTAATTAACATATATCATTTTGCTCATTTTAGGTGCATAACATTATGATTTGATATATGTACCTCTTGTGACATGATTACCACAATAAGTTTAGTTAACATCCATCAAAATATATAGTTAAAAATTTTTTCTTGTGATGAGAACTTTTAATATCTACTATTTCTTTTTTTCCCCAAAAATACTTTTATTTTATTTTTTCAGTGTTACAAGATTGATTGTTCATGTACCACATCCAGTGCTCCATGCAATACGTGCCCTCCTCAATATCCACCACCAGGATCGCCCAACCGCCCATCCCCTCCCCTCCAAAACCCTCAGTCTGTTGCTCAGAGTCCACAGTCTCTCATGGTTCATTGCCCCTCTGATTTCCTCCAATTCACCCCTCCTTTCCCTCTCACAATGTCCTCCATGTTTTTCCTTATGCTCCACACCTAAGTGAGACCATATGATAATTGACTCTCTCTGCTTGACTTATTTCACTCAGCATAATCTCCTCCAGTCCCATCCATGTTGATACAAAAGTTGGGTATTCATCCTTTCTGATGGAGGCATAATATTCCAAAGAAGACCATATCTTCTTTATCCATTTATCTGTTGAAGGGCATTTTGACTCTTTCCAGCTTGGCAATTGTGGCCATTGCTGCTATGAACATTGGGGTACATATGGCCCTTCTTTTTTTTTTGAAGATTTTATTTATTGATTTGACAGAGAAAGAGAGATCGCAAGTAGGCAGAGAAGCAGGCCCGGAGAGAGGACGAAGCAGGCACCCTGCTAAGCAGAGAGCCTGATGGGGGGCTTAATCCCAAGATCCTGAGATCATGACCTGAGCCCAAGGCAAAGGCTTTATCCCACTGAGCCACCCAGGCGCCCCCATGTGGCCCTTCTTTGTACGGCATCTGCATCTTTGGGGTAAATACCCAGTAGTGCAACTGCAGGGTCATAGGGTAGCTCTATTTTTAATTTATTGAGGAATCTCCACACTGTTTTCCAAAGTGGCTGCACCATCTTGCATTCCCACCAACAGTGTAAGAGGGTTCCTCCTTCTCCACATCCTCTCCAACATTTGTTGTTTACTGTCTTGTTGATTTTGGTATCTCAGTGTGGTTTTGATTTGAATCTCCTTGATGGCTAATGATGATGAACATTTTTTCATGTGTCTGTTAGCCATTTGTATGTCTTCTTTGGAGAAGTGTCTGTTCATATCTTCTGCCCATTTTTTGACATGATTATCTGTTTTGTGAGTGTTGAGTTTGAGGAGTTCTTTATAGATCTTAGATATCAGACCTTTGTCTGTAGTGTCATTTGCGAATATCTTCTCCCATTCTGTGGGTTGCCTGTTTGTTTTGTTGACTGTTTTCTTTGCTGTGCAGAAGCTTTTTATCTTGATGAAGTCCCAAAAGTTCATTTTCGCTTTTTTTACCTTTGCTTTTGGAGACATGTCCTGAAAGAAGTTGCTGTTGTTGATGTCGAAGAGATTACTGCCTATGTTCTCCTCTCGGATTTTGATAGATTCCTGTCTCACGTTGAGGTCTTTTATCCATTTTGAGTTTATCTTCGTGTATGGTGTAAGAGAACGGTCAAGTTTCATTCTTCTACATATAGCTGTCCAATTTTCCCATCACCATTTATTGAAGAGACTATCTTTTGTCCACTGGATATTTTTTCCTGCTTTGTCAAAGTTTATTTGAGTTGCGGGTCCGTATCTGGGCTCTCTACTCTGTTCCACTGGTCTATGTGTCTACTCTTTCTTAGCAACTTTCAAATATATAATAACAGTATTGTTGAAATTTTTTAAAGAAATTTTTGTCCTTTTATTGATCTTTATTTTACTCACAGCTCCCAAGATTTACTAGATACTTATAAGATCCTTTTTAAAATCCACTCTGTTGAGGGATATTTTACATTAAATTGCATTGATTTTATTGTACAGTTTATGAGTTGTGACAAATGTATTATCCATGTAATTTACACCACATACAGGTCACATATAATCCTTGACTTTGACCCTTACCTAATACTGTATATGAAAATTAGCTCAGAATGGACAAAAAGATAAAAGGTGAAACTAGAAAACATCTAGAAAAAAGAAGAAAATCTTTGCAACCTGTGTTACACAAAGATTTCCTAGGGGGAAAAACACTGTTAAGAAAACCATTGATAAATTGAACTTCAGGAAATTAAAAACTTTTGCTCTTCACAAGTTACAATTGAGAAAATGAAAAGGCAGTCACAGAGAAAAATATTTGTTAACTATGTATCTATCTATATCTGGCAAAATATTTGTATCCAGAATATACAAAGAGTTCTTAAAACTCAATAATGAAACAAGCAACCTAACTGAAAATGAGCAAAAGATTAAAAAAGAGCAGAAGTATTGAAATAAATGAAGGCACATATTGCCAATAAGCATATGAAGGGATGCTTAATCAGAGTCATGAGAGAAATGCAAATAAAATCCATAATGAGATACTATCACGCATCCACTAGAGTGGATAGAGTTAAGTATAAAATTATACAGCGACTTTGGAAAAGTTTTACAGTTTCTTTTTATAAAGTTAAACATACTCTTACTATGTGATCCTAAAATTTTTCCCCTAGATATTATAACAGAAAAGGAAACCTATGTTCACACAAATGCTTGTACACAAATATTTATAGTAACTTTATCAACAGGAGCCAAAAGCTGGAAACAACCCAAATATTCAGCAGAATATCTTCTGAGTATAAAGTATACGATAAATACTACTACTGCCACATCTTATTATTCTGTGGGTATAGAATCAGATAAAATCATGAATGGTTCAACCAGATATTATTTATCATTTGCAGAGATTTTGTTGTTTGCTCAGGTAGGTAAGGAGTAAAAAACCCACAAAATTATGATAAAGTCAAAAGTCTTTACATTTGGAGTGGCAGATATTTAAATATGAGTGAAAATATAATATAAAATCAACTAATGCAGCAACTTGGGTAGATTTTATAGACCTATATGGTTATGTACATTAACTATATATTGTATGATGACTCTAACATATGAGGCAAATAAACTCTTCCATCTGTTTTTTAAATAACTTAGGTCCATTTATGAAGTATAAGAAGAATTCAGTATGTTTCATCATTTTCACCAAAAGGAAGGAAATCAGCAAAGTAGCCCAACTCTCTGCAGCTCTAAGATGCAACCTCAACAATTAAGAAGGTAAGCCTTCAGATTGTTTGAAATAGCATAAATATTTTCTTGGTAGATAAGCATCTGTACTAGTTTCCTATTGATGCTGTGACAAGTTCCCACACACTTGGTTGCTTAGAACCAAAAAAAAAAAAAAAAGATTACCTTACGGTTCTAGAAGTCAGAAGTGTAAAGTTTGTTTCATTGGGCTAAAATCAAGGTGTTGGAAGGATTGGATTCCTTTTGGAGGCTCTAGAGGAGAATCTTTTTCTTTACTGTTTCCAGATTCTAGAAACTGCCAGAATTCTTCCACTTGTGGTCCCCTTCCCCTAACTACTCTAACCACTGTGTCCATAATCACAGCTTCCTCTGTGACTTTCCTGTTTCCTTCCTTCTAAGGACACTTGTGATTACACTAGGCCTACCTGGATTATCCAGAGTAATCTCCCTATCTCAGAGCCTTAATTTAATCACACCTGTAAAGTTCCTTTGTCATGTAGGGTAATATAGTTATAGGGTCCAGAGATTAGAATGTGGACATCTTTGGGGGGCCATTGTCCAATCTAATATAACATCTTCTAATCATGGAAAGATTTACAGTTAAGAAATTTTCAAGAAAATCAAACCTATAGTATTGACAGCTTTTTGAGAGTTAAGAAATATGAGCATATTTGGTACTTTAGTTACTTGAACTATTTAAGAGATTTTGGCCTTTTTGACTAGCAAGTCAGTCTTGCACATCCAATATAAACTGTGCCATTGAATAATTGATTTAAATTCGTGGCTTCACATTGAAATCTTACCAATTTATAAATAGTATCAGAACATTTAGGAGAATGTAAGGTAAACTCTATATTACTCTAAAGAATTCCTTATAGGGACGCCTGGGTGGCTCAGTTGGTTAGGCAGCTGCCTTCAGCTCAGGTCATGATCCCAGAGTCCTGGGATCGAGTCCCGCATCGGGCTCCTTGCTCGGCAGGGAGCCTGCTCCTCTCTCTGC
Source organism: Nasua narica (assembly GCA_028533885.1). Taxonomy (NCBI): domain Eukaryota; kingdom Metazoa; phylum Chordata; class Mammalia; order Carnivora; family Procyonidae; genus Nasua; species Nasua narica. The sequence continues at coordinate 62,465,950 of CM052809.1, forward strand.
CTCTGCCTGCCTGTCTGCCTAGTTGTGTTCTCTCTCTATTAAATAAATAAATAAAATCTTTAAAAAAAAAAGAATTCCTTATAAACCTGAGATAATTTTTTATTAAAAAAATTTATTCAGCCAGAAAATTAAAGTACTTAAAGGGTAATAAAATGTATTTATGGATTCAGTTAAGGTGACTAATGAGGTTAAGTTTGTAAATAGGTACATATATTATTAAAGATCTCCTTAAAATGTATCACTAAAATTTGCTAAATAATTGTGATACTTGTAAGTTAGGCTTATAAATTTCAGGAAAAGCTTGACTTTAAAATATGTAACTTTAGTAATGTATGTTTTTTGAAAGGGAAAATTTTTTTTTTTTAAAGATTTTATTTATTTATTTTAACAGAGAGAGAACACAAGCAGGCAGAGAGGCAGGCAGAGGCAGAGAGAGGAGCAGGCTCCCTGCCGAGCAAGGAGCCCGATGCGGGACTTGATCCCAGGACACTGGGATCATGACCTGAGCCGAAGGCAACTGCTTAACCAACTGAGCCACCCAGGCGTCCCGAAAGGGAAAATTTTTAATATCACAGTGTGTAGTGTATGTGAAAACCATCTGAACATCAAAATTGTTTTCTCCACCAGTAGGCTGCCACTTTTCATCATATTTTGCACTCTCTTGTTTAGGATTATTTCCAGAGTCAGTATGGGGACCTCATAGCAAAGTGAGATCCTTATTTTGCAGTCATGCAATCAGAGCCATCGGCTTTCTAAAAAAATATTAAAAAGAGAGGGGAATGAATTTATCAGGGTTATCTGTTCTCAGTAAAAGATTTGTAAAGTATTATTTCCTTGAACAATAAATGAAATTTCTATTCACTTAAGGTATCATTAGAACTGGGAATAAAATAGGGGATCATATCAGTGGTGCTGTGTAAGTCTGCCAGTTCTTGAATGCTTACTGAAAGACGAAAGAAAGTTCCCTGAAACTAACCTCTCTGTCTGAAATGTTAGGTCAGTGAAGATTTTTTTAAAAAGGAATAAAATAGTAATAATTATTTATTGGAAAAGCATACTATTCTGTACTGCTTGTTTAAATAAAATATAATTATTCATCATGGACTTAATTTCCAAGATAATTTCATCTGAATTTGTGTCACTAGAATTAAACATTTGCTAGTTCCTGAATACCAATGTACAATCTGTGGTGATCACATGGTAGGTGCTCAAGACATTATTTTTTTTAGAGGATCAAAATTTTTTATATTTTCATTCATCCTTACATTCATTCATTCAATTATTTATTCAATCCTGAGCTCCTATTGTGAATCAGATATTTTTGTTGAATGCTTGTGAAATACATATGAAAAAATAACATCTTTGAATTCTGTGTCCTTGTGTTTCCACCAAGCACCGGGAAGTAGGAAAAGAATCCAAATGATAGGTGAAAAGAATTACTTAAAAAAAAAACCATTATACTAAGTTGATACCAAGGAATAACAACATTTACATTCATTCCTATGAATAAGGCTTACAGACGGATAGTGAGAGCGTTTATTATTTGGTAGATAAAACAATGATTTTTTTTGAAAATTGTCTTGGCCAACAGTTAGTTTGTTCTTATACTTTAAGTCTGTTGTATATAACTAGCCATATTTGATTTCTTGAAAGCTCCTTTGAAATTTTTTTATGCTGAATGCTTCTATTATTGCACCTTTCTCCATGTACCCTCTAACCTGCCATGCCCCTAGAAGAGCATCAACAAAATAAACCCAGGAAAAGAGCAGATAGACTGTAGCCCTTGTCTGGACTCATTTTCATGTAGGAATTCGTAACCAGGTCATTGTTTCCTGTTCAGAATTTCTTACAAAGATGCATTCACTGTGTGAAATTGTTGCTTCATGATTTTGAACCTAAGACAAAAAGCAGCTTTCAATTCCTGATTATAGCTTCTCAAAATGTACAGTATAATTAATGTTGAAAGAGTGATTATATTCTAAGTCCTTGTTTCACACCCATTCAAACTTTTTCTTGTTTTTAACTTTGAGAATTTTAGTCACATTTTCAGAACAAAGGTGAATTTTGTGAGACAGTGAGAAATAAAAGGCAGGTGTATTATAATTGGTATTAATGCATATGAGAATATTTCACACATTATACTTATGTTTGAATTTTGAGTAGCTAAAAAAGACTCACTTTTGATGTTCAATGATTCAGGGAGGCATTCCCTGTTCATTTCATCTAAATAACTTCCCTCTACCCCAACCTTTTTTATGTATCAGTGCACACAGGTTATTTCATTCATATATATCATTACACATTATTTGCTCACTCACTTGGTCTGGGTCCCTGTACTTGGAAAAGTAGCTTTGTGAAGCAGGAGCCTCTTCTGTTCTAATATATAATTAGACATTCAAAATATATGTATTGAGTGAACAAATGGATGAAAAAACAAATCTATTTCCCGCTAAAAAATCGGGTGGACATAAATTGAGGCATTTAATAATGATTTTAAAAAAATATCAGTCACACGCAGGTCAAATATTTTTCTTTTGGTTTGTTTCAAGGGATGTTTGGCAAAGCTGTTTTTTGAATAATCTGAAAATTAATAAATATTTTTAGACTATGTGCAGAAAGCTTGCCTTTCAAATCTTACACACTATTTTCTAACTGCTTTACCCAATGTTAAATGGTATATATTTGTTGCTTAGTTGTGGTTATTTGTTTGTGTATTTAGTTAAAACTATCAGGAAATAGTTTTAACTAAAGCCATGATTCAACCTAGGTGTTTGTTGTAAACACGTTTATTATTATTATTATTATTATTATTATATTCAGTTAGCCAGCATATAGTACATGATTAGTTTTTGATGTAGCATTCAACAATTCATTAGTTGCATATAACACCCAGTGTTCATCACCACACATGCCCTTCTTAATACTCATACTCATCACCTGACTACCCTATCCCCCCACCACTCTCCCTTCTGTAACCCTCAGTGTGTTTCTTAGAGTACAGAGTCTCCCATGGTTTGTCTTCCTCTCTCATTTCTTTCATTCAATTTTCCCTCCCTTCCTCAATGGTCCTCCATGCTATTCCTTATATTCCACATATGAGTGAAACCAAATGATAATTGTCTTTCTCTGTAAACATGTTTTAACAGAGTTTTTGTCACTTGTCCTGTAATAACTTAGAGAGCTAGCAGTTGGTCTATTATTCATTGTTGCATTTCAACTCCATTAACAGAGTATGTCATATGGTAGATACTCAACAAATACTTGTTGATTGAATTAATAGATAATAGTTCTATGCGTGCAAATGAGGTCATGATCATGACATGGAAGCTGACAGTAGACAAAATATTGGAATACATCTTAGAAAAAAGACTCTAGACAGGCAAATTAAGAGTTGAGGATTATGTAATTACCAAGGTTAGAAAGGACCAGGAGGGCAAAAATCCAGGTAAACAAGGAAGAGGTGAAAGTCAGACGGACAGTTGTGGCAAGACAGTAAACATCTGAATTCCAAGAGATAGAGATGTCTGATCTAGGAACCAGTGCGTAGAGGATGGTACTCTGAAATACTATCTGTTTTAGGGATCATCTCATACACCAGTTAAATACCGAGGACATGGGTATTTGTTGACAGGACATATGTGGATAAAATGAAGGATAGGACTAGGGCAGGTAAAAAGTAATTCCTGAAGGTAGATTTCAGCACAGTGACTTTTTTTTGCATGAAGATGTCCACAGATTGGCTGGGAAAGTTTACATAAGATAAAAATTATTATAATTTCTGACTTTGACACACTTATATTAATGTGTATCATTTATAGTTTCTTATATGCTAGGTTCTTATAGTGAATAATAATTAAACAGCATAAAACCACTTAGAATTAACAAAAGAATCTCAGGTCAATAAAAATGTACTTTAGAATGCCTAAATAATTTTCTTTTCTTTATTTTTTAAAGATTTATTTATTTATTTGACAGAGAGAGAGATCACAAGTAGGCAGAGAGGCAGGCAGAGAGAGAGGGGGAAGCAGACTCCCTGCTGAGCAGAGAGCCGGATGCGGGGCTCTATCCCAGGTCCCTGATCATGACCTGAGATGAAGGCAGAGGCTTAACCCACTGAGCCACCCAGGCATCTCCCTAAATAATTTTCATACTTTGAGTTTACCGGGGAGAGAGAGTTAGGACATGAATCATATCGTGAGGAAAGTAGAGACTTTAAAAAGAGGCTACTGGTTGCCCAGCTGAGGTAAACATAGTACCAGGAAAGTGGTGACTGGGGCTGTCACTGGTGTTTCCCTGCTCAAATCTTCTCTACCCAGCCAAGTCACCTACAGATAGTTTTTAATCATCCCTAAGTCTTCCAGAATCTTTCTACCTAAGGGCATTTTCTTACCTATGGAGCCAGGCTTGGCATTGGATAGGTGGGAAGTGCAGGGAGGTAAGAATGAAGAACAGCAATTCATGGATAAATATCCCATGTTCTCCCTTCAGTGGCACAATTCTGTGGCATGTTCTATATCTTCTCTGAGGGTATATTGCAGACTCAGTTTCCATGGTAACTATTCATCAACACACCCTTCCTTGGCTTTCTTCCCTTCCCTGTCTCATTCCCTCACTTTCTCACTGCGCTTCCTGGGTTTACATGCCAAAAAACTACTTGCATCCCACCCCCCACCCTACTAGGCTTTGGGGGAACTAAAACTAAATAGTAACTACTTGAGGGAAGAACAAAGCAATGTTGAACTGTAACAATATCACCTATACAATGTATATTCACAGTCTTCTGACTTAATACCACAATCCTCTAATAACACAAACTTTTCTTATTGATTATGCATTATATCTGAGCATCCTTCCAAATGTTGATACTATGCATATGAAGTTACCTGTTACAATCATGATTACTGAAGGCTTATCAACCTATCAAGTTTTATATTTGTCCAAATTAGTATGTTCAGTGTAAGGAATACTACTCATTTTAAAAGAGCAACATTATGCTTCATAATTTAAAGATGAAATTTAGGTGTGTAGCATTCAATAAATCTTTATATATATTAATAGATAATAAATGGCTTGTAAGAGAGTGACATTTGCTTTAGTTTTATACAACTCTGACTTAATATATAAATATGTATCAATTTGTGACCACACAAATTTTAACCATCGCATGCATAGTCATCCTTTATAAATTGGTTCTGAAATAAGCATTCACTTAATTAGATTATGAATCTTGATAAGGTAAACTTGAAAATAATTAACAAAATATTTTTAAAAATTTCAAAATATGTTTAATGGATTTTTAATTTCTTAATGTACATTTCATGATATTCTTGTAATTTCTCTCAGAAGTAATATATAGATTGGTACTATTTTCTTCTTTGAAAATATAATTATTTTGCTATAATGGGGACAAAAGGTTTTATTTATGAAATGGACAAATTGGAAGTTCTAATAAAAATGAACATATTTCCACAATATTTAAAGTGTTATAGGTAGTAATCTCTAGACTTTTCAAATTCAAGGACCCATTCCAAAAAAAAAAAAAAAAGAGTAATTTTTTACTGTTGTGGGAAGGGAGTGAAGTCTACTACATATTTAGTAACTTAATTAAAAATAGTATTTTTTTACAAGATATTCATTATTTTAGTCCTCAGACAATACTTTTTTTATTTTTTATTTTTTTCCCAAATATGTTTATTTTATTTTTTCAGTGTTACAAGATTGATTGTTCATGCACCACACCCAGTGCTCCATGCAATATGTGCCCGTCTCCATACCCACCACCAGGCTTGCCCAACCCCCCATCCCCTCTCCTCCAAACCCCTCAGTTTGTTGCTCAGAGTCCACAGTCTCTCATGGTTCATCGCCCCCTCCGATTTCCCCCCATTCACCCTTCCCTTCCTTCTCACAATGCCCTCCATGATTTTCTTTACACTCCACACGTAAGTGAGATCATAAGATAATTGACTCTCTCCGCTTGACTTATTTCACTTCGCATAATCTCTTCTAGTCCCATCCATGTTGATAGAAAAGTTGGATATTTGTCCTTTCTGATGGTGGCATAATATTCCATTGCATAGATGTACCACATCTTGCTTATCCATTCATCTGTTGTAGGGCATTTTGGTTCTTTCCACAGTTTGGTGATTGTGGCCATTGCTGCTATGAACATTGGGGTACATGTGGCCCTTCTTTGTACTGCATCTGCTTCTTTGGAGTAAATACCCCAAAGTGCAATTGGAGGGTCATAGCGTAGCTCTATTTTTAATTTCTTCAGAAATCTCCACACTGTTTTCCAAAGTGGCTGCACCAACTTGCATTCCTGCCAACAGTGGAGGAGGGTTCCCCTTTCTCCACATCCTCTCCAGCATTTGTTATTTACTGTCTTGTTGATTTTGGCCATTCTAACTGGTGTAAGGTGGTATCTCAGTGTGGTTTTGATTTGAATCTCTGTGATGGCTAAAGATGATGAACATTTTTTCATGTGTCTGTTAGCCATTTGTATATCTTCTTTGGAGAACTCTTAGACAATACTTTTTAAAAATTATAGTAGTTGGCAATAAATTCCAGTGGTCTGGGAAATGTTACCTTAATCTGATTGTTCTAAAATATACAGCAAGTCAGAACTATTTGGGGAGCTTTTAAAAAGTACAGAGCTTTTCTTCTACTCTACACACTTTGAAATAAAATCTCTGCTTGTGGAGCTCTAATATGTGTAGGTTAACCATTTTAGGTTAACCACCAGATCTAGCATTGGTATTTAGACTAGCAATTTATACTCAGTAGAGAACTTTTTGGTTTTTGCTAATATAGAAATACGCCCCTCTCCATTTTGCACGCATGCCAGCTCCCTTGTCCTAAACATTTAACCAATTTCCTTGGAATATTATTCCACAATTAAATTCCACAAAAAATATCATTAATCACAATTTCCTTTCACCAGTTGCACATTACAATCATGCCAAAGTTGTAATAGTCAATGGATAATAGAACTCCAAGTTTAAGTACTATGATTATTCTACTTCACCAGAGCTTAAGGCAGGTGAAGATGTGTTGGAGATAGGCTTTAGGCTAATCCTTTGGGATTTTCTCTAAGAAGGAAACAATTTTATTTCTTTGAGAATTAGGTTAGAGCTTAGGAAAAAAGTCTGGCTACAAATACAGATATGGGAATCATCAAAATCTGGTTGAAATTGTGGAGAGGTAATGTTTATAAAGGATTAATATTGTAATGAGCCAAGAGCAGTCTTGAGAAATCTTGAAGGAATTTCAACATTTAAGGAGTGGGCAGAGGTAGAGAATATAGAAAAGTAATAGAGTAGTAGGTAGGGCATCAGGGAAGAATACTATTAAAGTAGGTAGTAAAGAAGTGAATTTTAAGAAGTAAAACATAACATGAATATTCATATTGAAAATATATATGTAAAAAGAATGAAAAAAAAGTTTAGATTTGGCAAATGGATCGATAACATTAAGAGCAGTTTCAGTGGGTTTGGCAGGGCAAGGAAACAGTGAAAAAAAATTAATCATGGATTAAAGAGTGACTGGGGGATAAAAAGTGAAGAAAGCAAGTATAAGCACTTGTTTCAAGAACTTTTCCTGTGAAGGTAAGACGAGAGAGGAGGCATCTAGAAGTGGTTGTGGGTTTCAAAATGATTTCTTGTGATGTGATGTGATACACACTGTGATGTGTATATTGTTATATACAACTGATGAATTGTTGAACAATACATCTGAAACTAATGACATACTTAATATGTGTTGGCTAAATGAATTTAAATTAAAAAAAAGGAAAAAATTATTTCTTGTTAACTTGGGAGATACTTAAATAAATATGGCAGTAAAAGAATTAAGAGCATGTCCCTAAGCCAGACTGCAAGAGTTTGAATCCTGGTTCTGCCATTTATGAGTGCTTTGGGAACCTGTATCATTAGTTGTCCACCTTTCTTCCTCTCTGGTGTGCGTTGAGGCCATATATTTTCCTCTAAGGATGATTTTAGCTGTATTCCCCAAATTTCACTGTCATATGCTTTTTCATTATTGTCCACTTAAAAATGTTTTAAAATTTTCCTTGAGATTTCTTCTGGACCCAAAATTTTTTTTGCAAGTGTGTTTCTTTATTTTCAAATATTTGGAGATTTTCCTGGGTTTTTAAACTTTCTCTTTTTAAAATGAAGACAGTTTCTCTGAGTGATATTAATACTTTAAAATGTGTTGAGTCATACTTTCTGGTACAGCACACAGCAATTTTGGTAAATGTTCCACACGATTTGGAAAGAATATATATTTAGTAGTCATTGACTGCACACAAATTAGGTCAGGTTATTTGTCTTTCTGTGTTTTTAATGAAAAATTATCTCACTTTTGTCTGAAAATGTCCGAATTTTAATTGTTTTGTTGATGGATACCTTTTGTGGTGTATAAAATTTTAACATCTTTCAGTGTATTAAATATCTTCACTGTCTTATGGCTTCCGTCATATTGTTGGAAAGTCAGCAGAGGAAAGTCTTGGGTACTAAAACTCTGAAAGCCTTGGTTGATTCCAGTGTCTTTGACCAGCTGTAATTTCAGTATTTCCATACTATTTTATCAGTTTTGTTGGCAGGAGAATTGGTTTGTTGATTTTAAGCTGCTCTATCATAACTGGAAGTGGGACTATATTTTTTTTAATTACTCTCAATTGGCATGTTTGTAGTATTCCTTACATGTGTAGGAATTGAAAAGGGAGATTGGTATAAGTGGTTGGGGAAGAGAAACATGATGGACTTGGCTGAACTCAAGGTTTTATGCTGTAATTTCCTGAGGTTTTATTGGCAAATATAGGCATGCTAGAGGAGGGCCATGTTCGGGAAAATATGGGTTGCCATGTGAGAAATGGTATACTGAAAATGTGAATAATCTTGAGAATATGCTAAAGACACTTTAATTTTTACATGAGAAAAATAATATATCAAAAAAAAGAAAAATAATATATCACAGTAAAATATTCTGCCCCTGAAATAAATTTATGGTTCAAAATAAAGTAAACTAAATATGAAGTGATTTTAATCACTTGGAAGAATGCAAGAAGAGAAAATTTATTTGTCATTGATGTAAGAAGCATTCTCCTTCAAGGTGCCAAGAAGCCTGATATTTCACATAAAGAAGGCAATACAATGTTCACACACCATGTGGCCTTATAGTGAGAAAGCTAATGTTAAATATAGTTTATTTGCTTTAGAATTTTATAATCAATGTGTAGCCAAAGCATGATCAAAGTCTGTCATGGTTTTAAATTTTATTTAAATACCAACAACATGGACAGTGCTAAAATCAAAAGTAAAAAAATAATTTGCAGAAGGAGGAATAAAAGGGAAAATGTGGGGAAGGAAGGTACCAACATCATCATTTTACTTAGTGAGGAGTCAAATGACACTGGAATTAAAAAAAAAGTATACATGCTTTATTAAATTTACCAAGTTACCTAATTAAAAAATAAAGCTAGTAATTTATCCATCAAACATTTCAGAATTAGATGGGAAAGAGTTACAAGTATGTTCAACCCTTACATATATTTCATAGCAGTTGTATCTAATGAATTAGATACTAGACAAAATTAACAAAATAAGAATGGCATAGATATATTACTTAAAGTTACACAGTAATCATGTGAGGAATTAAAACCAAAAATAATCAGAAGAGGTTTACTCTGTAAGGTGGGATGGGATGAAGGGGGAACAGATAGCCAGAATTTGCTCCTTCACATAAATTCTGATGATTTTATCACCTTGTGCACACGTCACTGTAATAACAACTTAAAGGCTTTTATAACAATGCCATCTTGAAGACACCACATCTTTCTGATGTGAGAACTTCAATAAACCAAGCTAAACACTTTCCCATTTTAAGAGCAAGCTTGAGCCAAAGGATGCTCAGATTGGAGCAAAATGGAGACTAAGAGAGGACAAGATTCTTGGAATCTTTGACAGAGGGACTAAATGAGGTAGGAATGAGAACCAGTGATAGGATAACAGTATGCCGACAAGACAAGAAGATAAACTAACTTGCTTAATAAACACTTAAAGTAAAGATTTAACTCCTTTTAACTTCTTTAGGTTGTGTAAGACTTTGTTTCTTTGAAAGAGATTCAGCATAGACTCAAATTTACAAAGACCTGTTGGTTGTATTTTGAATACATGTAAGATTTTGTTACGAAAACAATTTATTTTTCTGAAGATTTCTCCTTTCATTCACTGTGTCATCATTTTAATCAAGTGATTTTTCTCTTTAACCTCCATTATTCTCTGGACTTCCCTTTGTATCTCAAGTCTATATTGTATTCCATTGCCAAATGTATCTTTGTAAAATACCTCTTTCATCATAGTAATTCCTTGTTCGGGAGTTCAAAATGACTTTCTACTATATAATGCATTCAAAAGCGTTACCATATAATTTATTACTATTAATGGATTTCACTGAGACAATAGCTATGAACTGAGGATGTCTTGGACAGCCTAGGTGGGATATATGGCTGCCTTCACTTCTAATCTATGATTATCTGTAAGAATCAGATGTCTTTTTTCTTTTTACAATGACTTTTCTTCCAGGTTAGAATTCATCCTTTTAATCTTTTCTCTCTCTTTTGAAATCCATCCTGATTTTTAAGAATAAGAAGTCCTCACTAGAGCTATCCTATTTGGTTCACACGTCTCTTCTTAGAACTTTCATCTCTGCTGCGACATAGAGTACTTCATTAAAGACGTCTTATATTACTTTCCCACTGTTTTATAGAAATGATTCCTGCTTTCTCAGGATCATAAAGTCCTTGACAACAAAGGTTGTTAAGTTCTTTATCAGTCAGGGCCCCAGAAAGAAACAGTCAACCACTGTACTAAGATATTTTAAGATATTTTAATGAGGGGGCTCTTTGCAAAGGTACAGACAAGAAACTCTCTGGATGACTCTGTATCCTGAGGCTACCAGCAAAGGGGTGCTGTATCACTTGGTAGGCCTGACCAGCAAGTGGGGAGAGCCGCTCCCAGAATGTGGACACAGAGGGTTGTCGGACCATAGCTGTGACTGGCACAGGAACACAGCCACTTGGAGAGAGACCCGGTTACTAAGCGCCCTCACCTTATCCTTCTCTGTCCCTCCATGATGCTATTTCCACCTCCCTTCCCCCAATGCTGGTCAGCTCCTACATGGATTGATCAACTGGCCAAACCTATAGACCTGGTATAACAGTGAGATTACTGCTACCCCATAGCCATCAAGTGAACCATCAGAAGTGGTGCTCAGCCATGCTTATCCCTTCACTTGCCAGTTCCTTTCCATTTTGGAAAGGGAGGTTGTAATATTTTTCACATCACAAAGAATATAGGGCTCAGAGCTGATAATCCATAAATACGTGCTGACAGATTGTTGATCTGATATCAATTTTTGACATTTAGTTACATGATTTTTAAACATCCATTGGGATTTTAATTTTGTTAATCCTTTTCTAAAAAACAAGCTGCATAATGCCCTAGCGCTCACAATTAATATTTTATTACTAAAGGTAAAAGAATAAATTCAACTTTAGAGTTATTTATTTCTTGTTTCCTTTCACTGTTTATTGGTCTCTTTGAAAAAAAAATAAACATGCTCGTTGTGAACATACACTATAGAGTTTACAAATCACTTTAATATATGTCACTTTTTTGCATCTTTAGCTCACTATCACTATAAACAATTCTCTTTAGCCATATTTTGTATCATTTTTAAATTATTTTTCTACCCTGGTGTAATTTCTGTTGATGATAAATATGAGACTAATGTCTTACAGACTTCACTCCCTTCTTCACTAGCTCCATAGATTTTTCTTGGCCTCCAGAAAGGTGTGGAAGCTTTTTGAAAGATGCATTTGTTTAATACATCTCTATACTTTTAATTCGTCTTGCTTTTTCTTGTGTCACTTTTTATTTAGACATTTTATAGTTAGTACTGGTGAAAGCAAACTTGCTTTTATTTCTTCAATGCCAGTCACATTTTATGAAAAATTTTTACTCACAAAGAAGGTTAAAAGCCACCAAGATTTATTTTCTTCTGCTCTTTGCATCATGTACATGAGGTTAGCATGCTGCTTTATCCCAGTCTGAAGTAACAGACTTGATATAGCTTGATGCTTCGTTCATTTTAAATAGATATTCTATTTAATAGCAATGTTGAGAAACTCCTGCCAAGTCTAATAGGCATACATGCTTTCAGGTAAATAGAGCTCATAACTTTACAGCCCAGAACAGCAGGGGTTGAGTCAACTAAATTTTTTATTATAGTCATTTAGAAATTCATTTAAATATTGCTCATCAGCATCTATTGATCTCAACATTTTTCAGACAGGCAGAGAGGCTGGTATACATGCAAGCCTAACATATTAGAATCTATCAGAGTGTTTATGAAAATTTCCTGGTACAATGTGCTGATTTCATTTTATGATTTGTTTTAGGCTACAGCAGTCCTGAAGTAAATTCCATTTTAACTTAGACTGATGCATCTTGTTTAGTTCTAGTTACTTGGAGTTGATTAGTGTAATGAATTTCTCCCTTATTGATCCACAAGTTAATCCTTTCAAAGTCTGTAAGTTTATGTGCATAATAATACAAATACACATTTCTGTTGTTTCTGGCTCAGTACATTCTTACAGAAATAAGTGGTTTTGCAGCTTAATGAATGAAAATCATTGCTTAGAACTAAGAATATGGTAAATGTTCATTTTCACTGAGTGAATAAAGAATATTAAACCACCTTAATATGGCATGTTTATACTCTGTGATACAAATATAAATTTTAGGATATATCATGTCTTATGTTGCTCAAAAAGGTTATATTTCCTATAACTTTTCATGTGAAAGATTGTGGGAGTTTTTACTGATCACAGAGTTTGTGAATATTTGGCTTGCATACAATTAATATAGTAATCTTTACCCAGAAAGAAAAGAGGCTTTGTCCTTTTAAACCCTCATGGCCTTTTGTAAACTTCCATGTTTCAAAGAAACATCTTTAAAGATGTTAAAGGAAACATAGAAATATGTGTTATAAACATATATAACACAACATATAAATATATTGTGTTAAAAGAAAACATAGAAATACCCGTTGGACCTTATAGATGTCATTGATTATAAATAGTACTATTTAAATAAAAAGCTATGGTTAATTTTTGGTCTCTGTGAAGAGCAGACCTTCAATCGCTTTACAATAGCACAGAGATTGAATTTAAGTAAAAGACAGCAAATTTAGGTCATTAAAGATCCAGATTCATCAGCTTTGTTGGGACATATTTGGAAGTTTCTGCTCTGCACTGTGATGTATGTTGGAGGTGGTAGAGTATGTAAGCTTCATACCCATCCTGAAGCCCTCTGGACCTCTTTATGCAGTTATAGAGATAACTAGAAATACCTACTTCAATGTTATAAGGTTTATCATACTGTATTATAAGCAATCATTTCCATGTCTATGTATTCCAAGAAACTCCAAAATTTTCAGAGGGATTCCTACAAAGGATTCATTTGTTTTTTCTTCACCACCTGTTTCTCAACTTAGCATGGTACCTAGCACCATATAAGCACTCAATAAATCTTTCCTCAATTAAGGCTTCTTGTAAAATGCTTACCATAAGTGACGAATGAGAGGAGTTTTAGTGAGGAATATAGAAGCATACCACTTACCATAATCTAGTTGTTGAGATGGCGAATATGCAAAAAAAAAAACAAAAAACAAAAACGGCACAAGGCCCTGAAGGATTACAAATGGCCTCTGAGGATCAGCCAGAGAGAGACTTCACTGTAGACTGGAAAAGGACTCTCCATGGAGGAAGAATCTGAGCAGATCGTTCAAGAATAGTTTGTATCCATTGTTAGCTCCATGTTGCTTAAATGCAGGGATATTATGATTATTTGTGTTTGTATTCTTAATGCCTTCCACACTGGTACAAAGTAGGTGTTTCATGAATGCTCGCTGAAAGCCTGTTAGATGAAGACAGCCTGAAGTATTTTATGGGTCAGAGCATGAGGCCTGTGGAAATGTGAAACTGCATGGTCTCTTTAGAAAAGGAAGGGCTAATGAACCAACCCAGCTATAGCATGAGGCAGTTGTGGCTTGAAGAATAGACCACAGATGCAGAATGTAGAGTCTAGTCATGACAGCGGACTGTGGCTCTATAAGCTGAGGGAAGTTTCTTCACCTCTCTGAGGTGAAGAATGTTAATCCATCCAATGAGAAATAGCATATCTATTACCAACTTTGTTTTGAGAATTAAGGTAATATACATGTCATGCACTGCATGTTTGTGTCCTTTCCAAAATGTATATGATGAAATCATATGATGGGATTAGAGGGTGGTGGTTTTGGAAGGTAATTAGGTCATGAAGGTGGAACCATCAGAAAGGGGATTAATGCCCGTATAAGAGACTTTCTTGTCTCTGTTTCTGTCTATCTCTTTCTCTGCCAGCACCTTAATCTTAGACTTCCCAGTCTCTAGAACTTTGAGAAATAAATGTTTGCTGTTTAAGCCACTCAATCTGTGGTATTTTGGGGATAGCAGCTTGAATTAAGACAGGTTGTCACAATGCCTAATTAGGTGGCTAGTGTGGAAAGTTCTTAATTAAAAAAAATTTTTTTTAATGCAAGATGGAAGTGGAGAAGGAATGTTGAAGCCAAGGTAGTATTTGGTTCTAGGATAGTTGGTATTTAAAAATTATTCTACAACTCGCCTGGGGGCCCCACCAACAATATGTTAGCACCATCAGAAGTAATCTTTATGTCTTATAAAAAGTGAGCTCCTAATGTTCTTCTAGACATCACGATGATTTCGATTCCCTAACCTTGATATACCATGAGACTGTACTTTTCCTTGGTTATAGATAAGTGGACATCCAGGGTTCCGTCAGCGAGCAGGAGTTGGGCAATTTGGTTCTGGAGCTCTGGAAGGTCCTTGCTGAGGAGGTTCCTATTTGAGAGAATAATGATTTTCTCTTCAACTTCTGGAACGTGCAGTAACTCCTGGAATTCACTTGTGCAGCTCATGTGACTCTCATAGGAATGGATTCAAGACATTCTCTAACTATCAGATCCTTTGGGCTATATCATTTGCAGTGGGTGTAGTCTGCACTTTGACTGGATGTTTTCCACTTGCCCCTGCAGATTTCTGTGGCACTTGTCTCTACTTTCCTCTGTGCTGTGACCTCACCTGGGCTTCCCTGACCTCTAGCTGCCTGTTGGGTTTGCCAATGGAACATAGTACGGGGTACTGAAAAATGGAGGAGAGAATAGGTGTGGTATTTTTGCCATCTGTTTTATCCTGACAGGGCTGAGATTTTGTTTTTGTTTTTCTTTATACTAAGGCCATAGCTCCTGCTTGGCAAACCCTCCACCAGGGTTCTGGTAATGTGTCTCCTTGCCCTTTCAAGACAGGGTGTGTAATGGCTTCCTGCTTTTATGAAGATGTGGGTCCTTCACCCTCTGCATTAATCTCCTTAGCCCCGTTCAAATCTTTGTAAATTGTTCGTTCATTCAGTAATTATAATTTTGAATTAGGTAACTATTTTCCGAGTCCAACTGTTGGATCCTGACCAATGCTTCTAATTAATGTTAATAAGAGCATATTGAATAGCAGTAGTAATTAATATTAATAAATATTCCTCAGTACTGTATAGTAACAGCTTGTACTCAGTCTAGCAAACTCATCATCAGATTTGAGAGGCAGGCTTAGCTGTATTTATATATATGCGGTATTGAGTTTTGCATATTTGTTTTTCTTACCTGCTTATTACATATTAATAAAATCTTCAGAGGGGTAGCATTTAGCCTTCATTTACTCATTACTTAGAAGAGCATATTTGAAAATGTTAAAAAGCAATTGGAGGCATGCTGGAAATCAAAATTAATTACACACTGAAATGAGCAACTAGATGCCACTTTTGGCATACACAAATGTTTGTTCCTGATAAAAAGTAGATTTCTGTAGAGGTGTTAAGAAGATGTCACTCTGTGATCAGCCATTTTCACAGTTGAAAGTTTTGCCTCAAGTTTTGGCTTTTTACTCAACTTGTTCAAATGAAAAGCTTTTTCCTTTCGGCTATTAGGTTTATGCTTGAAATATTGCTCTCTCTGTATATGTTTGCTTTATGTGTGATCCAGAAACACAGGGAGAGCTGCATCATTAGGGTGTTAAAAGTACATTTATTAGTGTATAAAAGACGGAATGAGGATGCTCTTGGATATTTATATTTGTTGACAAAAGCCACATGATGTGAATTTATATTGTATTCAAGATAAAGCCATCATTAAGCACGATTAGAATTTATGTGAAAATGAGACAGATAGAAGAAATAAATTGTTGGTTTGAACAAAGTGTTATCTTTTTCTTTGAGGGAACATATTCCCATGCTTTTGTTTGTTATTCTCATTTCAGTAAGATGTATTCTTGAATGACAGATGATTATTTGACAAAGAAATTTTGATTTTAAGCAGAATGATCTAATACCACATTTTGAAGGCGATGGTATTTGATGTGCTATTTTTAAAGCATATATCATATTATTAAAAACATTACAGCTTCTCTATCCGGTGTTGTCTTGGTCCATGCTGACAGCAAAAGGATAAATATGGTGCATACCAGGGTTCCTTTGGTAATACCATAAACATGACACATGTCATCCTATGATAAATTGGCTCTGTGTCTGTTCAATTTCAAATCAAAAGCTCTGGAGGCAGAAGTGTTAGGAAGCAGGCATAATTGTGGCGTACAGAGGCCTCAGATGCACAAAATTAGTGTGCATGGAACAGATAACAGGGAAAGAGACCCACAGTGAAAGGAAGTTTGCACAGGTTTGTGGACTTCCTGGGGTTTAGGTAGTATTGGCAGATGTTAGGTGGGAAAAAAACATCTGTAAGCATGATAATGAGCATTCCCAGAATCTGAAGTGACAACTGTATCCAGCACAAATGCTGTCTTGTTGCCCCATTTGCATACCAATTAAATTTTGAAATAAAGAAACAAATATTGGGTTACTGAATTTGTTTGACAAATAATCTGTAGGGCTTACTCAATACAACTGGGTCAGGCATGTTGGCTGTTTGACAGATGTTGTATCTGTGAAAGATTTAAGCAAAAAATGTATCCAGATTGTTACCACCCACAGTTTTATAAGTAGGAGTCTGAAATGGGTTAGAGATGGTTTGATACCCCGAGGCAGCCACGACTGAGTGCTTTTTCTCCATGTTCTGCTAATGCGTTCAATAGGTGATAATTCACATTTAGCTTTCAAAGTAGGATATTAAAAAAATATAGTTGTAAATTTAACATTGTACTTTTGGATATCCAGTTTTTAAGATTTAAATTGTACATTATACATTAAGAATCTAAATTTGATCCTTTTGGTGTAAGCACTTTTTTTTTTTTTACAGTGTTATATTAGTTTCACATGTACAATACAGTGATTCAACAGTTCCATACATCACCTGGTGCTCATCAAGACAAGTGCACTCCTTAATTTCTATCGCCTATTTACCCCAAACCCCTACCCACTGTCCCCCTGGTGACCATCAGTTTGTTCTCTATAATTACAGGTCTGTTACTTGGTGTGTCCTCTTTCTCACTATTTTTTTCTCTTTGCTTGTTTGTTTTGTTTCTTAAATTCTATGTATGAGTGAAATCCTATGATTGTCTTTTTCTGACTTTTTTCGCTTAGCATTATACCCTCTAGCTCTGTCCATGTCATTGCAAATGGCAAGATTTCATTCTTTTTGATGGCTGAGTAACATTCCATTGTGTGCGTGTGTGTTTATATATATCTATATATTTGTATATCTATAGCTATATCTATGTATATACACCACATCTTTTTATCCATCAATCAGTGGGCCCTTGGTCTACTTCCATATCTTGGCTATTGTAAATAATGCTGATATAAACATAGGGGTGCATATATCCCTTTGAAATAGTGTTTCTTTATCCTTTGGGTAAATACCGAGTAGTGTGATTACTGGATCATAGGGTGGTTCTATTTTTAACTTCTTGAAAGCAAACTTGTCATTGCTTTCTTTTAACAGTGGCTGCACCCACTTGTATTCCCACCAACAGTGCAAGAGAGTTCCTTTTTCTCCACATGCTCACCAACACCTGTTGTTTCTTGTATTGTTGATTTTAGCTATTCTGACAGGTGTGAGGTGACATCTCATTGTAGTTTTGATTTACATTTCCCTGATGGTAAATGATGATGAACATCTTTTCATGTGTCTTTTGGCCATCTGGATGTCTTCTTTGGAGAAATGTCTGTTCGTGTCTTCTGCTCATTTTTAATTGGATTATTTGTTTTTTGAGTGTTGAGTTACATGTTATTTATATATTTTGGGTACCAAGTCTTTATTGGCTATGTCATTTGCAAATACCTTTTCCCATTCCATAGGTTGCATTTTAGTTTTGTTGATTGCTTTGCTATGTGGAAGCTTTTTACTTTTATAAAGTCCCAATAGTTCATTTTTGTTGTTTTTTTTTTTTTCACTTCCCTTAGGAGACATATCTAGAAAAAAGTTGCTATGGCCAGTGTCAAAGAGGTTACTGCCTGTGTTCTCTTATAAGATTTTTATAGTTTCAGGTCTCACATTTACGTCTTTAATCCATTTTGAATTTATTTTTTGTGTTTGTTGTAAGAAAGTGGTTCAGGCTCATTCTTATGCATGTTGCTGTCCAGTTTTCCCAACACTATTTGTTGAGACAGTGTCCTATTTTTTTCCTGTTTTGTCAAAGACTAATTGACCATATAATTGTGGGTTTATTTCTGGATTTCCTCCTCTGCTCTAATGATGTATGTGTCTGTTTTTGTGCCAGTACCATAATGTTTTGATTACAGTAGTTTTGTAATATAACTTGAAGTCTAGAATTGTGAGGCCTCCAGCTTTGCTTTCCTTTTATAGGATTGTTTTGGCTATGGTTCCATACAAATATTAGAATATTTGTTTTAGTTCTATGAAAAATGCTGGTGCTATTTTTATAGGGATTAAATTAAATCTGTTGATTGCTTTGGGTGATACGAACATTTTAATATTTGTTCTTCCAATCCATGAGCATGGAATGTCTTTCTATTTCTTTGTGTCATCTTCGATTTCATCATTTTTTTTTTTTTATAGTTTTCACAGTACAGAGTTTTCACCTATTTGACTAGTTTTCTTCCTAGATATCTTACTATTTTTGGTGCAATTGTAAATGGGATTGTTTTCTTGATTTCTCTTTTTGTTGCTTCATTATTGGTGTATAGAAATGAAACAGATTTCTATACATTGATTTTGTATCCTGCAGTTTACTGAATTCATTTGTCAGTTCTAGCAGTTTTTTGGTGGAGTCTTTCAAAAAGTTTTCTATATATAGTATCATGTCGTCTGCAAGTAGTGAAAGTCATACTTCTCCCTTACCAATTTGGATGCCTTTTATTTCTTTTTGTTGTCTGATTGCTAAGGCTAGGACTTCTGGTACTATGTTGAGTAGAAGTGGTGAGAGTGGACATCCTTGTCTTGTTTCTAACCTTAGGGGAAAAGTTCTTAGTTTTTCCTTGTCGCAGATGATATTAGCTGTGGGTTTTTCATATATGGTTTTTATTATGTTGAGGTATATTTCTTCTAAACCTACTTTTTAACAGAGTTTTTAACATGAATGGATGTTGAATTTGATTTTTTAAGATTGAATTTCAGTCTTTATAGCTGCCAGAACCTGAGGTCATGATTATATGCAATGAAGTTGTCAATATGCATTGAAGATTTTATTAGAAGCTTGAAAAGTTGGAAAACAAATATGTATATTCCAAAATTTGGGGATTTTCAGGTATATTCCACAATTTATGGATTTTGAGAAACAAAGTATGCATTGTTATGTTTAAAAACATGCCTTTTGAAAGGACAAATATATTGTCTTCTGGATGTGACATATCAATAGAGTAATAAGATTCTAATATAGAGTTAATTCAATAACCAAAATATGCGCTAGGTACCACGTGCTATGTTAAGGCCTAGTGATGCAAACATGAATGAGACATGCTCTGGGGTCTTAAAAATTTTATAACCTTGCCTAAGAAACAGACACAAACAGATTATTTCAATATAATCGATATGCACAGAGGTAAAGTAACATACCATAAATCTTTCTTCTAGAATTCATATATGAAAATTTTTCTGGGAAGTTAGATACTGACTCATCTTTGTTCTACACAATGAAAATTTTTTTGCAATGTGTGCAAATCAAACATATAAATTGAATCATATTTGCCTCAATAAATGTTTCAGAAGCACTTTTATTGCTGTTTGCATGCCCTTTCATTTGGTTTATTTTCATTTGGTGTTGGATAAAATTCTTTCTATCTCTTTACTTTCTAGTTTTTCTGTCAAGTAGTTAATTAATAATTTTAAACCTATAAATCTACTGGAAACACTTGCTATTTGAAAGACCCCTGAGGTGATCATTCTTTAAACTGAAAATTGCTTTGTTTGGGCAGAAGTTACTTTTTCTTTTATCTATTTTGCAAAAATGACTATCCAAAATATTTTCTTCAGACATGGTATTCAAGTAAAAAAAAATTAGCTTTGGTGAATATTTTCTTATCATTATATATTTAACCAGCATTTATTGAGATGCTATTGAGTATTATGGTAACTGAGCTGTAGGAGGCTTTCCCCCCTCTCAAATAATTCATACTCCTGTGGCAGATGTAGACTAATAGGAAGAGCACTGGAGTACAGAGTAGTAAATGTCATAATAGTGGTATATGCTAAGTGCTTTGACAGCTAAGAGAACCTAAAAACAATTAAGGGACAGAGGTGGGAGGAGATAGATAGGTACCCCAGAGAGGGGTGGCCCATGAATTGCATGTTGAGGAAGGAGTAGATGAAGGTGGGTGATACCATGTTTCAAGTAGAGAATAAATTTCGTGACACAATGGCAAATGCAGAATGTGGCATAGTAAGAGAAATCACCAAGAAGTCATGTTGGTCTAGATTCTATATTAAAGGGCACCTATGAAGGTACAGTGAGAAATGAGTCTGGAAAGATGAGTAGTGAAGGGCCTTGTATGCTGTATTAGATAAAGAAGATCACTTAATCTGAGAGGGATCCATGGGTCACTTCTATATTTAAACAGTAGGATGACACTGTCTCATTTATATTTTTAAAAACAGTACTCTGATAGCAGCTAATGGTCTAGAATTGCTGGAACAAACAATCTAAGAAATGACAAAAATGAAGTTTATTTGAAAAAATCCTTAATGCCTCTATGCTTTCAAAATGAAGCTTTATCAAGTGGAATAATTAGGTTTTAACCACATTATTTTTATTGGGCAAATTAGAGAAGTCCACAGAAGCTTTTATATTAGCATGGCTTCTTGTTTCCAGTTAGCACCCCTGATCTAAAAAGGCTTTCTTAGGGCTGTTAGTCACACTGGAAATTTTAGCTCAGGTTGGGCATAGACTTCTCTTGGCTGGCCCAGTCCTGGCCAACTACCCCTACTCTCCATGGAAAGGCTCCCAGAGGGCAGACAGTTCTGCTTCTTTTTGCAGTTGACATTGCTATTGCTGGAGCACCGTGGACAGAGTCCCAAGTTCTTTCAACGAAGCAAAGACTTGCATGAGATGTGACAGGTCTATAGAGCTACTTATCAACAAGGGAGAGGCAAGGGGGTTGGCACTTCCAGGAATATGACAGAAAGAAAAGGAAGAATAAAAAGCTGCTATCACACCTGCCACAGAGGGCAATAAAAGATGTGTGATATGGCAGGGCAGAAAGCTAGTGAGGGAGTTGAATGCTTGGTGAACAAATGGCATATTTAGGGTAGCAAAAATTGACCTATTTTTTTAGGTCATATTACTCTTGTAATGAATGAAGAGGTCATTCTAAATTTCATGATTATCACGGTGTAGTAGTAGAGTTGCAGCATTAAGGATATGCAGCTAGTGCTGCTGGTCTGCTTTTAATTCTATAGACTGGAAACGCAGAAGGCCACATATGTAGATTAGCTAAGAAGGACCAAACTGTTCTGAAAGTTTTTGAACATTTTCTGAATACTGTGGATTAATACCCAATTTTAGATCTATGCTGTATAAGATTAAACAAACAGTGGTTTTGCCTCTGGAAACCCATTGGGGTCTCTGGACTCCACTGAGTCATAGGTCCTAGATCAGAAACTCTGGTGAAAGTTCAGTGAATCTAATTAAAGAAAGTTTCATTAAAGGCTAAATTATGCAGTAGGTGCTGAGGTCAAGTGAGATAGAACTCTCTCAGTTCTTACCTTTTATATATATGTAGTACACAACCACTGATAGTTGAAATTCTGTAGGATAAGGGCTGATTATTTAATGAGATCTTGGGTTGGAATTGGGTATAAGGAAGCTAGGAGGACATTGTCATAGCTAAGAGTGGTCAGTGATACCGTTCTGGAGAAGGTGGAGCAGCAGCGGGTGTCGGGGTGGGGGTGAGCTGAAGGGCGTTCTAGAAAAGGCATATTAGTTAAAGCTGGAGACATGACTGGACCCTGAGCCTGGGAAACTTGTATGCTGGCTAAGGAAGAATTTTGATGTGGGAATCACTGATGAATGGTAAATGGGGGAGTAATGTGATTGGTTGCACATGTGAAGAAGGTCTCTCTGATGGCTTTCTCAAAGATGGATTTGTATAACTGGAACAGAGAGTGATGACGCAATTGCTGGGGGGAGGAGAGGTTCTTGGTGTAGGGCAGTGACCACAGTGCTGCAGGATGCAGCTGAGAAACATGTCAGGACTTCAATGGCAGTACTCAGTGGTTGCCAGGCACAGAGTCTGAATTGTCGGGGGAGAGGGAACCAATTTTAGTGAGAAGGTAATTAATTCCATTTGAGACAAGTTAAACAAGAGAAGAAAAGACTTTTTTACTTTTATTTTTGAGTAAAAGTATCAACCAGTGAGGCAAAGTTGGGTGAAGTGACCCAGGTCTTATAAACAGCATCCAGTTGAAGAGAAAAGTAGCACAAAGCTCTGAAAGGGCGTGCAAAGGACTATGTTTCAGTTGTAGAGCTTTCTTTCTTGTGAGGTCTTATGTTTGAGGGGGATGGCAGAATTTCTGAACTCAAGACAAACTATGATGAGAAAGTCTGACATGGCTTTCAGTAAATTTTGTGTGAATGAAAATGACCAGTAAGCTTTAATTTCTTAGGAGCAATATTGATTCTTTTTCTTTTGTCAGAAATTTGGTCAATAACTAACCAAAAGGTCTAAGTTCTTACTGTAGCTCCCCATATAATCAAATTATTTAGAAAAACAATAAAATTTTTGCAGATCTAGTCTTCTTATTTCTTCTCATGGCACCTTTCTGATTGGCACTTCCTTCTTAATTTTTCTCTCTATTGATGGATCTTGGCTAATTGAAGCAATGTACATATTTATGTTAGTCCTTTTCTATTTATGGAGCGCTTTTCTTCCCATCAACAAAGTAGAGAACATAAATTACTAGTCCTATTCCTGTTGTTTTGTATTCTTAATTTATTTCTAATTATTCCTAATTTCTAATTCTATTTCCTTATTCCTAATTTCCTTCTTGTAATGTGTGGATTGGCCAGAGGAAAAATTGTTTCTTTGAACATTATATGGATATTAAAAACCGAGAAGTGAAATACCAGATCTTTTGAGGTGACTATTTATTGATGTAATAGAAACTCATTTTCATTGTAAATATATTTTGCTAAAAAGTGTTTTTTTTTTTTTTTAAGAAAGAGTCCAAGCTCATGCGCAGGGGTGGGTAGAGGGAGAGGGACAGGGAGAGAGAATCTTAAGCAGGCTCCATGCTCAACATAGAGCCTGACCCAGGACTTGATCTCAAGAGCCTGAGATCATGACCTGAGCCAAAATCAAGAGTCAGTTGCTCAGCTGACTGAGCGACCCAGGCAGGCATCCCATAAGTAGTGTTTCTACAGAAGAAACATACCATTTTTTGAAGCCATCATGCCAAAAAACCTCAGCATATTTGCCATCCATGTTTGGATGCTAGAGTTTTCAGTAACAGAAATATCATCAAAATCCTCTTAGCTAAACTAGCAGGAGTCCTTGATAGTGTCAGACCTCTGGGTGACTCAGTGGTGGTTCAGGCCTGATAAATATCCTTTTCCTTAAGACCTAACAAAGAAATTTTTGACTCAGGAGAGCTTGCGGCTACTGAAAGGCTGAGCTGTATAAAACCCTTCTGAATCTGTTCTCTGCCCAAGAGCTGGCATATCCTAATATACGTTACACTAGGTTAAATTTCTATTTCAATGTTTTAAAGTTTTTACAGATAATACTTATATTCTTACCATTGCCCATCTCCATTATCAAAATATTTGATGTTAATAATGATGACCCCCAAAATAGCATGAAATGTTGAATCAAAGCAATATCAAATTTGTTCTATGGTATCTGAGGCAGTGAAGTGGATTTTCATAAACAATATGAGGTGAAATTCAAAGGTTTGTTTCACTTAAAGGTTACATCTAGTTCATCCAGAATGCCTCATATTTGACCTCCTTGGTTAACTGTAGATTTACTCTACAGGCTTGCTGAGAGCACAACCTTATGTTATATGGGCAGAGGGAATTATCTAGATTTATGGAAGGTATATGTGATAATGAAATATTTAAAATGCAAATGGAGGAAATCCTTTGCACTTCAATGTATTGAATGTGTTCAAGTCTGCTTGGCATAAGGAAGTCAAGTAGGAAATTATGTGTTTAAGGATGGCAAACTACCCAGTCACCTGGAACATCATATCACTTACCTATGCAGAAGAGAAATTGAAAATGCCCTGAATAAAGGCAAGCAGAACAGTAATGTGCCAACCCAACCTATCAAAGAAAGAAATGGAGAAAATGTGGGGTTGTCAAATTTTATATCAAGACAGTGTTTAACAATATACATATACACTTTTTTAAGTAGAGGAAGAGATAATTCTAGCTGCTTGGAGAAACAAAGGAGCAAGTTGGAATTCACTGACAGCGTTATAATACAATAATAGGATGTATGAGAGTGGAATGGAGCAACTGAAAAGTAAGGTCAGCTTCATTAATTACATTTTTAAATTTTTATTTCAATTCCAGTATAGTTACCATGCAGTGCTATATTGGTTTCAGGTGTACATATAGGGATTCAATAATTCTATACATCACATCTGTGCTCATGAAGATCAGTGTACTCTTAATCCCATCACCTGTTTCATGCATCCTCTCACCCATATCCCTCTAGTAACTGTCAGTTTGTTCTCAATAGTTAGAGTTTGTTTCTTGGCTTGTCTCTTTTTTTCTTTTGCTCATTTGCTTTGTTTCTTAAATTTCACAGATGAGTGAAATCATATAGTATTTGTCTTTCTCTGACTGACTTATTTTGCTTAGTATTATACCCTGTGGCTCTATCCATGTCATTGCAAATGACTGAATAATATTCTAGTGTGTTTGTGTATGTGTGTGTGTGTGTGTGTGTGTGTGTGTGTACTACCTTTTCTCTATCCATTCATCTATCAGTGGACACTGAGGCTGTTTCCATAATTTGTTTATTGTAAGTAATGCTGCTTATAAATATTGGGGAGCATGGAGTGCTAATGCTAGTCAGGTTAGTCAGTCTGGGAAAGCCTGAGTGACATACACGTGTGTATCACACCAACGCCTGGGCTTCTGGCTGAGGCTCTGCCTACCAGAAGTAGCTCCCCTCTAGAGGCATGGGTCTTTATCTTGTGAAAGACCAGTAACTCATTCCTTAATAGGAAGCCACCACCTTCTTGTGCCTCAGGTAAGTAAGCTTCCTTGAAAAATAAGGCATTTTCAGTGATTCTCAGAAGATGTCAAACTCCAGTAGATTTTGCCAATAACTAATCTGATTAACTGATAATAATTAAAGAAGCTTGTTTAAAATATATAAAGAACTTATACAAATCAATACCCCAAAACCAAATAATCCAATTAAGAATAGGCAGAAACATGAACAGATACTTCTCCAAAGAATACATCCACATGACCAACAGACACATGAAAAGATGCTCAACATCAATCATCATCAGGGAAATGCAAATCAAAACTACAATGAGATATCACCTCATGCCTGTCAGATTGACTAAAATCAAAATACAAGAAACAATAAGTGTTGGCAGGATGTGGAGAAAAGGAACACTTGTGCAATGCTGGTGGGAATGCAAACTGGAGCAGCCATTGTGGAAAACAGTGCAGAGATTCCTCAGAAAGTTAAAAATTAGAGCTACCCTCTGATCCAGTAGTCAGACCACTGGGTATCTACCCAAAGAATACAAAAACACTTATTCAAAGAGATACATGCACCCCAATATTTATATGTTCTGAAAAAAATAGATTTACTCATTGCATGTAATGTTCCTATTGCAGCCATGAAAAGTCTTAATTCTGTATATTTTTAAGTTCTCTTTACCAAGAGTTATCAAATGAAGTCTTTGCTCTTTAGCTATAACAAACAAAAATGTCTTGTTTTATATGGGAAATATTAGCCTCATATCAGTGTCCTGCCATAAAATGACATATGGAAAAATATTTGTCAAATAAGTTAGCTACGACACATTAGCTACCTGAATTAACTACTGTGAAAACAATAGTTTTTGTTCTTTTTTATTTAAGAGCCTAATTTTCCTGTCATATGGGTGACTTAATTTTTACCTAAGTTTTATTCGTTTATCTTAAAGCTTAGTCACTTCAGTAAAATAGGGATTTTTTATTACTCTGTGTCATTTTTTCCTGGGGTACAATGTGCTGTTTCAATCTGTATATTCAAGTGTTCTTTAATTTTGAAATAATTTTTTTGATTTATGTATTTAGACTTTTGGTACACTATTGTATTTTTCATCTTCACGGTTATCAATGTGTATAGTATCAATATTCTTGGTCTTTTTTTTTTCAAAGTCAAGTTTATTGATTTATAATGTATAGTATAGTATACTCATGTATAGTAAAATTCACCCTTTTTAACTGTACATTTTGACAGAATGCTGTATGATCACTACCGCAATCAAGATACAGAATATCCTCTTATCACACCAAACCTTCCACACGCTTCTTTGTATTCACAGAGGTTGCTTTTCTAAAACTTTTTGCGTTAGTGGTTATGTCTTTTGATCAGCCCATTCTTTCTGGCCAACAGTCTGCAATCATTGAATGGCTAACTAGGAAGAAAGCTTTTCGTTAATATTCATGAAATAAATGTAAATTAAACAATAATATATACCACTTTTGTCTGTCTTACTGGAACATATTAAAAATATGACATCCATTGTGAAAGTGGTTTAGTCGACCATGTTATTTTTGTTGTAGGAATGAATATTGATATATTTTTAGAGAGAATAATACATTACAACTTCTAAAATAGCCAGTTTATTAAAATATTACACTTTCAAAGAAAGTGTTGGAGTTATGTGTTGGTATTAATGTATAAAGTTATGCATTATAGCATTTTTATAATAGTAAAATTATAAAATGAATCTTCAATACCACAAAGTTGATTACATTATGTTATAGTTGTATAATGGAATATTATACAGCTATTAAGTATTTTTAAATATGTAGCTATTATGTGATAAAATTATTTTAACAGAAAAAAGTTGGGATTGACTCCCTGGCTTGTAAGTATTTCTTCTTTCTTAGGAATGGGTGGGCTCCCAAAGATTCTGTCTCTGCCACAGCTTGTTGATCTGAATTTTTCAAAATTTTTATAATTAACATTGCTTCTTTTATAATCACATTTTTAAAAGTCCAGCTACCTCTTGTGGGTAGTATATAATGAATAGAAGATTATATCCTTCTGAGGCCACAATGTCAAATATGTATGCCTGAAATAATTTTTAAATACAATGTTTTATAAATTTCATGTAATATTTTCAGAATATAATTTTATAACAGATAAGATGGCAGGAAAAAGTTATATTTCTTATAATATTAAAGTAATACCACTCATTTAAGAATTATTTTAAGGGAAAGAACCTTGAGAAGGAGGCCTTGAGCTAATTACATTTTCTTAAATTGTTTTTATAGAAGATATTTTATTTTTTATTTGGCCATTGATCTTGTTAATAACAGACTTGAATTCATGGTTATATAGACATGAAAGGCATATTTGATACAACATTTGGCTAGCATTGGTTGACATAAACATTTGAAGAAATCTTCAAAAATCTGTCATGACCACAAGAACACTGAACATAAACTCCTTGGCAAATGTGACCCACTCTGGGGGAGTTGTTTGAATGTCTCTTTAGTCCCAGCCCAACCCTTCCCAATGGAGTTATCTTTATGACTTCTCAAATTCATTCTTCTGGATGTTTATATCTAATGATATACATGCTTATTTACTTGTTTCAGTTAAAGTTATTTTTATACTTTTATAACATTTTAAAAAAGCAAATATTCATTTTATTTCCAAGTCAGATGGTGTGGTAAAGAATGTCTGTTTTATTTCAAGACGTGAATTATGTTCACAAAAATAAAATACCAACACAGATACACACTGAATTGTCTTGCATCTAAACTGTAATACTTGAGAATAGACAATTTATATTTTGTTCACTATGATCTTTCTTTGCCTAGAAAATAGATGATCAATAAATATTGGCTATGAATGATTATTATACTTACATTGTGAAAAGCCAACCTAATTAATACAGTGTGAAGAAAATTTAATTGAATTAGATACACAAACTTTTTTAAAAATGCTTATTATATTCCAGGCATTAGAAAATGGATATATAAAAATGCAAATGAAGAATGGAGTTGATCTAATCAAGAAATGCAATATCTGTTGCACCTACCTATTCTCTCATATATCCTTGCATGACTTTTTCCTTGTCTCTAAATGAAATAATTCCTTTTTGTTTAAATCCTGTCAAGCAACTGAGAGTCATGGACTACTATAGTTCTTCTTCACTTGAGCACTGCTTGTGTTCATAAAATGCTTTCCATGCTGACATGTCTTAGGAGTCTTATGAATAATTAGTTGGTTATGGTGATAATTTGAGAAAGGGAGAAGATCTCACATTTCAACACTACCAGGGGATTTTGATATGTTAAGATTTTGTCATCTAGTATAAGTTAAGTCTTATTATGACCTTTCGTCAATAGTAATTCCTGGGCTTCTGTTAGTTGCTATACAAATAAGAGGAGAGATTGACTGTAGAGTCCTGGAACAAACTAATGTAGAATCAAGTTTTCCTTATGTTTTAGGTACATTATGATCTAAATTAGATACTCCTTAGGTTTCTCATCTGTATGGGATAATTAAACTCAAAGCCAAATTCTATGAAGTCAAGTGTTTTCATGGGTAAATTTTATGCTTAAATATTTTCAAATCATTTTAAATCACCTTGTTGCCTAATAAACTCTGTACTTTTTCTTTATCAGCATTGCTGTTGATCCTGTAAATTCTGTTTATTTCAAAACCCCATTGTGACTTTTTGACCTCAGTCATCATGAAATACTTCCTGTATTAGCTTATGCTTTGGGGTGAGTTTTGTCACCTTATCAGGACCTTGGTTAAACGATGTTTTGGAATGTTATTTAATTAACATTCATTGTTCTAATGACACTATGGACCTTTCAAAACTGAGGCAGAAATACAGATATCAGAGAAACTGAAAGAAAAATTTGTTTTCTGAGGCATGCTCTCTGAAAGTGGCACTTGTTCAACCCTTTCTTCATGAGGAGATATTGAGCTTATGGTTGTTAATGTATTATGAAAAGAAGCATTATAATGGTGAAACACTAGAAGACATTTTCAAATAGTGCCTCTTTTTTAATGTATTTGTTTCCCAAGGAGCAGACGGTACCAGCAATAGTCCTGTCTGGACCCATCACCAAGCTTGCTCCACAAATGTACGAACTCTTCTGTTTTTGCCCCAGGCACAACACTTCTGTTATTCATAGGCTTCCATGTGTTTATATGTTGTCACATTGTCATGGGAAGAACAGAAATGGCATGTGAGATTTTCTGAGAATCTTAATTTTTTTATGATACAGAATTTGAAGCTCTACTTAGGGTGAAAACCTGAAGATTGTTACATCATATCTTAAGTTAATGATATATTCAATAATGATATGTCTAAAATACATAAAAAGCTCATAAAACTCAACACCAAAAAAACTGATTAAAAAACGGGCAGAGGTCCTAAATAGACATTTTTTCCAAAGAAGACATACAGATAGCCAACAAACACAAGAAAAGACACTCAACATTAGTAATCATCAGGGAAATAGAAATCAAAATCACAATGAAATACCAGCATACACCTATCATAATGGCTATTACCAAAAGTTAAGAAATAACAAGTGTTGGAGAGGATGACAGGTAAGAGAAAGTGTTAGAGAATAGGTTATCCTCATGCACTATTTGTGAGGCTATAAATTGGTTCAACCACTAGAGAAAACAATTTGGACATTCCTGAAAAAATTAAAAACAGAACTACTATACAATCTACCAATTCCACTTCTGGGTACTTATCCCAAGAAAATCAAAATACTAATTCAGAAAGGTGTATGCTCCCTTATGGTCATTGCAACATTATTTACAGTAGTCAAGATATGGAAGCAATGCTAGTGTCCATCAGTGGATGAATGGATAGAGAAGATGGGGTAGATGTATACAATGGAATATTAGCCATAAAAACGAATGGAATGTTGCCATTTGCAACAACATGGATGGGCCTAGATGGTGTTATTCTAAGTGAAATAAGTCAGACAAATATAGACAAATATTATATGATTTAACTTATATGTGGAATCTAAAAAACAAAGCAAATGAACAAATGAAACACAACAGAAGCTGATTTATAGATTCAGAGAATAATCTAGTGGTTGTTGGGGGAGAAGTCAGGAGATGGGTGACAGTGAAGAGGATTAGGAGGAACAAATTTTTGGTTATAAAATAAGTAAGTCACAGGGATGTGGGTACAGCATAGGGAATATAGTCAATAATACTGTAATTTGTATGGTGATAGATGGTGACTAGATTTACTGTAGGGATCATTTTGTAATGTATATAAATATTGAATCATCATGTTGCACACTGAAACTAATATAATATTGCATGTCAACTATACTTTGGTAAATGTTGTTAGGAAAGCTCACCATATCAGGCACAGTGTATATTTTTTTTCTTTAGAGCCCAGTGGCTCCTATTAGCAATCAGAAGAATGGCACATATATATACAGTGAGTGAGAGAGAGAAACTATCTATCTATCTAGAAACTATCTTCTTTTTTTTCCTTTTTTTTTATTGTGTTATG
Organism: Nasua narica; assembly: GCA_028533885.1. Taxonomy (NCBI): domain Eukaryota; kingdom Metazoa; phylum Chordata; class Mammalia; order Carnivora; family Procyonidae; genus Nasua; species Nasua narica. The sequence goes on from CM052809.1 coordinate 62,497,231, forward strand.
TTAGTCACCATACAGTACATCATTAGTTTTTGATGTAGTGTTCCATGATTCATTGTTTGCGTATAACACCATGGCGTGCATGAAGTGCTTCATGCAATCCATGGTGTCTGTAATACCCATCTTAAAAATAATATATTTTATTTTCAAGAATGTTCAGGAGCATCCAAATTGAGATTTCTTTTTGTAGCCATCCTTATTGTATTCCTAGGGCCTGGGAAAATGTGCCCAGTTTGTTTGTCTTTATTCTAGGTTTTAGAAATATAGATAAATCAGAAAATAAACTGTTCTATTCCTCTTCTTTCTTATCAGAAAATAAACTGTTATCTATTTCTCTTCTAAAAGCTGCACTTATTAAAATTTCATTCAGCATTTGATCTTTTGCTCCAACATGTGAGGTTAGATAATGTCTAAGAAAATTCTTGCAAGTCAGTAGGTGTTTTTCCATGCATGTTTCATCACTAAGATTTTGCTGCCCCCTTGATCGAAGGTCATGATCTACTAGAAGCGTGATCATGACACCAGTCAACTCTACGTGAGATCTGCTTCTTGAAGCTTGCAAAGTAGTCCAAGAAAGGTCAGTGAACTTTTAACAAACCCCATTGAAATTTGGACTCTTCACTGGATTGGAGTTTTTATGAATATGCTGAAATTTTGGTAGGTAATTTATATTATGCAATTGGGTAGATTCCTGAAATAAATCAGTTTGGATGGACTAAATATTGCTGGTCATTCATTTTAAAAGAAATTAGGAGTTTGACTCTGAAATCTTACTGTGATAGAAAATGACTTGCTCTTTATGCCATCAGAGGCAAAATTGTTGATCAATGGAGAAATGCAGTTAACTAGGAAAAAAAATCTACTTAGGCTATTTGTAAGAAAATGTATTTGTGTTATATTGCTGGACAAGACAGACAGACTTTTCTGTAAATCATATGCTCTTGTCTGCTATCTTAAAATAGAGATAAGTTTTCTTTCCATAATGATTTAGTTTTTTTTACAATTGCTATAAATGGTAAAAAAGGGGAGTAAAAATAAATCCATAAGATTCTTTTCCCTGACAAATAGTTTATAAGTCATAACAAATTGTACATCTTCATAGTCTTTACATTACTTTATTAATAAAATAAAAGCTACTTAAATGCTTGGTCAGGGCAAATGTGGCATACTTACTGTGTTTGGAAAGTTTTTTGTTTCAGTTAAAAAAGGTGTTTGGGAAGTTCCCTTATCTGTTTACTGTGCTGTCGGCTGTTTGTGAAAATAAGTTTGTTGATAGTTTATAAGGGAAATTGTTCTTTAAAATATCAAGTTACTTTTACAACAGCTTTTTTCTTGGTATTATTGCTCCATCCTCTGTCCCTATCCTTACTGCCAGTTCCTGTATGTAAGAATAATCTCTTCATTAAGAGTATGCCAGCTTTGGGGAATTGATTCACTCTAGAGTCTGCCTGTGGTGAGTTGGTTATTATACCACAGCAAAAGAATCTTAGAAGGGGTTTTATACGTGGGGTAGAAGGATACTTTCAAAGACTCTTAGAAAGATTGGCTGCATAATTTGTGGGCACATTGCAAAATGAAAACGCAGAATTCTGGTTTAAATATTATTAAAAATTTCAATATGTTGACAGGAGAGCATTAAACCATTTGGGAGCCTTTTATGCCAACATACATTGGTGCCTATGAAATCTGTCTTGGCTCCGTGTCCTAGGAGCCTCTTAATCTCTTTCTCTTTTCTTCAAGTCACGGAGGTATGTCTGTTCTCTCATTTGTTGTAGACTATGAGCAGCTGTCTTTCCTCTCTTTTCAAAAGTTGAAATCCTTATTTTTGCCTTTCAATTTTTGATTCATGTGCTCCCTCTAAAAACTGCCCAACAGCATTGTTTTTGACAACTAATTCTAGAACACTTCAATTTAACCACCTCTTTGATTTTCCTTCTCCCTTTTAAAAGAAGCTTTCCTCCTACTCTGCCTGTGTGATCTGGTTCCAATATCCATTCTTTGTCTTTAATAGAATACTCTCATTGCCCTGGTATTGTTAAATGTGGGATAAGTCACATGTCCTAAGACTTGCTAGAAAGACTAGATAGCAGCACTAAGATATCATTACCATGATGTTCCTTTTTCCCTACCCTCAGATTTTAGAGAGATCTCAGAACCAAATACACATTTTTAACATTTTTGGATCCACAAACATTTAGTTCTGAATTTATGACCTCATTTCTACCCCTGTGAACTGGACTAGATAATAGATTAGAAGGAGTCTAAGGTTCCCATTCATCATCCTTGGACACTCTTAAGAAAACCCTAAGCCTTTGCCTTCCTTATTTTTCTTTCCTGCCCTACTGGGATCATTTTAGCTCTGTGGATCAAAAGATAAGGAGGAGGAGAGCTCAACAGAAGAAAGAGGAAAAGATGCTTTAAAAGAGTACCCTCAAAACTAAAGGTAATCATGAGATCAAATTAGTTCGGCTCCTTACGTATACAACCCAAACAAGTAAAGTCCCAAACTAAAGAACACAACATTTTTTTCAATATTATACTTCCTAATGGAAATATCTTCTCTCCTTGACAATAGTTCAAAGCTTTGAGCCAAGAGGAGGAGTCAGTTGAGCCATATTTCCTTCTAGGCTTTATGTACCCCAGAATGCTTCATAATTTCTAAAGCAGCTTTTAAAAAAATCATTAATTAATTAATTAATTAATTAATTAATTAATTAATATTCTAAAGCAGCTTCTTAATTATTCCAATAACTCAATAAGTTAAGGTAAGTAGCAATCACTTATTAATGTGAGAACTGAGGCTCATGTGACTTAGCTGATTTTTCCAAGCACTATAAAATTAATTTGTAAATATTTGATGAGAACTGAGAATTCTCAAATACCCAATAAACAATCTTGCCTTATATTGCTGCTAGTAGCAAGATGTTTGTCACTGTTACTAATGTCTATGTACATCTCTATGCTATTTCTACATTCACTATCGTGTGGGTCTCTCTAACTTTATTTTTATCTTCTTTTCCTTTACCTATTTATCATTCCTAAGCATGATAATTCTTTAGTTTATATCTATGTAACTTAAAAAACCTGTTTTTCAAGTATTTTAATTGAGTTTTTTTGAGACTTGTTATTTCAATAGTGAGGCAAGATAGCAATTGCTACAATTTTAAACTAAACCAATAACTGTTGTTCCATATGTGGTTGGGTGCCACATATAATCTCTCAGAATTGCTCTCAGTAGTTATTTGCCCTGAGCTATTTTGTTAGCATTAAACATCATCTTGCACTTAAATAAGGGTCTACAGATTGTACAGTTGCTTAGTTACTTGCTTTTTTTTTTTTCATCGCTTCCCATTTAAGCCAATAACTAAATGAACAATTAGGACTTGGGTTGTGTGAGAGAAGTGTTTTATTTGGCATGGACCCTAATGATCAGATAATGAACAGCTTCATTTCTATCAAGAGGATACTCTAAAGGATGGTTTCATTTCTTTATGCTGACCCTCACTCTGAGAGGCAGGCTCCTCTAATCATGATAGTTAATGACCAATAAGTGGCCATTTGTCACATTTTCATTCTTTACTCCAGGCCTCAGCCAACCTCTAACATAAAGGATTCAAACTATGATGAAATACTTTCACAGGTAATGATGAGAGAGATGATGAGAATTTTTAGGCCAGGGTTCATGCTCCATATGTTCTCTGTAGTAATCATGTTGAAAAATAGTAGTTTGGTTCTGAAGCACTACAGAGTTTGATTCACTGGACATTTATTGACTACTCTATATGTAGCTCATAAGAGTAGAAAGAGAAATGAATGTCAGAACACAAATATCTGCCTCTACTAAACTCAGTCTTGTAGTAGTATGTCAAGTTCTTATTTTTCTCTCTCTCAAGATTTTATTTAAATTCAAGTTAGTTAACATATAGTGTAATATTAGTTTCAGGGGAATATGCCAATTCTAATCAAAATTTAAATGAAATAGTTTAAGATCAACTTGGTTACTAGACTGGTGTGCAGAAAATATTATAAACTCAGAGGAAGCATCAGGAGTCTCTAAAAGTTATAAAGACCTTTAAATTGTTTCTTATGTACCCTTGGCTTATGCATACTTGACTTTGACTATAAACATAACCCTACATTTGAAAAGTTCACAGTTAAATTGTGGAAGTTCATTAACTACATGATTAAAGCTGATTTGTTATGTTTAAATTTCCATAATCCATTTACAAGGTTTACCCATTTAAATCTCTAAATTAGCAGTTTTCTCTGCTTCTATTATTCAGGTCATTGCACCTTAGATAAGCTAAATGTTTAAGTGTTCCCTATAAAGAAAGCAAACAGAATTTAAATATCTGCCATAGGAAGGTCAAAACAAGGAGAGTCATCATCAGTAGTATGAATAGAAGAAGCTTCTGTTAGTGTTCTACTTCAACTTACCCTCCTCCTCGTTATATATAATTATAACTGAATTAATGAAATCTTGTAAAATATTTCCTTTTAAAATGAACATTTTAGGGACACCTGGGTGGCTCAGTGGGTTAAGCCTCTGCCTTCGGTTCAGGTCATGATCTCAGGGTCCTGGGATTGAACCCTGCATTGGGCTCTCTGCTCAGCAGGGAGCCTGCTTCCCCCCTCTCTCTGCCTGCCTCTCTGCCTACCTGTGATCTCTCTCTCTGTCAAATAAATAAATAAAATCCTAAAAAAAAAATGAACATTTTAATTCTGACCAGAAATTATAATTTATAGAACTTAGGCCATTTGGGATTCCTTTGACTTTCAGTATTATCAGTAACAAAGGTACTGGGGAGACATCTGCCAGAACACAGTATAAGAAGATTCTGAACTCACCTCACCCCATGAACGCATCAGATCTACAGCTAAAAATGGATAATTTCCTTCTGAAAAAGATCTGAAGACTAGATGAACTGCTTCGCCACAGCAAAGGATAAAAAGACCACATGGAGAGGGTAAGAGAGTCAGAGACTTGATACTGCCCAAACCCCATCTTTTGGTGCAGCAACACATAGTAGGGAGGGACCTTACCAGTCTGGCAGTTCTCTTGGAGGAGTGAGGGATTGGTGCCCCATATCTACTACCCTAACCTTTGGAATCTGTGTTGGAGAGACAGGCCCCTAAAATGTCTGGCTTAGAAAATCAGTGAAGCTGGGGGCACCTGGGTGGCTCAGTTGGTTAAGCGACTGCCTTCGGCTTCGGTCATGATCCTGGAGTCCCAGGATCGAGTCCCATATCGGACTTCCAGCTCTGCGGGAGGTCTGCTTCTCCCTCTGACCTTCTCCCCTCCCATTCTCAGTCTCTCTCTCTCTCTCTCTAGTAAATAAATAAAATCTTAAACACACACACACACACACACACACACACACACACACACACACACACAAAAGAAAATCAGTGAAGCTAATGTCCAAGGGACCCAAAGTGCTAGAAGGGGCTGAGATTCCCCCTTTAAAGGGTTTGCATGTGGTTTCTCTCACAGTGAGATCCAGGGAAAAATAGCACTAGATTATATGGGAAGGAAATTCATTTGCTAATTTAGAAGCATCTGTTAGAGGGGCAGGAGTCAGATGAAGCTCCCCCTAGAGATGGAGATGCTGGCAAATGCCAATTTTGCACTCTCTACCCACCCTGCTTGCACAAGTGGATGAGCTTGGTTGTGGCACCTTCTGCCACCTGCTCAAACAGGTGGGGTGAGTTATCATGGCAATCCCATTGCCTTGTTGAAGGTGGAGAGTACAGGTGATTGCTGCACTGGCTCCCTGGGTAGGGCTGGCAAGTATAAGTAGTCACAATATTCTGTTCCTGGCCTAAAGCCAGCACATGCACAGACAAGGCACTTTCTTGTTATATTCCTGAAACTGGAGGCTGTACACAGTCATGACATTTTCCCGTTGCCTTTCTGAAGCCAGTTAGCATGTCCTGGCCCTTACGTTCTTCTGCAAAAGCCAGGAGGCATGTATAGTTCACATAGGGGACACCCCTTGATTAAGTATCTGGCCCTGGTGGCCAAGGGAGCTGGCATGCCTTTGCTCCACAGAATTTTAAGAATTGGGAAGTCACATTTTGTCAAGCCATCAACCCCAGAGCACTGCATAAATAGCAGACTGAAACATAACCCTAGTATTCTTGGAAAAAAGGCCCATTTACTTAGCCTGGAGCTTTAGTCTAAGGGATAAGCTTCAGGTTTCCCACACATCTAGAGTAAATGGAGGTGTTTCTGGAGAATATAAACAGGGAGACACCATCCTCGTGCACCCTCTTGGCCTCACAATAGTTTGATGAGACCTCCCCAAAAGGATCCCCAATTTTTGTGACTATCATCCAGGGGATACCTCCAGATCTTCTAGTCTGGAGTCCTTCAGGGACTGTGGCCCCACAGGACTGTATATATTTTCATACTTTAAAAGCTGCTGCCTCTGGGTCTGGCTTCCAATCATCCTGAAACTAGATGCTAAATAAGATTTCTCCACTTGGAAAACTGACAGGTCATACCATACCCTCATCAATGGAGAATATCAAGATTAAATCAAGGTATTTAGACTTTCACTAAGGTTTAAGAGACAACCAAGAACTAGGACAAGGTTGAATGAGGATTATTAACATCTTTAGATGGCCAGCCTTTCAAGACTGAGAGAGCTGGTTCCTTTGCCTAATACATAGAAACAAACACAGAGGGCCAAGCAAAATGAGGAAACAAAGAAACATATTTCAAACAAAAGAACAAAACAAAACCTCAGAAAAAGATATTAACAATATGGAGATGAGTAATCTATATAATGGAAAATTCAGCATAATGGTCATAAAGATGCTCACCCAACTCAGGAAAAGAATTGGTGAACACAGTAGAACTTTAACAGAGACAGAAAATATATAAAAAAAAGTACCAAACAGAAGTCACAGCTGAAGAATACAATAATTGAACTGAAAAATACACTATAGTGGTTCAACAGCAGGTAGGATAATGCTGAAGAGTAGCTCAGCACTTTGGAAGACAAAGCAGTGGAACTCACCCAGACAGAAGAGCAGCAAGAAAAATAAAAAAAGAATTAAAAAAATGAAGATAACTTAAGGGACCTGTAGGACAAAGTGGAATAATATTCACATTATAGAGTTCCCAGAAGAAGAGAAAGTGACAGGAGTAGAAAACTTATTTGAAGAAATAATGGCTGCACAATGGCCACAATCACCAAACTGTGGGAAGGGCATCTTGGCTCTTTCCAGAGCCAAGAAGATATGGTTCATATATACAATGAAATATTCACCTCCACCGGAAAGGACAAATACCCAACTTTTGTTTCAACATGGATGGGTCTGGAGGAGATTATGCTGAGTGAAATAGATCAAGCAGAGAAAATTAATTATCATATGGTTTCACTTATGTGGAGTGAAGCATATGTGGAGCATAAGGAAGAACATAGAGGACCTTACAAGAAGGAAAAGCAAAGTGAATTGGGGGAAATCAGAGGGGGAGATGAGCCATGAGATCTGTGAACTCTGATAAGCAAACCGAGGGTTTTGGAAGGAAGGGATGGGTGAGCATGGTGGTGGGTATTAAGGAGGGCACATATTGCATGGAGCACGGGGTGTGGTGCATAAACAATGAATCTGGGAACACTGAAAAATAAATGAAAGAAAGAAAGAAAGAATGACTGCAAACTTTCCTAACCTAGGGAAGAAAACAGACATCCAGGTCCAGGAAGCCCAGAGAGTACCAAGTAAGATAAGCCCAAAGTGATCCACATCAAGACATATTATGATTAAAATGTCAAAAGTAAACCTAAAGAGAAAATCTTAAAAGCAACAAGAAAAATACAAATTGTTACATACAGGGGAAATCCCATAAGTCTATCAGCAGATTTCTGAGTAGAAACTTTGCAGATCAGAAGGAAGAGGCATGGCATATTCAAAGTGCTGAAAGGAAAAAATAAACTTCCAACCAAGAATACTCTACCTGGAAAGCCTATCATTCAAAATTAATAGATAAAGAATTTTTTAGATAAGCAGAAGTTAAAGGAATTCATCACTACTGAACCTTACAAGAAATGTGAAAGGGACTTCTTTAAGCTGAAAAGAAATGGCCCTAATTAGTAAGAAGAGAACATACGAAAGTAAGAATCTCATTGAAAAAGGTAAATATATAAATAAAAGGTAGTGGATTAATCACTTACAAAGCTACTGTGAGGATTAAAAGACAAATGTGCTAAAATTAAGACTACAATAATTAGTTAAGGGATACATAAAGTAAAAAGATGTAAAGTGTGGTGTCAAAAACATGGAGGGGGAGTAAAAATGTAGAGGTTTGGAATGTATTTAAGTTTAAGTTGCTATCAACTTAAAATAGATTGTTATATATTTAGTTGGTTTCATGTGAACTTCATGATAATCACAAAGGAAAAATTTGTAATAAAGACACAAAATAAATGAAAAAGGAATTTAATTATAACACTAAAGAAAGTCATCAAATCACAAGGGAAGAGAGCAAGAAAAGAATAAAGGAACACAGAGAAACCACAAAAACAACCAGGAACAATGGGGAAAATAATAAGTATGTATATCTTAATAAGTATGTATAATTAATATATATAGTAAATAATAAATATGTATAATTACTTTAAATGTAAATGGAATAAAGTCTCCAATTAAAAGACAGAGTGGCAGAATGGAATATAAAACAAGATACACACATAATCACGAGAGGATAGTTGGAAAGAACTCAAATACAGGGAGGCTAAAGAGCATCCTACTAAAGAATGAATGGTTTAACCAGGAAATTAAAGATGAATTTCAAAAATTCATGTAAAACAAATGAAAATGAAAACACAACTGTTCAAAATCTTTGGGACACAGCAAAGGCAGTCCTGAGAGGAAAGGATATAGCAATACAAGCCTTTCTCAAGAAACAAGAAAGATCTCAAGTACACAATCCAACCCTACACCTAAAGGAGCTGGAGAAAGAACAGCAAAGAAAGCCTAAACCAAGCAGGAGAAAAGAAATAATAAAGATCAGAGCAGAAATCAATGAAATAGAAACCAAAAGAATAGTAGAACAAATCAACGAAACTAGGAGCTGGTTCTTTGGAAAGAATTAATAAGACTGATAGACATCTGGCCAGACTTACCAAAAAGAAATGAGAAAGGGCCCAAGTTAATAAAATCATGAATGAAAGAGGAGAAATCACAACCAACACCAAAGAAATACAAACAATTATAAGAACGTATTATGAGCAACTATACACCAGCAAATTAGACAAGCTGGAAGAAATGGATACATTCCTAGAGACACATTAACTACCAAAACTGAACCAGAAAGAAATAGAAAACCTGAACAGACCCATAACCAGTAAGGAGATTGAAGCAGTCATCAAAAATCTCCCAATAAACAAGATCCCAGGGCCAGATGCCTTCCCAGGGTAATTCTACCAAAGATTTAAAGAAGAATTAATACCTATTCTCCTGAAATTGTTCCAAAAAATAGAAATGGAAGGGAAACTTCCAAACTCATTTCATGAGGCCAGGATTATCTTGATCCCAAAACCAGACAAGACCCCATCAAAAAGGGGAATTACAGACCAAAATCCTTGATGAACATGGATGCAAAACTTCTCACCAAAATACTAACCAATAGTATCCAACAGTACATTAAAAGGATTATTCACCACAATCAAGTGGAATTTATTCCTGGGCTGCAAGGTTGGTTCAACATCTGCAAATCAATCAATGTGATACAATACATTAATTTAGTATGTTAATTTAATACATTGATAAAAGAAGGAACAAGTACCATATGATACTCTCAGTTGATGCTGAAGAAGCATTTGACATAGAGGGTAGACATAGAGGGTACATTCCTCAACATCATCAAAGCCATCTATGAAAAACCCACAGCGAATATCATTCTCAATGGGGAAAAACTGAGAGCTTTTCCCCTAAGATCAGAAACACAGCAGGGATGTCCACTCTCTCCACTGCTATTCAACATAGTGCTAGAAGTTCTAGCCTCAGCAATCAGACAACAAAAAGAAATAAAAGGCATCCAAATTGGCAAAGAAGTCAAACTCTCACTCTTTGCAGATGATATGAAACTTTATGTGGAAAACCCCAAAGACTCCAAGACCGCTAGAACACATACAAGAATTCAGTAAAGTGGCAGGATATAAAATCAATGCCCAGAAATCAGTTGCATTTCTATACAGCAACAGCAAGACAGAAGAAAGAGAAATTAAGTAGATCCCACTTACAATTGCACCCAAAACCATAAGATACCTAGGAATAAACCTAATCAAAGAGGCAAAGAATCTGTACTCAGAAAACTATAAAGTGCTCATGAAAGAAATTGAGGAAGACACAAGGAAATGGAAAAACATTCCATGCTTATGGATTGGAAAAACAAATATTGTGAAAATGTCTATGCTACCTAAAGCAATCTACGCATTTAATGCAATCCCTATCAAAATACCATCAATTTATTTCAAAGAAATGGAACAAATAATCCTAAAATTTATATGGAAGCAGAAAAGACCCTGAATTGCCAGAAGAATGTTGGAAAGGAAAACCAAGTTGGAGGCATCACAATTCTAAGATTTCAAGCTCTATTACAAAGCTCTCATCATCAAGATAATGTGGTACTGGCTCAAAAACAGACACATAGATCAATGGAACAGAAGAGCCCAGAAATGGACCCTCAACTCTATGGTCAACTAATCTTCGACAAAACAGGAAAGAATATCCGATGGAAAAAAGACAGTCTCTTCAACAAATGGTGTTGGGAAAATTGGACAGCCACATGCAGAAGAATGAAACTGAACCATTTCCTTACACCACACAGAAAAATAGACTCAAAATGGATAAAAGACCTCCATGTGGGACACGAATCCATCAAAATCCTTGCGGAGAACATACGCAGCAACCTCTTCAACCTCAGCCACAACAACTTCTTCCTAGAAACATCACCAAAGGCAAGGGAAGCAGGGACAAAAATGAACTATTGGGACTTCATCAAGATCAAAAGCTTTTGCACAGCAAAGGAAATAGTCAACAAAGCCAAAAGACAACTGACAGAATGGGAGAAGATATTTGCAAATGACATATCAGATAAAGGACTAGTGTCCAAAATCTATAAAGAACTTATCAAAGTCAACACCCAAAGAACAAATAATCCAATCAAGAAATGTGTAGAAGATATGAACAGACATTTCTGCAAAGAGGACATCCAAATGGCCAAGAGACACATGAAAAAGTGCTCAACATCACTCAGATCAGAGAAATACAAATCAAAACCACAGTGAGATACCACCTCACACCAGTCAGAATTGCTAAAATTAAACTTTACTTTGTGATAGATGGTAGCTATACTTACTCTGGTAATCATTTCATAGTATATACAAATGTTGAATCGTGATGTTGTACACCTGAAAGTAACATATTGTATGTCAATTATATTTTAATAAAAAATAATGAAGGGACATTTAAAATACACTTATTATTTTAATGTTTAGTTGGATAATGCTTCATAAGAATGGATGTAGAATATATGGTATGTCATATTCAAGTGAAAAATGACACTTTAAGATATTTCAGTTCTAAGAATATTTTTCTCTAATAGTTTATATATTATGCTATTAGTTAGAATATTAGGAAACCATAGCAGAAATTTAAAAAAGTACATTGATTAAACTCAAAACATCATTGGTTACCAAATAGTTGCCCAAAAAGGGTTTCGGTAATGAGAGAGAAATAATAGTCCATTACTTATTTTCTTAGTGATTATCTAAAGTTACAGAAAGTATGAGCATAGAAATTTATTGATCAATTTTTAAGCATTATGATAACTTTTAAAATGCTTATAAGAATTTTTTGATTCTTTAAAGAATTATTTACTTAGTGTCTAGTGTGGGTGTATAACTTTGTAGGAGATAAAAATATCTCTCCCAAGAATCTTAAAATCTAGTTGAAGAATTAAAATGTCAATATAAGTAGCTGCAAAAGCCTGTAGAACCTAAAAGGCTGACAACTGAGGTACAGAAGTAGTAATATGAATATTGAATGGTGAGAGTGTTGTTCTCAACTGATGGAATGGGGACTAATTTGAACCACCAAAGATTCCACAGATCAAGTGACATTGCAATGAGAAGGACCCTATAGGGATGATATAAGGCAAACAGAGTGCCACCCTGTAGGAAAAAAAGGTGTAGTGAACATTCTGCCTGACTGAAGCACAGAGGAATTGAAGAAGAATAGGAGCTAAGAAGTTTTGTAAAATATGTGTTAACCCCCTTTTTTTTAATTAACATAAAATGTATTAGTAGTTTCAGAGGTACAGGTCTGTGATTCATCAGTCTTATATAATACCCAGTGCCCTCCTTAATGTTCATCATACAATTACCCCATCCTTCCATCTCCCTCCCCTCCATCAACTCTCAGTTTGTTTCTTATGATTAAGAGTCTCTTATGGTTTATCTCCCTCTCCTGTTTCATCTTGTTTTATTTTTTCCTCTCTTCCTCTATGATCCTCTGTTTTATTTCTTAAATGCCAAATATCAGATAATATGGGAAACAAAGGCAAAAATGAACTGTTGGGACTTCAAGATAAAAAGCTTTTACACAGCAAAGGAAACAGTTGGCAGAACCAAAAGACAATTGACTGAATGGGAGAAGATATTTGCAAATGACATATCAGATAAAGGACTAGTGTCCAAAATCTATAAAGAACTTATCAAACTCAACATCCAAAGAACAAATAATCCAATCAAGAAATGGGTAGAAGACATGAACAGACATTTCTCCAAAGAAGACATCCAATGGCCAACAGACCCATGAAAAATCGCTCCACCTCACTCAGCATCAGGGAAATCAAAATCACAGTGAGATACCACCTCACATAAGTCAGAATGGCTAAAATTAAATCAGGAAGTGACAGATGTTGGTGAGTATGCAGAGGAAGGGGAACCCTCCTGTACTGTTGGTGGGAATATAAACTGGTGCAGCCACTCTGGAAAATAGTATAGAGATTCCTCAAAAAGTTGAAAATAGAGCTACCCTATGACCCAGCAATTGCACTATTGGGTATTTACCCCAAAGATATAAATGTAGTGATCTGAAGGGGCACCAGTACCCCAATGTTTATAGCAGCAGTGTCCGCAATAACCAAACTATAGAAAGAGTCCAGGTGTCCATGGACAGATGAATGGATAAAGAAGATGTGGTATCTGTACATCTGATGGAATACTACTTAGCCACCAAAAAAACCCAAAAATGAATTCTTGCCATTTGCAATGACGTGGGTGGAACTAGAGGGTATTATGCTAAGCAAAATAAGTCAATAAGAGAAAGACAATTACCTTGTGATCTATTTGATATGTGGAATTTATGTGTGAGCTTATGTATGGACAACCTTGAATGCCAGGTTGAAGGGTCAAATCCTTCAGTTCTATTTCTTGAATGTATTTCAACCTCTTCACTCTTTGCGCTGTGTTGAATCTGTGAATATGAAAAAAAATAACAGGGCAGTGTGGGTTCATCCTTCAGGAAGTTCACATTGTAGATTTTCCAGATGTGATAGATGTTAGTAGGACTGATTAGGTGGACTATTTGATACTTGTGATTAGTGGAGCTATGGAGTAGGATTTAGGAATAATAATTCAGAGGCAACATGTAAAAGAAAAAGTAGATAAGACTTGGCCCATATAACCTCAGTGTTAGCCATCCCAATTTTATTTTATTCAGTTCTGAAAAAGACATTTCTTAAAAGAAGAAGAAAAGGAAAAATGCCAAATTATATTTGCAGGTTGGTGTGAAGAAGAAATCCAATTGGAGTAAAGCTTCCCCCTCCCCCCAGGAATCCCAAATTAATGTTTTGATTTCATTTAAATGAAGTTACCTCTGACATAGACTAGTCCTAGAATGACTTATTTCTTTAATATGCACAACTTCATTCACTAATGAGGGTAGAGGCATGGTGCCAGATTGTGAAAACACCAGTGTTCTGCCTTCTCAGGAGATCTCTCAGCAGCTCAAGATCATAGTGAAAGAAAATGAGTGACACCAAGGATTTGGATGACTGGGGAGAGTGATGGAGGAAAGTAGGAAAGTAGGAAAAAGAAATTTTGTTGAAATTAAAGTATGGAATAAATAGGTGTAAAATTAAAACTCACTCATAACAACTTTAGAATAAGGAGATACATGTCTTCCACAACTTACCACAAGGTTTTGTCTCAATAAACTCATCGTAAGTTGAAAATATCATAAGTAAAAATGCATTTAATATGCCTAACTTGGTGAACACCATACTTTAGCCTAGCCTCCATTAAATGTGCTCAGAGCATTTACTTTAGTCTAGGTTGGGCAAAATCACCTAACACAATGCCTATTTGATAACAGAGTAATGAATATCTCTTATAATTTCTCTAATACTCTAGTGATCGTGAAAAACAGAACATTTGTGTAGGTACAGAATGGTACCCCAATGTTTATAGCAGCAATGTCCACAATAACCAAACTATGGAAAGGGCCCAGCTATCCATGGACAGATGAATGGATGGTGGACAGATGTATGGTGGTGCAGTATCTACTGCACATTGTTAGGCCAAGAAAAGATTAAAATTCAAAATCTGAAGTATGGTTTCTACTGAGTGCATATCATTTTTGCATTATTGTAAAGTTGAAAAAATTGTAAGTTGAACCATCATAAGTCAAGGACTGTCTGTGTGGCATAATTAAAAGCTGTATGATTACTCTAAGATTCTGCTACTATTATTAAAGTAATTTGACTTTTCTCCATATGGTAGGCAGGATTCTCTAATGTCCCCTAAGATTCCTACCCCCCTGAAGGGCATACCCTGTATAATCCCTTCTCTTTAATGGGTGGATGGAACCTGTGAATATGATGATGTTTCTCCTGTGAATTAATTAAATTATGTGGCAAAAGTGAAGGAATTTTTGCAGATGTGATTATAATTCCTTTAATCAGTTGGCTTTTAGTCAATCAGAAGGGAGGTTATTCTGGATGAGCCTCAAATAATCAGATGAGCCCTTTAAGAAAGAGTCTTAGAGTCATAAATGCTGTCTGCTATTGGCTTTGAAGAAGCAAGCCACCGTGGGTGTTTCAGCTGAAAACAGATGACTTTTGCTCATGGACGCATGAGCTTGGAAGAGGATTCCAAGGGTAAGATCAGGCCATTGTCCTGGCTGATACCTCATTTTTTCCCTTGTCACGTCCTGGACAGAGCACCTTGCTAAGCAGAATTTAGACCTTTGACCTACAGAAACAGTGAGATAGTAAATAGGTGTTATTTTAAGTTGTTAAGTGTGTGGTAATTTGTTACACAGTAATAAAAAATAGTACACTCCTCTTTGGATATATATTCTGAGAACATGAAAGTGGGGATAATATATTTGGAAAATATTTTTATCAAATATCAAATGAAAATCTACTGACAGGGTTCAATGGATTAGCCAGCCTAAAAGGATTCCATCTAAGTAGACTTCTTCACCGACATCTGGCTCTTTCAAGAGTTAGGTATAGTTCGGAACAGAGCAGGCCATCAAATAGGACATAAAATGGCCATGTAATACTGTGACAGAGAAAAAAGTATTTCCCTCTTTATCACAATTGATTATCATTGGGAAATTATCATTTGTTTGCTAATGGGAGAAAATACGTTATTTTGGTTAGAATTGGACTTGGATTTATTCACATTATTTATCAGTTAATTGTCAGCTGAAGGCACAGCTATATAACTTATTCTATCTCTTTGTTTCTGTCTGGAAAATATACATATTTTTATATTTCACTGAGGAATATGATTAAGAATTGAATCAAGAATTCATGAATCATATTGAGATAGAAATAATGGTCATTAGTTTTATGTGAGTCTAATATTTGTGGAGGGTTCTGTTCCCACCCCTCCCTTCCCCTTCTTGATCCCTGGGATAACAGAAATTAATTTTTGAGAAGGATGAAGTTAATAAAATACTGTAAGCAGGGTAAAGTTCCAGAATATGGCAACCTTTAGGAAGGAAAAGAAAATAGGATAGTTCTCTATCAGTAAAATGGCAAAGGATTCAGTTATAAGAAGTGGTTTAGTATAGCATTCGACAGCTTTATTTGTCCCATAAGTGTTTCATCAGGAGGATGTGCTTGGGAAGGATGCTTCCTTCATCCCTTTCTTCTAAAGGCTCTATTCAAAGGCCAATGCCTCATTTTAACTGTAAGCAATGAGAGAAAGTGACATTTTTCAAGAACCTGAATCAGGCTGAGTAGAGATTGGGGGGCACCCAAGTGGGGAGGGCAGAGGAATAAGAAGGGAGAGAAAAAAAAGAGGGAGGAAGAAAAAATATATATCCTAATGTCTCTGATGACTGTGTCTTGAATTGCCTACTGAGGAAGAAACATAAAAAAATAGTTTGGCATTTCTGTCTTGATTCTATTTCTGCATTTGATCTTAAAATTTTACAACTATTTAATAATGGAGCATATTTTTAATTCTTTCAAACATCAAAGGTTTAGATATAAGGTTACACTTTTTTGTTTATTAGGATCCTAAGAATCTGGAGAAAGTATAAGTCAACAAACAGGATTTCAAGCATTTTGTACTAATAAGAGACAGAGTATTATATCTATGTAGATATGTGTAGATATGAGTGGTATAAAATACAGCAACATTTTCTATCAAATTCCTTTAAACAGTACATATTTTGTCATATTAAATAAAATAAAAAAATAAAATAAATTCTTAAGTTTATCAATAGTCTTCTCTACTTTGGTAATTGTATGGATGCCTTGGACTCAAATCATCCTAAAATTGCCAGGCCCCATCACCTCTGAACTCATTATCTAGCCAGTTGATGGTAGACCACACCAGCACCTTCCTAAGATTATTGAAGCTGAAATTACCTTCCTTGCTTACATGAGGGAATGGCATGAATTCCTCTATGCCCTCAGTTGCCTGAGTGGATATCCACTTAATCAGAAATGGAATTTGGAGTAAAGAAGTTGAAGGCATAGCAAAGGGGAAAACTTCACATCAATCCCATGACACCATAGTAAAAGGGTTCCTTCTCTGTCTTCTACAGTGTTCCTTCCTGAATCATATCCAGGTTAGTGTTTTTCATCCTTGTACAAAATTAGAGTTCAAAAGTCATTTTACTGGGCTTATGACACTTTATGGTATAAAACATAGACATATAAATATGCACTTTCATAGTCACTTAGCTTTATTCAGCTTAAAGTTCCAGATTCTCTTGATTGTCCTTCCTCTTACAACCACAAATTGACCACCTATGGACTTTGGGTCTCTCTAAATTTTCTGGAAATACAGCCATACTTCCCATTCCTACTTAATCAAAAACCAAAGGAATTTCTACCACATCATTTTGCCTTGAAAATGCAGAATATTTTATTTTTGATCTCTTTTGTTTTATACCAAAAATATTCTCCTTTAATTATTTGGGTGCTAATTTAATTCATTTATGTATTCTTCAGAGACATATAGATACAAATAGTTTTAATACAGCAGCGTCAGGGCTGGTAAGGACACTGAATTCTGTAGGAACTGAGAATGAAGTAGTTCACTGAACTTGAAAGTGAGTTCAAGAGGCCTACCCCAGGCCTCTGACCACAGAAAGTTCATCATAGCTTTTTGGCTCATCTGTACTTTTTTTTTTTTAATTTTATTTATTTATTGGACGGAGAGAGAGAGAACACAAGTAGGCAGAGAAGCAGGTAGAGAGAGAGAGAAGCAGGCTCCCTGCTGAGCAGAGAGCCCGATGCGGGGCTCCATCCCAGCACCGTTGAGATCATGACCTGAGCCGAAGGCAGAGGCCTTAACCCACTGAGCCACCCAGTCGCCCCGGCTCATCTGTACTTTTAGAAATGACTTTGTCCCCTGTCTAACCTGGTTTCCTGTGCAGGACTATGACCTGTACTAATCATCAAGTCTTCCTCTAGAATCTTACTGTGCAACTTCTTTTAAAGAAAGTTGATTCTCCGTGTTCTTAGTCTATCTTTGTTTTGGGCCCATAGCTAATAGCTTTGCCATGTGAAAATCATGACTCTTTCATCACAATCCATCAGGAAAGCACTTATTAGGCAAATATTTCTTAGACATCTCTCATAAATAGGAACATCAGGATAGGATGTGTACACACCAGCTACTCTTATGGTTTGGTCATACAGACTTCTGTCATACTTGTAGTTTTATTTAAAAAATATTTTTTGAAGAGGGGAAAAAGGGCTTACCACACAATTGGTAAGACAGTATTAATCTGGGTAAAGGGATTTTGAACTATGTGAAAGGTTCGCTTAAAGCTGAATCCTGTTGTAGAGTTCTATCAATGACTTGGTTGAAGATTTGGAATGGAGGCTCATTAAAAATATGGGTGATCAAAGCTTGGGAAGATAACAGAAATATCTGAGGATAGAACTGGGATTTCAAAATGAGTGATGACTAAAATAATCAAATGAAAATATTAGGATCTATGTAAATATCGAACTTGAGTTCAAAAAGCTGAAGGCATAAATACAGGTTAGGGTAACACCTGACTTGATAGTAGCTCTTATTTGATACTAATTAATAATAAAGAAAAACAAGGAAAAGAACAACTATGGAGTTTTTCGTTTAGGCCAGTTGATATGGTTTGTTTTTTAAAATAGTTAATGTAATCTTCTCCCACCTAATCTTATTAAAATAAAACATTCTATGTAAAACATGCATAGTCATGTGATCATATTTATGATCTATATATGTTGATATGAATGTGAAGTGAGACATGGATGGCCACACCGATACTAATGGCATTGGTTAGCTTAGAGGACTTAATAAATTTTTTTTTATTCAATCCTGTTTTAAAAATTTGAAGGTACAATTGCAATATATAAAATAAAATAATGTCAGGGGTACGTGGAACTACTAACGAAGTAAGAATAATAATAACAACAATAGCTATATAACTCTTATACTTGTTTAGCAAACTATAGTTTATATTATGTACTAAACTATAGTTTATTATTAAAATTATTCTTTGATTTTAACTTCAATTGGCTCCTTTCAACTCTGCGAGGTAGGTAAAGTAGAAATTGTTTTACTTTGTAGGTATTAACATAAACTCAGGGAAGCAAAGTGATTTATTTTGGTCTCAGTTCTAATAGGCTAACGAGTACATGAGTGTCTTTCCAGAGACATTATTTTCGATGAATCAGTACCACTCAGAGGAAGAAAGGACTGTTTGGTTGTTCTGTGTTAAATGTATGCATATCTGACTATGAAAGTATACAATGTAAAGTATCTTAGAACATATTGTATCTATATAAATAATAAAATAACATGCCATAATGTGATTAAAGATAGAGATTTAATCATACTTTCATTTTATTTAGTTGTTTTAATAGGGATATTGAAAAACTAAAATTCATTAAAAAGGGGTCTAAAAAGTGTGCTAACATTCTGAAAACTGTGCTCTAAGAAAAATTATCTTGAAGTAATTGAACAATGTTTTATTAAAAAGCAAGCCCTAAAAGGGTAGGGACCATTTCTGTTTTGTTAATGGTTCCTAGTACACAGTAGGTACAAAATAATTATTTGTTCAATGATTAGGTGACATAATTTCTGTCATTATTTTTTGAAGGAAAGGCATTTGACTTATGCACAGAAATAAGAACTGGAAGTTATATTGAGACAAATTCCAGCTATATTTATCTAAGGAAGAAATTTCTCATGGTGAGTGCTTTTTAATAATTTTTTAAAAGATTTTATTTATTTATTTGACAGAGAGAGAGATCACAAATAGGCAGAAGCAGGCAAAGAGAAAGAGGGAAGCAGGCTCCCCACTGAGCAGAGAACCGGATGTGATGGGATGTGATGCGGGGCTCAATCCCAGGACCCTGAGATCATGACCTGAGCGGAAGGCAGAGGCTTTAACCCACTGAGCCACCCAGGCGCCCCATGGTGAGTGCTTTTTAAATGAAAAGTTTTTAAAAGTATTTGGAATTATTTACTGCAGAAGTCTCTTAATTTTTAAGTATCTACATTTCAACTGAAGTACCAAAAACTGTTTTGCTAATAGCAGAGTATTTTGTAGGCAAAGAATATGCCATGTACATTGAATACTTTTCTGCTAAAACATGGACCATTATCAAAACTCTTAAAATAATTTTCATGACCTCAAGTGAAAAACTAAATAATGAATTCTATTTTTGAATTGAAATAATGTCACTTCAGGAATAGGCTAAGTGGGCTATGGACTAGGATTAGAAATTTGTGGACTCTGAGAGACAAACTGAGGGTTTTGGAGGGGAGGGGTTGGGGGTTGGGTGAGCCTGGTGGTGGGTTGAGAAGGGTATATATTGTATGTAGCACTGGGTGTGGTGCATGAACAATGAATCTTGGAATGCTGAAAAAATAAAAATAAATTAAAAAAAAGAAATTTGTGAAAATAGATAATTCTCCAAAATCTCAATTTTTAACAATTCTAACTTTGCAATTATTTAGGTACGGTTTTTCTGCTAGTCATTCTAATTTTTAATATGAAGTGGCCAAAAGGAAAAGGGACATAACTGAAAGAAAGCTTCAGATTTTGGTCAGAGAGTGGTTATGGATAATCTGCAGATTACTAGACTGTTTAGTGGGAGAGAAAGA
The DNA here is from genome assembly GCA_028533885.1 of Nasua narica. Classification (NCBI taxonomy): domain Eukaryota; kingdom Metazoa; phylum Chordata; class Mammalia; order Carnivora; family Procyonidae; genus Nasua; species Nasua narica. The sequence continues at coordinate 62,517,873 of CM052809.1, forward strand.
GTTTTGATGATGTATCCATAGCTTTTGAACTTCATTTTTGTATTTTCTTGCATAAGGGTAGATCCTTTGAAGTCTTCAATGTAACAGGAATTCCCATATGGAATATTGTTGGCAGACCTTAATTTCACCTTTCAAAAGAACTGAATTCAGAGAAGTACAGTATGCTTTGGAAATGTAATAGATTTTTTTTTCAATTTAGTTAACATATAGTGTACTATTAGTTTCAGAGGTAGAATTCATTGACTCATCAGTTGCCCAGAACACCTGGTACTCATTACATCCAGTTCCCTCCTTAATGTCCATCACCCAATTACCCCATCCCCTTACCCACCTCCCCTCCAGGAACCCTCAATTTGTTCTCTTAAGAGTCTCTTATGGTTTGTCTCCCACTCTGTTTTTATCTTATTTTATTTTTCTTCCCCCTCCCCTATGTTCATCTGTTTTGTTTCTTAAATTCCATATATGAGGGAAATCAGATGGTATTTGTCTTTTTCTGACTTACTTTGCTTGGCATAATAGTTCCATGTCTTTACAAATAGTTAAGATGTCATTCTTTTTGGTGGCCTAGTAATAAGGAATTTAATAGATTTTGATAGTCTCCAGGAAGACATGTTTTTATTTTGTTTTAAGTAAGTGACCTATTGTCACGTATTGCATGGAGCACTGGGTGCGGTGCAGGAACAATTAATCTTGTAACACTAAAAAAATAAAATAAAAATATTTGGGGGGAAAAAAATAAAGTAAGTGACCTATTTATATTTTGATGATTGGTTTATTTCTTAAATACAAATACAACTGAATTGATTTTGTTGAGCATTAACCTCATTATTCAAATCATTTGTAAGGGGAAATTTGTACAGTGCAAATTAGGTAACTTGAAATAATGAGACACACGATACTTACACTGACAGATATATACATAATTAAATTTTTGAACACATTTAAAAATATACAGATTAAAGACCAATAATTTATGCATAAAAAGCAGTCCTGGAAATATGGTTTTTATGGATCAATAAAAATTTTTATTTTAGAAGTTCCAATGTTTTATACATGTATGTGTGTGCATCTAAAAATATATATAATATATATATAATATGAAAACATAAGTAAAGCTATATACATTTATAGTATGTAATTTATTGTATTTTAATAATATACTATAAGAATATTATAGTATACAATATATAACATATAGTATTATGTAATATATAATAAATTTATAGTAAATATAAATAACATACATTATATATATATATTTGGGGAGTAGAAGGACAGTAGAATTATTTTCCTGGAACATATTACATAATAAATTTGAAATAACTTTTTTGATCAAGTGGGTGTAAACTCAAGGTTTAGGACAGTTTAAGGTTTTTTTGTGAGTTTATTTTATAAATACAATCTACCAAAAAGTGTCACGGTAAATATAAAATGTGAACAAAAGTCTCTTTAAAAAATTCAAGTGAAAAGTTACAGTATTGGAGCATATATTTCTCACTAATATTTGTATTGTGTAATTATGTTTCAATATTTATGATTAGTTCAAATGTCTGCTTACCTACCTGAATGGGGAGGTTTTGATCTTTCCATTTAGCCTGTGTTTCAGGAAAGGCACACCTTTATCCCTTGCTTACTTCCATAGACTAAGAAAGGCCTTTCTGAGGCTATACAGAAGCAATAGAATGGAATTAATAACTATGACTTCCAGAGCAATATTCTGTTTCACAGGAAGATAAAAATAAATGGCTGACTTTCTGTCCAACTGTGTGATAGGATAGCTGTCTTTTACTTAGTTTTTCCATCTAAAAAATGGCTATATCATGAATATCATCTTTCTTTGTGTGAATGAAAGTAATTTATAGGATAAGTACTTTGTAAGTGCATAATATTCTGCAAATGCTCAATAATGAACAGAGCAGCTCATTTTAAAATATAAATCAAGTATGCTAGGGGAGGAAAAATTCCAGGAAAGAAACTGGGCACAGTGCCACTGTTGGAGCTCTAGGCAGATATTCTAGCTGTGGTGAGGGATAGTGGCTTTTTTTTTTTCCCCCCAAATATGTTTATTTTATTTTTTCAGTGTTACGAGATTGATTGTTCATGCAACACACCCAGTGCTCCATGCAATACGTGCCCTCCTCAATACCCACCACCAGGCTCATCCTATCCCCCACCCCCTCCCCTCCAAACCCCTCAATTTGTTGCTCAGAGTCCACAGTCTCTCCTGGTTCATCACCCCCTCCGATTTCCCCCCATTCACCCTTTCTTTCCTTCTCACAATGCCCTCTATGATTTTCCTTATGCTTCACACATAAGACCATAAGATAATTGACTCTCTCCGCTTGACTTATTTCACTCCTCATAATCTCTTCTAGTCCTGTCCACGTTGATACAAAAGTTGGATATTCATCCTTTCTGATGGAGGCATAATATTTCATTGTATAGATGGAACACATCTTCTTTATCCATTCATCTGTTGAAGGGCATTTTGGTTCTTTCCACAGTTTGGTGATTATGGCCATTGCTGCTATGAACATAGTGGCTTTCTTGTTCAACTCCTCCATGAGGGATAATGGGCCCATCCACAGGCACACACCAGATTACCCTCAGAGCTTTTTGACCTTATGCAGTGACAAGATCTCTAACTTGAAAGAATAATACAAACGTAACCAGTGTGAGTCATGCTGGCAATGGAATAAAGAACCTGGTGGTCTTCATAGAGCTTTTGGTTTAGTGAGAAGGTAGGCAACTAACTAAGTCTTAATAATATCTCACAGCAAATTGACACATAGCCGGGGAAGTGCAAGTTGATCTAGTACATGGTAGTGGCACTGAAGTTCTTCCAGGTGGAGCTTGTTGGTGAAAGCATTCCAGGGAACTGCCTTGTGCCTAGCTCTCAGCTCCTGGGTGGAAATTTGGGTTAGGAAAGTACCATAATCCTCAAGGGGATAATACATGTATCAAAAAGAATTTTAGATAGGATTATTCTAGAATTCTAATTTATTCTATTTATATCATTTGTTGACTATCATCTCCAATTTGTATTTTATCACATGTCATCCTTCCCTGCCTTCCAGTTTTTAACGTTTCTTATTTTATAATAAACTCCCCAATGTAGCTTCCAAGGTTCTGCAATCTGACACTAACTCATAAATCTTGAAATTCAGTCAGAAGGAAGCACGCTCTAAACATGGCAGTATTTGAGCTCTCTTATATGTGAATTTTGGTTTTCACATATCTTTGCCTGTAAAAATAATTTAAGATGTATCGAAAATCACATCTACTTTATAAATTCTCTGATTCAACTCCTTGGAAAGAGACTTTCCTACTGAAAAAAAAAAAGTTACTGTATATAATATTAATTTGTTACTTACCCCATATTATCTTTTTTGAGATTCAACTCACAGAAAATACTGAAATTATGGAAATTATGGAATTATTCAATCTGAAAAGAAAACACAACTTCTTCAAAAATAAGTGATAGTTACTTAAGTGCTGTAAATCTATTTTGAACTCATGAGACTTAATGCTGCAGAGTTCAAACATGTCCTTTACTTCTGCTCTGCCTCAAATATGAGGTAGCTCATTCTAAATAATACGACATATTTATTTAATAGCATGGAAGTTTTATACTTCTGGTTCAAAACTATATTTTTCTGCATAGTATTTAGTTTTGGTTCTCCAACTAGATTTTAATGAGCCCTATGAAATAAAGACCTTTCTTTCTTCTCTTTTTCTTTGTCTTTTACTCTCTAAAATGTGTGTCTCTCAGATTATTGTATTATTTTAAAAATAATAAATATGGATTGGAAAGCCTCAAGATGATTCAATTATATAATGAAATATCTATATATGTATTACATATGTATATATATTGCCTACCACATGTTCTTTTCTGTTAGATTTTAAGAAAATGATAGTGAAAAATACTACAATCAGGGATTTCTTCAAATAGTACCATTGAGGGAAACTGATAAGTGAATGGAAAATTACAACATATGATGATAAGTTATATGAAAGGACAGTTTGATTACGGGAGCTCATGAGAAGCAACCATCTCCATTTTGGGAGTCTGAGAAAGCTTTCTGAAAGATAGTGCATATAAACTGAGACTTGAAGGATGAGAAGGAATTAGTTAGAGGAAGAGGTAGGGAAAGAATTGTTGGTAGAGGAACTGCATGTGTAAAGTCCAAGAGGTTAGAGAGACCATGACTTGTATAGGGAACTTGAACAAGTTGATTAAGTCTGAAGTAGCAAGAGATACTGCTGGAGAGGAAAGAGGAGCAGATGAGACAGAGCCTTTAAGACATGCTAGCATTTATATAAAGAGCAATGTGGAGCACTTACAGCATCTTAAACAAGGGCATGATGTGATTGGATTTACCTTTTATAAAGAGCATTCATTCTGTACAATGTGGCAAAAGTTGGAAGAGAGCAAGATGAGTTTTGAGAGTATTGCAGTAATTCTGCAAGGTGCAGTGTTAATCCAGTGTTAATGGAAGTTGACAATGGGACTAAAAAGTAGTTGGAGTCAAGAAGTATTTTGGAAGGGACGCCTGGGTGGCTCAGTTGGTTAAGCAGCTGCCTTCAGCTCAGGTCATGATCCCGGGGTACTGGGATCAAGTCCCGCATCGGGCTCCTTGCTCAGCGGGGAGCCTGCTTCTCCCTCTGCCTCTGCCTGCCACTCTGCCTGCTTGTGCTCTCTCTATCTGACAAATAAATAAATAAAATCTTTAAAAAAAAGAAGTATTTTGGAAGTAAAATCTATAGAAGTTGCTGGTAGTAGATAATAAAGAAGATGAAACAATCCAATATGACTGGATTTTGATTTAAAGCAACCATCTGAATTATATCATTCACCAATTTAGAAACATAGGAAAGAGAAAAGTAGGCTTGTGAGAAAAGGAAAACAATAGTTTTAGTACAGAATGGGTCAATTTTGAAGAACCCGAAAGACATCAAGATAGGTGTATCATTAGTTCTTGGCAAAGCAGTATTGTCTACCAACATCAAGTAGCAACTTATTATTTTTTTTAAAGATTTTATTTATTTATTTGACAGAGAGGAGAGAGATCACAAGTAGGCAGAGAGCTAGGCAGAGAGAGAGGGGGGAAGCAGGCTCCCTGCTGAGCAGAGGGCCCGATGTGGGGCTGGATCCCAGCACCCTGAGATCATGACCTGAGCAGAAGGCAGAGGCTTTAACCCACTGAGCCACCCAGGTGCCCCGCAACTTCTAATTTTTAAGAAAAAGTTCAGCCCAGGTAATAATACATTCAACACATCTTAACTTTCTAACTTCATCTAATCACATACCTCCCTTCGATTGATGTTTTAAAAACACATCTCTGATTATGCTACTCACAGTTTCAATATCTTTAACAGTTAAGAGAAATTGTTGCTAAGTAGAAATTTTTTATTCTGTAACTATTTTGTACATAGAGGACACTCAAATTTTTATGATTTGTTGTTTTCATTTAATGAAATTTACTTATTAAATACCTGCAATGTATAAAATGCTATTGAGATATAGAAGCAAATAGGAAAAGATAATGATCTTCAATGGATTTTAAATCTATATAGCATTTATTTTAACTTTATATAACTATGTAGCCTAAGAGGTGAAGTAGAAATTATCAAAAGAAAAACTGCACTAGGCTTTGACTGCTTTAAAAGAACCAGGATTCAATAGAGCTTCAGAAACCCAGAAATGTTAGGGAATTCATAAGGGAATAAAGTTAACCATGTGGGTATTGAAAAGATACTAAAAATATGAAAAAAGTAGATTCTCGTTTATCTAGTGATGAAAAGGTCATTCATTACTTTTGTAAGGGCAATTTCAGAAGATCAGTAAGGCCCTAAGTCAATCGTGAGAATATCAGAGAGAGAAATGGAGGGAACAACCATAGTTTACATCCAGTTGGCTTTTATATAAATGGATGAAGTTGATGGATAAAAACTGAAATGAAAGCTATGATTCAGATATGTGTGTGTATGTGCCTGTATGTGTATACTTAAGTGTGCATGCATATACATGTGCAGTGCTTATGAAGAATTGAAACAACTGGGGTTTCTAGAGAGAGTATTGTGGCAAGTGCTATGAGTTTTAAAAAAGTATTTAGTCTGTGGACAAATGATAAAGAAAAATTGACTGTATATATTCGACTATGGCTAATGAAGAACACATTGCTGCATGGTTAAGTTAAATCAGTGGAAAAGAAAGATCAAAAGACCCGATTAATGATCATGTTCTATTCTATTTCTTGTGAATAAGCTTTCCAAAAAGAATGAGAGATTAGAGTCAGGCGAAGGAATGAGAGCCATTTGAAGAAGAGAATCCAGAAGAGTTTTGGACAAATCTCATAGATGTGGAAAGACAAAACACTAGGGTTTAGGGCTGCCAAAGCAAGCAGGACTTGAGGGAGCAAGGTCCTGTGTAAGGGTAAGGTAAGACCCTATGTGGATAGAGCCAAGTATCCAATGTTTATCAGCCTTTTCTCTTGAAATATCTGTGGAGTTTCTAAGTTCTACAGGGTAGGAAGAAAACAGAAAGCAGCTAAAACGCAGAGAGGGGCCCCTGGGTGGCGCAGTTGGTTGAGCGACTGCCTTTGGCTCAGGTCATGATCCCGGAGTCCCGGGATCGAGTCCCACATCGGGCTCCCAGCTCCATGGGGAGTCCGCTTCTCACTCTGACCTGCTCTCTCTCACTCTCTCTCTTTCCTAATAAATAAATAAATAAATAAATAAATAAATAAATAAATAAATAAATCTTTAAAAAATAAATAAAATGCAGAGAGGATACAATTTTTGGCAATTCCAAAATTCCAAGGAGACAAATAATAAAGAATTACCAAGGAGAAAGGGCAATGCAAAAGACCTAGGATCTTGGACCTGAGGGGTATGTTCTAGTCACAATTATGAATTAGAGGAAGGAAAATCAACCTTATAAAAAAGCTGCAACCTAACCCTGAGTCAGACAGAAACAAGGAAGGTATATTATTAGCAGAGAGAATAAATGGCATAAATTTCATGGGAATAAAAAATAAAACTTGAATTGCCTTTTCAACAGAAATGGAAGAGGCCAGAAAATGGTGGAATGGCATCTTTAAAATGTTGCAAGAAGAGAAGTGTCTACTTGGAAATTTACAGACTAGTAAAACTAATCCTGCAGAAGTGAAGTAGCAATGAAATATTTTCCAATAAAAAGGGGAGAACTTATAAAACACAAATTCAATTTTAGACATCGAGAAATACTAAGAGGCATTTTTTTTAGGTTGAGGAAAATGCTGGGAAATGGAAATACAAATATGCATGAAGAAATGGAGAGCCCCTGCAAGGGCAATCATGCGAGTTCATTTGGATGAATAAGCGCTATGCCAAAAATGGCAAAAACTTCCTATGGAGTTAGTTATATGTAAAAACACAACTCAAAGTAACACACAATGTGGGATAGGTACACGGAGTAAAATTGTTCCGGAATCATAGAAATTTCTGGGAGATGATAGAAGACATAATGTACATTGGAAGGTAATAAGTTAAATATAGATATTATAATCTCTAGAACTAACTTTTTCAGAATTTTTATCCTAGCAGAAACTTTGAAATAATAAATTTCAGGTCTCAGGGAAACTCTGCATAACAATTATTTCTATAGTTCATGGTACATTAGTACGATCAGTAAGTTACAGATATAATGATCCAATATTAATTTTCAATGATCATTTTAATAGAGAATGATATTTTTCTTTGTTTTTTTTTTAGGTCATTATATTAGCCTTCTCTTTTCATGCTATTTCTCCTTCCTATAAAAGATATAAGTTGAATACAAGTCAGTAGCGTAGTTGGAAATAACTTTAGTTTTCACTTTGTTAAAAAACAACAACATAGGGGCCCTTGGGTGGCTCAGTTGGTTAAGCAACTGCCTTCGGGTCAGGTCATGATCCCAGGGTCCTGGGATTGAGCCCCATGTCTGGCTCCTTACTCAGCAGGGAGCCTTTTCTCCCTCTCCCTCTGCCTGCTACTCCACCGGCTTGTGCGCACCCCCTCTCTCTCTCTCTCTCTCTGTCAAATAAAAAATAAATAAATAAAATTTAAAAAAAACCAACAACATAATTTTTACATTCTCTAAGAAGGTCTGTACAAAGTATGTCTACCTCATAAGATATGGTTACGTGGTCTATGGTAGGCAGAAGAATGGTTTTTCATCTTATTTAAAAATAAAAATAATTTTTAAATCAATCTTAGGAACAAAACAGTCAAGTTTATCTCACTTTTCTTAACAGTAATCTTATAAATGTTAGGTACATATAGTTTCATAAATGTAAATATAGTTTATAAAATATTATATGGACACAAATATGTCTACATATTTGTATATGTGTGTATATATACACATACATAAAAATCTGACCAAAATCATTAAACAAAAGGTGCAAAAATCTCTATAAATACGAAGCAGGATAAATACACACACACAAAACCAGTTTTTAAGCACGTCATATTAAAATACATTGAAAGGAAAAGAACAAGGAAAAGTATTGTTAGCAGAGACAGAAAAGACATTGATGTGCATTTCTGGTAAGTACCATGTACTTCTCTTTTTCACCAGTCTCACAGTGTCTGCCTTATAAGTGGGCTTTTAATGTTGATATTTAATGTGATTAGTAACATGGTTGTTTTTTAATCTATCTCGTTATTTCTTTTCGTCCCATCTGTTCTTTGTTATTCCTTGTTTTCTGTCTTCTTTTGCATTAATTATCTTTTACGATTTATTTGATCTCTTTTTGGCTCATGTTAGTGAACCAATATTGTAGTGTTTGTGTGTACGAAAACAGTCACTCAAGAAACAGAATAGTTATAGCACTGTTGTGTTATTTTATATTGCTTTAGTATTAATAGTACATATCTTTAACTCTTCACATTCTACTTTCAGGTAATACACTATTTCATGTGTAGTAAAAGATTTTAAAAATTTTATTTATACTTTCCTGGCCTTTGTGCTGCTGTTGCCACGTACGTTATATCTATTTATGATATTAGATCCCCAAATGCATTGTTCTTATTTTTTATTTAAATAGTCAACTATCTGAGGAAGAGATTTAAATAATAAAAAGTATTTAAATTTAGCTACACAGTTAAAATTTCTTATGGCCTTATTTTTTTATGTGTGTTACCTAGTTTTCAACCTGGTATTATTTTGCTTCTGCTTGAAGGACCTCCTTTAATGTTTATTACAGTGCTGATCTGGTGAAGAGCTCTTTCAAATGTTACTTATCTGAAAAAAATAATTATTTCACCTTCATATTGGAAGAAGTTTTGATGGGTTAAAAAATGATAGGTCAAATCTTCCCTTCCCCTTCTTCACTACCTCAACTACTTAAAGATGTTGCTCCACTGTCTTTTTGCTTTCATTGTTTCTGACAAGACTTATGTTGCCATCCTTACCTTTGTTCCTCTGCATATTTTGCTCTGGCTGCTTAAAAAATTTTCTTTATCACTGGTTTTAAACAATTTGATTATGATGAATCATGAATTTTTTCTTCATCTTTCATGTGTTTGGGATTAGCTGAACATCTTAGACTAGTGATGTAATTTTCATCACTTTTGGAAAAAATTCAGCCATTATTACTATATCACTTACATCTTTTCACCCCCATCACCCTATACACCTTTCAGGGGTTCCAATTACATGTAATTTATCTGCTTGAAGTTTCAACTTAGAATCTTCCTCCAAGTAGTAAGTCAGAGAAGTAGTAGGGCTCATTTCCATTTCCCCCCATCTTTTCACATTCAGTGTCCTTTTTGGCCTGAATTCCAATGTCTTAAGTGCTATCACTTCATATATGTTGTCTATAATTTCATTTGTTCCACATAAAAAAGCAAATCCAGTCCCTGCTATACCATCTTTACCAGAAACAGAACTCTCCAGAATGCCTCTTAATTTCTGGTGAGAAAAATATATTGGATAATTTTATAAGCCCCAAAGTGAATTTTCTTCCTGAAGGCTGATACACATTAAACAAAATTATAACGTTGTTTGGTGAGCATGAATACATATCAAGAGAAGATTCCTGTAAATTTTAAGTGCAGAAAGAGTTAAAAAATCTAAACATCTTATTACTCAAAAGAAATAGGAAACAAGAGGAAAATACATGACACTTGTACCTATAATCAAGGAAAACATCTGATTAATAATGAAATCTGAAACATTTGAAATTAATTTCTTTTCAGTCCTCTTAAGTGTATCACTACAGAAAGGAACAAATATAATGTTATATATTTGTATGTTGAAATTCTGTAAAATAGTAAAAAGGAACGGAGAATATCTATATAAATATGGATCATAATAATGACACTTTCAGAAATAAATCTTTGTCTAGGCAAAAAATACAAGGCAAAATTAGAAACAGTGTGACATGTGGCAAATGAGTTGTAGACTTTGTGATGGGCTTAGGTAGTTCTTATTTGTTGGCTTTATTTCCTCAAGAGTAAAGGAGAATAATGTAGCAAATAAAGTGAATTGTAAGGGTATTGGAAGTATGAGAAAAGGGAACTTGTCAAATGTCTGCCTTGGACAGTGAGAAGGTACATTTTCTATGAAGCTAGAGAGTTGACAGGTAGCACTGAATACCATATTGCTGTGATTTTCTCGATCCATATTCAGCTACATACAGTGCCTAATATTGTGTTAACTCTGGGGTTCTGCCAGATGAGGAGAACAGATGGTGAGAGAGACAATAGAAGGAAGAATGTTATATCCTGGAAGGAAAAAAATGTGTAGGGTTAATTTATTTGAGCTTTCAGTGATAGAAAATACTTGTCCAATCCATGGGGAAAATGACATTTTACAGATCAGGATCTCTGACTCAATGGACTTACAGTAATAGGTGGATAGCCTCTGCGGATATTGGGTTTGTATGATGGAACTCGGTCTAAAGATCTAGATAGTTTACCAAATACTGAAGTCTTCAATAAATTGGGGAACTTAGAAAGCAATGAGATTTTGAGTGTTATAGGCTTATCACAGATGTTTCAAAGGGCCTATAGGTTTTTGAATGATAAAGGTGAACCATGTTGCAGAAGCACTGAGTAGAGAGTATAGGGTAAGTCTCTATCTGGTAGGGGACATGGATAGGGCTCAGAGGGGCTGTGAGCATGGGAGAGAAATAATATAAAAGGAAATGAACAAGAAGAAAGATTGTTGGGATTACAACCCCGATCTCCTAAAACAAAGCCTACACATTTATTACGCTGAGAAGGGACAACTCTTCCAGTTGGATCAGCAGACTTCAGCAGAGGTTGACAGCATGGACCCTCAACAATGATCAGGAACAGGGGTATTTTTATTGGTGTCAGCATTTATACTTAAGGACTAGATTAATCTGCAGAACTCTAGGAAACTACAGAAGGATCAGAAATCATGATAACTTTAATATCTTTTTTGAGAAAGGATCCACTTGTTAGGTGTATTCTTGTGAAAAATACTAGAGATAGGTTAGTAAAGTAACTCAGAAAAGAGTAGACATTTATTCAATAACAACTATTAAACACTGAAAGAGACATTTTTTTGAGCCAGAAAAAAATTCTTAGCTTTATACCTCTCCTCTCTTCTACACCTTCTACTCAAACAATGTAATAGCTTTTGAAAAAGTTTAAATTGATTTCAGAAAATTTAGAGGCTACATATGAACATATATTATTTATCCCATTCTTCTCTCTCTCTCTCTCTCACACACACACACACACACACACACACACACACATACACACACCCACCCACACAGGAGAATAGTCTCTTTCTCTCTTGCCCGCTTTTTTATCATCAGCCACTTAAAATAGCACTGGTTCAAGCTAGGTTAAATATTTATTGTTTAAATGAATACACACATGAATTGAATATATGATAAAAGAAATATCAAAAGAAAATACGCATAATGATGAGAAAGTGATCTGAGGTGCAATGAAAATAAAGAGAATCATAAAAACTATTTTGTCTTACTCTATATTAATATATTTCTCTACCCAGGATGATTTTATGAGAAAAATGAAATTTTCCAAAACTCCTATCATAAGACTTATTACCTACAGAGGCAACTTATATAAGGACAGAGAGAACACTGTCAAACAGCTACCTTCACCTTCCAAAATATCACACCAAGATATTTTTACAGATGAATTTTACCAAAACTCAAAAGTTAAAATCTTCCAGCATTAAGTAAATGAGCCTTCAATACTCTTTCATAAAGCCAGCAAAACATTCATAATAAAGACTGGAAAAATGGCTCAAAAGGAATATAATAGATCAAAAATGTCAACAAAATATCCTTAAAACTTTAGCAAATAGAATTCCTCTACATTATTAAACACAGTCAACTGAGATTATAGCAGGAATGCAAAGATGGCTTAATATAAAAATGCTATTATAATTTACATGTGAGAGAAAAATCATATTTTTTTCCAGAGGCATTGAAAATTTTATCATCAGTTGTTTAAAATAATTCTCAATAAAATGAATAAAGGTAGTATTTTAACATGTAAATCATGTGCCTCTCAACCCCAAAACCAGAATCATAACTGATATGGTCATACAAGGAACATTTCTACTGGATGCAAGAACCACAAAGTTACTCAAATTACTACTTTTATTTAATATTATCCTAGTAGTACTAGTCAAAACAATTGGAAAAGAGAAAAAGATAAATGTTAAATGTCTGTAGTTCACAAATGGAAATAAACAAGCTGACACACTGAACTGGGATTCTAGGAAATATTAGTTTTATTATGGTGCAAGTGGTTATGTGAATAAGGCAAAGTTACTTACTTCTTCAGAGCTAATGAGGAGGGAAAGGTGTGGGGTACATTTTTGAAACAACAAAGTTGTGTTGTTATTGTTCCTTGTAAGTAGCCAAGATTTTTCCGCTGCCTCTCTCTTATCCCATTCGAAAACCAGGACTTGATAAATAGCATATCTACTATCTTTATGTTACATTTACTGTTTGATATTTGTATCTTAATAAAAATGGACTTGAAATGGTGGTGGTAGTTAGAGAAGTCAGCTATTCTTTGACATCAGTCTTAAGACATTTTCTTGTCTATTTGTAGAGGCAAATTTGCATTCAGGGGCACATTCCCAGGAGGGATAAAACATGGAGTAGTGATGAAAGGAGAAAATTGCCTAGCCAGCCAGACTGGCTTATGTAATTCTAATGGCAATAAAAACACACAATCTATTTTTTAAGAAGAAATTGTAGCAGACACTATCAAACTCAAGAAAACTTTAAAAGGAGGTTCTTTTGGAATGTCAGAAAGATGATTTTTTCAAAATAATTTGTTTAATATTTTATAAACTTTTATTCAAAAATAAAGACAGATATTTTGAATATAGTCAGTGTGAGCATTTGGGAGTTGGTGTTCTCAAAACCTATATAGATGCCTTTTTTTTAAAAAAAAGATTTTATTTATTTATTTGACAGAGAGAGAGAGAGAGAGAGAGAGAGAGAGAGAATATGACCAGAGCAGCAGGCAGAGGGAGAGGGAAAAGTAGGTTCCCCATGGAGCAGGGAGCCTGATGCGGGGCTCTATTCCAAGACTCTGGGATCATGATCTGAGCTGAAGGCAGATGCTCAACCAATGGAGCCACCCAGGCAGCCCTATATAGATGCTTTTTAAATGTGAAAGAAAAAACATAGATAAACTCAAGTTTGTTGAACTTTAGCCAGGAAGAGTAATTATTTTTCACTTTCAATTTAATAGAAGCAACTCATTTGTTGTTTTGCTTTGCTTTCAGAATGTAATTTATCTTGTGCTAGAGAGAACCAACAGTGACTTCATATCAAACGAAGAATGTAGATAACATGGTTTTCTGCCCAAATACCACTAAAATGATGGCAAGCATACAAAAAAAAATCATAAACCTTTAGGGCAAAAGAGGATGAGTGGAGCTGATGGGAACAGAAAATAGCAGATAATGGAGATCAATACGATATTTTAAAATATAGGTAAAATGGGGGCGTCTGGGTGGCTCAGTGGGTTAAAGCCTCAGCCTTCGGCTCAGGTCATGATCTCAGGGTCCTGGGATTGAGCCCCACATTGGGCTCTCTGCTCAGCGGGGAGCCTGCTTCCCCCTCTCTCTCTGCCTGCCTCTCTGCCTACTTGTGATCTCTCTCTCTCTCTGTCAAATAAATATATAAAATATTTTAAAAAAATAGGTAAAATGGACAAGTGACAACTCTCTAAGCAAACTAGAAAAATCTGAACCTTTATTTCACATTTTGTGGTAGACATCAATCAAGAAATGATCCTATTTGTCCCACAGAATCTAGGGATTGATAGTCACGGGCATACTGGAATATGGGATACAGTGGTGGTGGGAAAGAAACAAAGAACGTTGAAAGTTGGTAATACAAAGCAATTAGGTGACTTGTTCTATCTCCCCACTACAAACAACTGACTGGATACTTCTTTAACTCCAGGGGAGGTCTAGATTTTTTTTTTTTCCTGAAAGGACTAACCAGAGTATCTCTAGATTTAGAGAGAGCAGATACTATTGAGCATCTGGTACCATAGTCAAGTCACAGGTTTATATTTCCTAGCAGAAGATTTCTCTGTGGAAACTGGCAAAACCGAAGACAAGCTAGAAACATACTAGTCTCTATTCAGCAATCCCACACAGTGAGACCCTTCAGCTATTTAGCTCTTCTCACCTAAAGTGAGATTCTAGTTGGCTTTTTGTGTACTGAATGGGGTAGCCTGTGACCACCAGATGTTTGAGAAAATCTTTTACATGAAAGACAGATAGCAAAACAAGAACGCAGAGGAGGCTGAGCCAGATCAGTGGGTTGAAAAATATAATCAATACCCACAAATAGAAGGTCCATAGATAAGAGAATATAATCTATCTCTGATCTAAAAACACTTTACAGTGTAAAAGGAATATCAGAGAACAGAAAAGAGCTTTTGGAAATTAAAATGTGATAACAGAAATTTAAAATATGTGTATATAAGCATTGGAATATAAAGTAAAATGAATCATCCTAGAAAGAAAATAAAGGCCAAAGAGATAGAAAATTGGAGCATACACAGCTATTTGATTTTAAAAAAAGGACACCAAACAATTTGGTACTACATACCAAAATTAATTTGAGATGGATCATGAACCTAAATGTGAGCAGTAAAATATGAGTTTGGGGGAGAAATTTAGGAGAGTACCTTCACAACCTGGATAGTCAACAATTTCTTTTTTTTTTTTTTAAAGATTTTTTTTTTTTATTTATTTATTAGAGAGCGAGAGACTGAGAATGAGAGGGGAGAAGGTCAGAGGGAGAAGCAGACTTCCCGCAGAGCCGGGAGTCCGATATGGGACTTGATCCCGGGACTCCGGGATCATGACCTGAGCCGAAGGCAGTTGCTTAACCAACTGAGCCACCCAGGCGCCCGATAGTCAACAAATTCTTAACTAGGGTACAAAGAGCACTAACCATTGAACTATTAACAATTTGAAAATTGAGATTTGTTAAAATTAATAATTTCTGTCCAATTTTTAATGTTTTTCACCAAAAGACAGGTGTGAAGTATACAGCAATTTTATTCTGGATAGTCCAAGACTAGAAGCAACCTAAATGTCTAGTTGAATGGATAAATAAAGGATGCTATAGTCAGTATAATCAAATACAACACTGAAATAAAGAAAACCATTTTATTACATGCAGTATTATTGCTTTTCCCCCAAATATGTTTATTTTATTTTTTCAGTGTTACAAGATTGATTGTTCGTGCACCCAGTGCTCCATGCAATACGTGCCCTTCTCAATACCCACCACCAGGCTCGCCCAACCCCCCCACCCTCTCCCCTCCAAACCCCTCAGTTTGTGGCTCAAAGTCATGCAGTATTATTGATGAAGCTCACCAACATGTGGCTGAGTGAAAGAATTCAGACACTTTATTATAAAGAGTACATACCACATAATTCTATTTATATGTTGTTTAAAAACATGCAAAATTAGCCTGTGATGAGAGAGGGCAGATTATAGGTTACCTTTGGGAGTGTTGATAGAGAATGCAGAAGTAAGTCTTTGGGGGAGTCGGGAATATTTTATATCTAAATTTGGATAACCAAAAATTCATATATATATATACATACTTAAATTGTGTGCACTTTACTTCATATAAACTGAATCTCAACAATAAAAATAAAAAAGAAAATAAGGGGCGCCTCGGTGGCTCAGTGGGTTAAAGCCTCTGCCTTCAGCTCAGGTCAGGTCTCAGGGTCCTGGGATCAAGCCCCGTATCGGGCTCTCTGCTCAGCAGGGAGCCTGCTTCCCCCACTCTCTCTCTCTCTCTCTCTGCCTGCCTCTCTCCCTACTTGTGATCTCTCTCTGTCAAATAAGTAAATAAAATCTTAAAAAAAATTAAAAAAAAAAAAAAAGAAAATGAAAAGCAAATTAGAGTATCCTTCTAGGAGACTTTTTATAGTCCTAAGGGCTTGTTCATCAGTGTTCTACATGTCTTTCTTTTAGGGACATTGTGGGATTAAACCTTCCCCCTTTTGCAGTTAGGCATGGACATGTGACTTTCTGTGACTGATTAAATGTGAGTAGAAATAATGCAAGTTACTTCTGGGTGCATTTATTTAACTGTCAGTATGTGACTCGCCATGCTGCCTTTCCCCTACTGCCTGTACTCAGATCCTGGAGAGGGTAGAGACTCTGTCAGCCTGGCCTCTATGGGGACAACTGTGGAGCTGAGCCCTCAACAGGCCAGTTCCAGTTGGACCCTTGGTGTCAGTGAGAAATAAATCTCTGTGATGCTAAACCACTGATGTTTGGGTTTGCTTTTCACTGCAACACAACATAGCTCATTTTGATTCTTGCTAGGTACAACTTTCAGAGTAGAAATGAGAAAAAAGAAGTGACACCATTTTCATAGAAATAAGGCAAAGCATTTTCCAGAATGAGTGAACTTTAATTTCCAGATTAAAAGCCCCTCTTAGTGCTAAGCGCGACCAATGAATGAAATTCATAAAATGCATGCTATTGTAACATCTTAGAATTCTGGAGTTAAAAGACCGTGCTAAAAGCTCCCAGTATGGCATACAGAAGGATCACCGACAAAGAATTAAGAATCATAACAGACTTGAACTCTAAGTAGCGACTCTGGAAGCTAGAAGACAATGAAACACCTTCAAAATTTTATTTAAAAATATATAATTTAGTATTATATCCCAGCCAATCTTTGACTCTAGTATGAGAATATAAAATAAAGACATTTTAAGAGATGGGAGATCTCAAAAAATAGATCTCTAGCCTATGTTTTCTCAGAAAGCTCCTTCAATATATGCTTCACTAAAGAAATCTAAGAAGATGACATAGGGGTACCTGGGTGGCTCAGTGGGTTAAAGCCTCTGCCTTCAGCTCGGGTCATGATCTCAGGGTCCTGGGATCAAGCACCGCATTGGGCTCTCTGCTCAGCGGGGAGCCTTCTTCCCCCCTCTCTGTCCACCTGCCTCTGCCTACTTGTGATCTCTCTCTCTCTGTCAAATAAATAAAAATCTTAAAAAAAATAAGAAGATGACATAATATGGCTGAGTATCCTGTAATAGTGTCCTTCCTTCTTTCTTAGGAACAGAAGTGATACAATAAAGACTTAAGTTTCCTTTTTTTGTTTTGTTTCGCTTTGTTTTGTTTTTATGCAGCTAGGTGTGGCCATGTAATTAAGTTCTGCTTCTGGGATTTAAGTAGAAATAGTATGTGCAACTTCCAGGAAGTGTTTCGAAGGGCAATAAGCTTGCTCTTCTTTCTTTTCTGTAGTGCACACAGAACCACCAGAGCTCCAGCAAACCATCTTTTATTCTGTGTGTCCTGGGAGATTTAGACATGGTAAAACAATGAGATCTGAGGGTCACTCTACCCTCAGGAACATTCTTTTGCCTGTGCTAAGTAGAATCTTACTTCATTTGATACCTTATTTTGAATTTCTGTTTTTTTAGAGACAGGAAAAATTCTAACTCAAAAAAAAAAAAAAAAAGGATTCTGTGAAAGGGGACTGAACACCAGTGATAGAGGAAATCCCCCAGACTGACAGTAATGGAAATCTTAGGTTTTGATAGGATGATATTCTAAAAGGGCTTATCTTATTCCTAATTATAGCAGGTCAAAATGTAATATCTAAAATGGAAACATTAAGATTTTGTGATATAAGCAGGTTATTTAGCAGTTGAAACTTACTTGAGAAACGTGCCAGTACCATGCTGTCTTTGTGATCACAGTTTTGTAGTAAAGCTTAAAATCAGGCAATGTGATGTCCCCAGCTTTGTTTTTCTTTTTCATCATTTCCTTAGCAATTCGGGGTCTTTTCTCATTCGCACAAAAACAGACACATAGACCAGTGGAACAGAGTAGAGAGCCCAGATATGGACCCGCAACTCTACAGTTAAATAATCTTTGACAAAGCAGGAAAAAATATCCAGTGGAAAAAAGACAGTCTCTTCAGTAAATGGTGCTGGGAAAATTGGACAGCTATATGTAGAAGACCATTCTCTTACACCATACACAAGGATAAACTCGAAATGGATAAAAGACCTCAATGTGAGGCAGGATTCTATCAAAATCCTAGAGGAGAACATACACAGTAATCTCTTTGACATCAATGACAGCAACTTCTTTCAGGACATGTCTCCAAAAGCAAAGGAAAAAAAAATGAAAATGAACTTTTGGGACTTCATCAAGATAAAAAGCTTCTGCACAGCAAAGGAAACAGTCAACAAAACAAACAGGCAGCCCACAAAATGGGAGAAGATATTCACAAATGACACTACAGACAAAGCGCTGATATCTAAGATCTATAAAGAACTCCTCAAACTCAACACTCAAAAAACAGATAATCATGTCAAAAAATGGGCAGAAGACATGAGGAGACACTTCTCCAAAGAAGACATACAAATGGCTAACAGACACATGAAAGAATGTTCATCATCATTAGCCATCAGGGAGATTCAAATTAAAACCACATTGAGATACGACCTTATGCCAGTTAGAATGGCCAACATCAACAAGACAGTAAACAACAAATGTTGGAAAGGATGTGGAAGAAAGGGGAACCCTCTTACCCTCTTGGTGGGAATGCAAGGTGGTGCAGCTGCTTTGGAAAACAGTGTGGAGATTCCTTAAGAAATTAAAAATAGAGCTACCCTATGACCCTGCAATTGCATTACTGGTTATTTACCCCAAAGAAGCAGATGCAGTACAAAGAAGGGCCACATGTACCCCAATGTTCATAGCAGCAATGGCCACAATCGCCAAACTGTGGAAGGAACCAAGGTGCCCTTCAACACATGAATGGATAAAGAAGATATGGTCCATACCTACAATATAATATTATGCCTCCATCAGAAAGGATGAATATCCAACTTTTGTATCAACATGGACAGGACTAGAAGAGATTATGCTGAGTGAAATATGTCAAGCGGAGAGAGTCAATTATCATATGGTCTCACTTACGTGTGGAGCATAAGGAAAAACATGGATGACATTGTGAGAAGAAAAGGAAGGGTGAATTGGGGGAAATTGAAGGGGGAGATGAACTATGAGAGACTGTGGACTCTGAGCAACAGACTGAGAGTTTTGGAGGGGAAGGGGTGGGGGGTTGGGCAAGCCTGGTGGTGGGTATTGAGGAGGGCATGTGTTGCATGGAGCACTGGGTGTGGTACATGAACAATGAATCTTATAACAGTGAAAAAATAAAATAAATGTATTTGAAAAAAAAAAAAAGAAACTTTGGAGCCCAGAGGAGTTGCTGCCAGGGAGTGGGAAGCAAATATGGAAAGGGGGAGAAAGTGGCACAGATGAATGTCATTTTCCGTTATGAGGTATGGTGAACTATTAGATCAGTTCAACTCTGTAAATATTATTTCATTATTCACTGTATTTTTAGTGATAGACACTATAAAATATTTTTTAAAAGACAATGGGTATTCAACCTGTGATTTGCATTTTCTACTGTGTCTGAATGAGAATGGTAGGAAAGTTCTATTGTTTGTACTAGTTGACTTACCAGAAGGTGATTTAAAGGAATGGCATTCTTAAATTGAGAGACAAAGGTCAAAGACAAGCAATGCCTTAGCTGTTAAAACGTATATCACGAAGCACAAATCCTTAACAGCATACAGTGGCAGTCCATGGGGAGTGAAGAGGAGTGCCTTTAGTTTGTATCTGTGACTTATTGCTATGACATGACACTATTACATTTTGGTTTTTAGCATTTTTAAAGAGGAAGTAATAGTTATGAGAGATGAAGAACTCAGAATTAAGTACTGTAGTTATACACAGAAGGGTAATTTGGTTTTGATATATTGGCCTGAGCCTGTTAACTAATAATACCAAATTTTAAGTAGCATCTCACCAGTATGAAAAAGAGGTAGCATCATTATTAATGTCTAAACTATAGTGTGTTTCACACAGGATTATGGTAAAGGTCAGGCCATGTTTCTCTGAATTAAAAGCTATTCTGAGCTATCGCATTCCTAATCAACTCAGACCTAAAGGTGCATAGCTCAGTTATAATGAGGCACAATGAATTTAAATAAACTGCAAGATACTGTATAGTGATTTATATGTGCACTGTGGTATCCTTTTAACTCATTAGCAATGAATGATACTATGTGTTTGCAACTGTTTTTTGCTGTATAACTATTTTTTAATCACAATATTTCTTAGTAAAAGTGCCTTATGCTCCCATTTTCTTCTTGTATGTGTAAAGTAAAAGGCAAGGGGTGCTCCTGGCATGTACCCAAACATGAGTCACCGCAGAAAGAAACTGGCAAATATCTACTCAAATAAATTTCATAAATTAACAATTTGTAACTGTGCTCATATGTTTATGGTTTCACAGTATAGAACTGCCATGGGAATTGAGAACAAGAAATGAAGGTTATATGTAGGTTTCTGAATTATACGTGAGACTTATCCTTGTAGAGGATTTTTAAAAATAATCATTGAACACATTTGAGCATTTATTAAGAAACAAAAAAAAACCAAAATTTAGCCAGAGACTATTCTGCTTAATAATTCAACCGTCTTATTTGTTATCTTCCATCTTCTTGTGTACATCCAATAATTTTTTTGAAGAATAAACCCTATAGTTTGCTCATATAGCAAGTTTACATAAACTATAGGGCTTTAATATCATTTAGGAAAGCCTTTTTATTTTCTTTATTCCTAGATTAAGAGATAGTCTTCTGTGTTCAGGATCTAACATTTAAACACAGAAAAGGAGAGTGATAGTATTGATAAAATTCTATTGATGGTTTGACCAGTTATATCCACTTTTTGTGGCACTCAAAGGAGACTGGTTATACATCCTGAGAAATCCGTTTCTCCTAGTGCTTAAGAATCCTATTTGGATATTATATTTATCTTAAGTTATATTTTCTCCACTTGAAATGGACTTACTATTCCTAAAATTGAGTTGATTTTAACCAGGCCTTTGTATTGGAACAGAATTTCTTTCTTGGGGCTCAACTGCTTTTGAGTTTCATTATCAATTACATATCCTCCTCATTCTTTTTCTTGGTGAGTTTTTGTCTCGTATATACTTGGCCTTGTACCTATTGATTCTACAATAATGCCACAGATGCTTTTGACTTACTTAATATATATCTTCCATTCTTTCCTTTTAGTAGTAGGGCTGAAGTTTTACCTAGCCTATATAGCCACCCAACAACAAACTACATTTCTCAGTTTCTCTTGAAGCTAAGTACTATGGGTTGAATCGTATACTCTCAAAATTTGTATGGCAAAGTTCTAACTCCTAGTATCTCAGAAAGTGACTGTATTTGGAGACTGGGTTTTTATAGAAGTAATTAAGGTTAAATGAAGTCATTAGTGTGGGCCCTCAGCCAATATTCCTGGCATCCTTTAGAAAAGGAGACTAGGAAACAGACATAAACAGAGGAATGTGGCCATCTGCAAGCTATGGAGAGAGGGCTCGGAAGAAACCAACACTGCTAATACCTTGATCTCAGATATCTACCTTCCATAATGGTGAGGAAGTGAATTCCTGTTGTTTCAGCACCCCAGTCTGTGATACTTGGTTATAGCAGTCCCAGCAAACTAACACAGTAGTAGTGACCATGGAATTGAGTTTGGGTTACTAAGGTATAAGCAGAGGTGATATTTACAGTGTCTAGGTCATTTCCTTAAAAGATAAGGTGGAGTACACTGGATTATCTCTTTTGTCTTCTCAGAGGCTAGAACATGGATGTGTTCTATGTGGACTTAGTTTTTACAGGCTTCTTAATTTTTTACATGTTCATTTCTAATCATGCTATGTGATCTTTTTTTCTTTCTTTCTTTCTTTCTAAATTTTTTTTTAAATTTTTTTTTAAAGATTTTTATTGATTTATTAGAGAGCAAGAGACTGAGAATGAGGGGGGAGAAGGTCAGAGGGAGAAGCAGACTTCCCGCAGAGCCGGGAGTCCGACATGGGACTTGATCCCGGGACTCCGGGATCACAATCTGAGCCGAAGGCAGTTGCTTAACCAACTGAGCCACCCAGGCGCCCTCTTTCTTTCTTTCTTTCTTTCTTTCTTTCTTTCTTTCTTTCTTTCTTTCTTTCTTTCTTTCTTTCTTTCTTTTCTTTCTCTCTCTCTCTCTCTCTCTCTCCTTTTGTCTTCTCTTTTCTCTCTCTCTCTCTTTCTTTCTTTTCTTTCTTTCTTTCCTTTCTTCAAACATTAGTGACCATGATATGTAAGTTTGGTGGAAATAATACCCACCCTTTCTATCTCCTCCTAGTTGACAGACATTCTGGATGATTTCTACTAACTTTAAAGCAGTTTAATCAGTATTTAAGGCTTTTTACTTCTTGTTTTTTTTTTTTTTTTTTTTAGTTAGAAAGTCCAGCTTTTCCTGCCCCAACTTTATGTAATCTTGCTGCTCTTTTTTAGTAAGTTGTTCTGCATTGAATAGGCACGTTTTAATGTTTAAAATCTTGATTTGCAGCAAAGGGAAAGATGATGTTCCCTGAATGAAGTGGTGCATCAAATGCCACTCCATTTGGAACTTCTTTCCATTGTTATTTACGTAAAATTACTGACAAGTAAAGCAGGCTCACAAACATGTGTTCAACTAGAGTACTGTTGGTAACTAAAAGATGCATATTTGCTCTCTGTCTCTCAAAAAAAGGATAAGTTTGCTCTCTGTCTCTCAAAAAAAGAACTGAATGGTGGTAATTCCATCTCCCCACTCTTGCATTCAGTGATTAACCCCCTGGAAGTCTGTGATCTGCTTTGAAGTCCCTGGCTTCAAAAGACACCCCACATGAGACCTATTCATATAAACCTGAGTTCTTCTAAACAGAAAAAAAAAACCACTTCTGCATTTTACTCAATTTTTTTTTTCACTTGATAAAATGTCTTTGAGCCTCAATAGGATTTGAGATTACCATAATTTCTCCCCAGATGTACTATTGGGAGGGTAGAGTTTGAAGATCTGGCCCACAGGGTTCTGTTCCTTGGGAATTAGGTAGGAAGGTGATTGGAAATTGCCATTAGGGCTTTTCCCTTGTCCTGCCATCAGGTTAACTCTCATCCAAAAAAAAAAACCAATAAATTGAAATTGTAAGGGGGGCATAACATACCAAAATAAACATCTTTCGATTTTGAACAGAAAATGCAAATTACTTCTTTCTTTCTTTTTTTGACTCTGTGAACCCTGGAGAGCGTACTCTATTTGGTAATTTTAGATTTAATTAAGTAATTGGGCATAGTTCTCAGTGGAGAAGGGCAAATGAAATACTCTTGGCTTGAGTGATCACTTTAATAAAGTGAGTTTCTTCCTCTCCATTAACTTTCATTGAAAATAATTCATTTCAAATGAGAGTTGAAATCATCCTAGTCCTAAAACATCTCATAATTGAACACCCAACCAAAAAAAAAGAAAGTAATACAGTAAGACAAAGATGAGGCCTAAATAACATGCAAGCATTTAGCAGAAACCTAAAAAGTTTGAGCTTCTGATATTGTGTATTTACACTATTAATTACCATCAGTGTATACTATGTGCTGAGTATTATAATATGCAGAAATAAAATTATGTGAAAGTTTTAGATTTTCTGGAATTGATCATCTAAGGGGACTTTTCTTTTATAAATATGTATTCAGGTATGTTGTGGTCAAAAGAGTTCAAAATCTACTAGACTCTTAAAATATTTAGAAACTACTTTCATTCATTTGTTTAGCAAATATTTCTTGAACAAACACCGCATTCTGATGGAGATAGCATTAAGATCCCCCTTCAGCTTGACTAAACCTGACAGATTTCTTCCAGACCATAGATCCCTGGCCTCCTCTTCCTTAGAGCCTTTACTTTAGGAAACTTTCAGTTGTAAATTCTTTCTCTGCCCCTTGATATTTAAATCTTCTCT
This sequence comes from Nasua narica, assembly GCA_028533885.1. NCBI lineage: Eukaryota > Metazoa > Chordata > Mammalia > Carnivora > Procyonidae > Nasua > Nasua narica. Next base: position 62,542,284 of record CM052809.1, read on the forward strand.
CAGCCTCTTGCCAATTTTCAACCCAGGAATGTCTTTCTTGAGGACCTGGCAGTCATCTTTTCAACAAAAAATCATCAAGAAAGATAGCATCCCTATCTTCCAGTCTCTGTAGATGGATAGGAACCTAACTTTGATAACTGCCATTTAACAGATGCAATGATCTAATCACATTAACCACTCTCCTCTGTAACATCTTCCAATACTTTTCTACTACCTAGTCCAGGGCTTAAAGTCCCTCACACCTTTGTGGCAGTAGAATTGAGTTCAATCTCTTTCCTTTGTTGCAATAGTTGTTTTTTTGTTTTGTTTTTGTTTGTTTGTTTAAATATCCCTTCCGTCCCAGTGCAATTTTTCTTTAACAATTCCAAATCCTATGTTAGTGGGAAATATAAGACATGATTGGTATATCAAGCTCTTCAAAAAGCTTAAAACTGTTAAAGTTATAAAAATACTTTGACTGTAAAGGCGACTTCAAGTACACATTGTAGATCTATATAATTCACATTTGAGTTTATCTACAAATTGAGCCTTCCAGAGGTCCTATAGAATGATGATGCTCTGAAAGTTTTTGGAACTGAGCCCATCCCAAATTTTCAGTCCAAGTCAGGTTTACATGGAGGCAGAATAGAGGGATTAGTGGAAGGGTGATACAATGGTATTTCAGTTAGGTATAACTTCACCAGGATTACTAGATGATTAAAATACCATATGTAGACATGTTGCTTTGTATTGATCATTACCTTTCCTATCATTTTCTACAAAATATGATAAATAAATTGCTAACAACTTAGTATTGAATAATACATAAAATAGTTCTCCCTTGTAATAGGAGAGACCCTGGGTATCAAGGGAACTTTTAGAAGCTGGGCTAGAGAGGAGTAGAGGGAGGAGAATTCCAAGACTATGGTTCTTGGAAGATCTCTGTAGAACCATTAAAGTGCTGTTGAGGTCATATAATTCATATAAAACAGGTGCTCATAGAAATCAAATGAATTAATGTCATTTGTAAAAATAGAGAATGCCTATGAAAATATGTTAACTGATTTGGGGTCAGAACTAAAGTTTCCAAAAGCACATTATTAATGTGATTAAATGTGCTACTTATCTTGATTTTTGGTTAGGTATATCCAGTTCTTGATTTCTATAGGAACAAATGTGTTTTGGCTCTTTCTAATGTAGCCTACTAGCTATTTTTCTTTCTCTTCCTTTATTGGGGAACTTTGTCCAAAAGACAAGACCACTGATTGACTCATGAGCAGGACCTGGCACCCCAAGGTCCCTGGGCACTCCCACCTCCTATCCTAGGAAAGTGGGTTCTGCTGCCTTTTCTGTTCCCTGGGGCTGCTCCAAGGACATCACCTAGAGATAGAGGTGTGGTGTTGAGAACACCTACACTGTATACATGACTGAACCCTATTAAGGGGTTTATAAACTTTTAAGATTTGGCAGGTGGTTGTGGGTATCTGTTTGTCTTGCTGCCACCAAAGACAAACCTTGTATGGAAGGTCCCTCTACTATTATTAAAACAGCTGCCTACCAGTCTGGAGTGACTTGCCTCTTTCTTCATTCTCTCTTGCTCTGTGAGTAGAGTAGCCAGCTATGTTCAAATTATATCAGAGAAGCTCTGGACTAGGTTGTGAACCAGTGTCCTCTCCTCTTTCTCCCATGATCTCTGCCTAATTTTTCTTCCAAAGTGAAATTTTGCGTATGTTTGTGTGTGTTCATGCATATAGTTATTGTTTTTCCAACTTTACTGAGGTATAACTGTCAAACTATATTTAAAGAATACAACATGACGATTTAAGATATGTACACATTGGGAAAAGATTCCCATAACCTACTAAATTAATACATCCATCATCTCACATAGTTACATTTTTTCCTTCTTTTGGTGAGAATGTGAAGTTCTAGTCTTTTAGCAATTTATTTTATAAACTATAGTCTCTGTGTTATACATTAGATCCTCAGACTTCATTCATGGTATAACTGAATGTTTGTACCTATTTATGAATCTTTCCCCATTTCCCCCACCCTCCAGGCCCTGGCATCTGTTGTCCTTTGTGTTTCTGTGAGTTCAATTTTATTTATTTATCTATTTGCTTATTAAAGTTCTCTGTATAAGTATAGTCTATGTTGTCTTTGTTTGGCATATTTGCCCAAATTCATCCATGTTGCCACAAACGGCAGTATTTCCCTCTTTTGTAAGGCTAAATAATATTCCACTGTGTATGTGTTCCATTATGTTCATATATACATCAAATCTGTATCATGTTGTGCATAGATCTATCATCTATCTATCTATATCATATTTTATTTATTAATTCATCCATTGATGGATGTTTAGGTTGTTTCCATATATTAGCTACTGTGAATAATGTTGCAGTGAAATGGGAGTAACAGACATCTCTTTGAGATAATCGTTTCCTTTCCTTTGAATATATACCCAGAAGTAGGATTGAGGGGATCATATGGTAGTTCTATTTTTAATTTCTTGAGGAATTTCCATACTGTCCAGAAGTGAATTATTTTTAGAGTAATGTAAATATGTGGAATCTGAAGAAATACCATCTGATAGGAACATTAACCTAAGAAGGGATTTTGCATTTGCTGTATGTCAATCTAGAATGTTCTGCCTGCAGGCCTTCATATGGCTACCTTCTTCTTGTCATTCATGTCTCAACTCACATCACCTCTTTTGTGAGGCCTTCCCCAGTCACCAAAGATAAAGTAGCTGCCTCCTCACACCCTGCCAACTGTTCCAGAGAGTCTATCCTCCTACTCTGTTTTATATTCTTCATAGCATTTATTACTACCTAAGATGTTCTTTCTTTAATTTATTTACTTCTTTATTAACCATTTCCCCATTAGTAAATAAGCCCCATGAAATAATGGATATTGTCTGTATTGTTCAGTGTTATTTCTGCAGTCCCTAAATTATGCCTGATGCATAGTACATTCTCAATAATAAAGGAAACTTCATATTAAAATCATTTTTTGTCCTAAGTATATTAACTCATCTCTCCCCTGTTTTACCATTATTTGCATTCCATATTTTGTGTTTTCACTAAAAAATTGCTCTTCTTCTTTTTGCAATTAAATCTTTTAAATTCTAGTTGAGGAATAAATGTTTGTTTGCAATTGTGTTTATTTTCCATTTGTATTTGTGATCTAGATTGTTGGAAAAATATATGAAAACTAGAATGTGTCTTATTATGGGCAATTTATTTCAAAAATATGAAGGTTATATAAGGAACAAGGCTTTATCAAAACTTAATTTGTAGGATGAAAGGAGTTGACAAGTTCTATCACCAACTCATATCTGCAATATAAAAAACTGAGCCCCCGTGAGAGGTCCTTCAAAGACGTACTTTCTGGTTTTGTTTACTACAATCACAGGCATTCTCTTTGCTTTGTTCTGTAGGTTGCTTAATATATCATTTGGTTCTACATGTTTCTTTCTCCTGATATTTCTTTTATACTGTCAGATCCTGCCATGTCCATTCAAATCTAAAATTGTCTGAAACTATCTAAGTCACAACAAATCTGCTGTGTGAATAAAATCTTTATGGAGAGCTGTGAGGTTTCCAAGGCACATGCATAATAGAAATTCAATATCACTTCATTTGAGTACAGGCAGAACCACCAATAGCTGCATTTCACAGAGACCCACAAATTGTGCTCTGCAAAGAATGATTGCGACAGAATGCCCGTGTGCAGGAGCCTGCTAATGCCTTCCACCATCCGCTGGGGGAGTCACCTCAGGGCGGGGCTAGGAGAGGGGACACTCCCCCAGTCATAATTTTATTAAAAGCTTCTAATAATAGTCAGTTCTGATTTTTAACAGCATATTCCTCTCAGTACAAAAATTAAATTCAGATAGGAAAAATGGCAATCTGCACAAGCTGCTGTAAAATGGAGAATTTGGCATTAGCTTCTTTAACTTTAGTGCCAACAAAGCAGTTAACAACAACAAAAAAATCTTATAAATACAAAGTTTAATGTTATCTGTTTTATGCTTAAAGTATTAATAAGAAGTAATTCTCCAGGACAAAAAATAAGGTAGGAAGAATGTCTCAAGTGTTTGGGAGTATGTATACAGAGAGTAAGATAGGGAGAGTTCCATTTGGATGATAATAAATATTAAGTAGTTTGTTCTCTCCTTTTTCCTTAGGAGAATTTCATTGTAATAAATGTTGCTAATAATAAGCAGGGGAAAAGTAAAAGTTCACGAAGGTAAAAATTAGTTTAGGGACTCTTTTAGGCCATCATATGATTATCTTAGGTAGATTCTGAACTCTAAGATTATGAATAATACAAAATTTAATATTATTCTTCTGAATTATGCTTCCAGGAATGTTTTCCATTTGGGGGGATATTTGTTCAACTGACATTTTTACCTAAAGCTTACATCATCAAAATAATTTAACATCTAAAATCTAAATTTAATATTTTAGTGAACAATATATATATATATATATATGAAAATAATAGTCTCATTATATTCTTTCCTCATACATCATTTTCCAAGGAGTTAACTGAACAACTAAAAAATACCTTATAAAATTTACAATTATTAAAATCAAATTAAAGGTCAGGAGTCTAAAATTATTATTACTGTTGAACTTAGCATGTAAACCTTTCTATAATGATCAATTTTAAAACTAGAAAACCTTTGGATGACTCTAACACAACTTTTTTATGACTTCTAAGAGATAAACAATAATATATGATTATAAAGCGATAATTGATTAGAATCTTTAATTAAACATCCAAGACCAACTTTATCCACTGATTGCTTTGAGATAGTCACCAATTCTGTGAGATCTGAGTCATATAGAATCAAGATGATTTTAGACAGAAATGCATGCAGGTGAGAAATGTTATTTTTTCCTTTACTAAAATGTAGTTTAAGGGTATGAACTTTCAGCTATAGATCAGTAAGTTCTGAGGATCTCATATAAAACATGGTAACTATCATTGGTGACACTGTATTATATAATTGTTATATAATTATAATTATATAATTGTTAGAAGAACTTAAATGGTCTCACAAACACTCAAATAAATGTGTGAGGTGGTGGATGTGTTCATTAACTAGATGGGGGATCCTTGCTCAATGAATATGTATATCAAATCACCAATATGTACACTTTAAATATCTTACAATTTTATTTTTCATTTGTACTGCAAAACTGGGAAAAAGTAAAATGAATGGAATAAAAAAATAAATAAAATGAAAATCTGGCTACAGAATTGGACTAGCAAAAACCCCCCCCCAAATGCTCTAAACCCATGATTGGGTACACAGACTATAAATGACTACCTTAGAAAACTATTGCTATTGTGTTAAACTGATCTCTTCATTAAGATTTAAAAATGGCAAAATCTAGAAGTGTAAAAGGAAGTCTTTTTTTTTTTCATTACAAGGTGTGCTATCAATTAATTTAATCCATTGAAAGTAAATGAATCAGTAGAGGGAGATAAGTGCTTTTGGTCTCTGAATTTGTCAGGTCTCCATAAATTTTGGCCCAAATCTGAAATTTTTTTAAAGAAAAACTCTAAAAAACTATTAACCATGAAAAAGCGTGATTCTAAACTCTACTGCTGAAGTAAAGTTTTATCAAAAAAATGAAGAAAAATGCGTGTGTCCTATTATCAAATATTTTAAAAGTGTCAACTATTATCATGACTCTAAACACATATGAAGTATATTGTTGTATCATGCACAATATTTTATTCATTAGTATTTCTGAACATCTCTAGGGTAACAATAATCAATATTTGTGAGAACCCAGGCTATACTAAACGTTGCCACTTACAGAACATGTGCAATTTCCCAAACACTCAGAGGTTGTATGGTGTTGAAAGCTGTTTACTTTTCAATCAGAAGCTGCATTCAAATCTTGCTTCTGTCACTTACTAGTTGTGGAGACTGTAGGGAAGGAAAAAGTCTTTCTCTACTCTGCAAGGTTTTCCACCTTAACAAAAATTTAAACTTGCAGGAGACTGATTAAAGGAGAAAAAAACCCCAAAGTGTTACCACATGATTACAGGGACTCAATACTAAAATTGAAACCTAAAGAAATGACCAAGGCTGGCATTTTAAAATATTTTTTAGACAAAGAATAAATCTGTGGGGAATTGACAGGGCAAAGAAAACTTAACTTCAAGAGCTTCAGTTAGTAAGGAATTCTAGACAGAATTTGGGCCATGGTAGTAAATGAGTAATATAAACCTTGTTGGCTCTAAAATTCCTGTCTCAGGTGATAAGGACGTCTCTTTACCTCTTGCTATAGGGAGGGTAACTTTCACATGGGAGGTTTGTTTTCTGCTGTCAGGGAGACAGAGAAGTTGCTGATAGAAGACAATGACTTGAGTTGAGAAATCCTCTCCCCACAAGTGCGAGGAATTCATGGTGTTGTTGCCTTAAAATGCTTTATTTATTGACCATGCCGAATAACATTAGACTATATTTAGTTTTGATCAATACTCCTGAATTAGATTCAGAGCTCAGTAAATTTATGATACTAACAAACCAAAATGTAATGTAAAAATGTAGATATTATTATATTTAATGTGCTTAGAAAACTGGCTATAGTCTTAGATATTTTATGGCATGTTATGTGTATTTTTAAACAAGTAGGTGTATATATATATATATAATCAGCAAATATGTATGTGATATATATGTATATATATCTAGATGTATATATATAGTCAACATATATAGTCAATCTCCCACAATTTATTTTTATTTTTTCTCTCTTACCTCACAAAGTTATTCTGCAGTTTATCTTTTCATCTCATCAGTGTAAACTTTTCTTCCTGAGAGTAGACTGGAGAGTAGGTTTTTGTTTTCAGTAGCCCTTCTTCTGGTAGAAGGGATTCATCTCTTTCCTTTGGTAGGTGGAATTGATTCCATGTGGCTCAGATGGGCTGACTTTGCTCCTGGCTTCAGACTGACTTGCCACTAGATCTGCCCAATGAACAAACACTGTGTTCTTCTGGCCACCACCTTGATTGGTTTAGGATTGGGTATGTGACCCAAACTGTAACATTCAAGACTCCAGAATTTTTGCTTGAGCTATTTCGAGTACTGTTAAGTCCAATAGAGTCACTGTTGACCATCTTCGTCATCGCATAGGAAGAACCTACTTGAAGCCAAAGAGAATAAACACAGAGAATGATGGAGAGGAGTGTCTTGAGGACACTGACTCTTAGTTATGGTACTTTTTTTTTTTTTTTAAGATTTATTTATTTAACCATAGAGTTGCGGGTCCATATCTGGGCTCTCTATTCTGTTCTACTGGTCTATGTGTCTGTTTTTGGGCCAGTACCATGCTGTCCTGGTGATCATAGCTTTGTAGTAAAGCTCGAAATCAGGCAATGTGATGCCCCAGCTTTGTTTTTTTTTTTCAACATTTCCTTAGCAATTCGGGGTCTTTTCTGGTTCCATACAAATTTTAGGATTGTTTGTTCCAGCCCTTTGAAAAAACCAGTGGAATTTTGATTGGGATGGCATTGAAAGTATAGATTGCTCTGGGCAGCATAGACATTTTAACAATGTTTATTCTTCCGATCCATGAGCACGGAATGCTTTTCCACCTTTTTGTGTCTTTTTCTTTCTTTTTTTTTTTTCTTTCTAATTTATTTTTAATTTTTTTTAAATTTTTTTATTAACATATAATGTATTATTTACCCCAGGGTACAAGTCTGTGAATCATCAGGCTTACATATTTCACAGCATTTGCCATAGCACATACCCTCCCCAGTCAATTACTTTCATGAGCATTCTGCAGTTCCTCGAGTACAGATCCTTTACCTCTTTGGTTAGGATTATTCCCAGGTATCTTATGGTTCTTGGTGCTTCAGTAAATGAAATCAATTCTCTAATTTCCCTTTCCATATTTTCTTTGTTAGTGTATAGGAAAGCAACTAATTTCTTTGCATCGATTTTGTATCCTGCCACATTACTGAATTGCTGTAGGAGTTCTAGTAGTTTGGGGGTGGAGTCTTTTGGGTTTTCCATATAAAGTATCATGTCATCTGCGAAGAGAGAGAGTTTGACTTCTTCTTTGCCAATTTGAATACCTTTTATTTCTTTTTGTTGTCTGATTGCTGTCGCTAGGACTTCTATAACGATGTTGAACAAGAGTGGTGAGAGTGGGCATCCTTGTCGTGTTCCCGAAAGAGTTAAAATTATCTTATGGTCTCACTTATGTGTGGAGCATAAGGAAAAACATGGAATTGTGAGAAGTAAAGGAAGGGTGAATGGGGGGAAATCGGAGGGGGAGATGAACCGTGAGAGACTGTGGACTCTGAGCAACAAACTGAGGGTCTTGGAGGGGAGGGGATGGGGGGTTGGGCAAGCCTGGTGGTGGGTATTGAGGGGGCACATATTGCACGGAGCACTGGGTGTGGTGCATGAACAATGAATCTTGTAACACTGAAAAAATAAAATAAAGTATTGGGGAAAAAAATAAAGGGCACTCTGTGAGCAAAAAAAAAAAAAAAAAAGACATATTTATTTATTTGAGAGAGAGGGGAGGGGCAAAGAAAGAGGAGAAAGAGAGAATCTCAAGCAGACTCCAGGCTGAGTGCGGAGTCCCATGCCAGGCTCTATCTTACAACCCTGAGATGAGGGCCTGAGCCAGAATCAAGAGTCCCAAACTTGAGGCTTAGCCCACTGAGCCATCCACATGCTCCAGAACTTTTTAGTTATGTAAATTGTTAAATTGATGCCTTCCCTTTTTTGTTCAAGCCAGTTAGTTGAGTTGGATATTCTTTTATCTGCAAACAGAAGAATCCTGACTAAGAAGGAGGAATGGTTTTGGAGTTTTAAATAAACTTATTAACAAACCCTTAAAAAAATCTTGAATTCCCCCCCAAAAATAACATTTAAAAAATAGCTTGAATTCCCAACTGAAAAGTTAAATTTAATGTTTCACCTTCATTTTTTATCTGTAACTTTTGCCTTGGTATTACTTATGCCAATGGTAACTTTTTAATTAAATGTTAGTTAAATGTTCATTGATATTCTTTTTTTCTTTCATTTCTTTTTCTCACTCTTCATATATCAAATTTAGAGAATAAAAAATGTTAAGTCTCTTGAATAAAAAAAGGCTATCTTATACTTTTTATTTTTACGATAGATTTTTAACAAGCTATATATTCTGGAAAAAAGAAAAAAACTCTGGCAAAATATTGTTTTCATTATTCTCATTTTTAATTTTAATTTATTTGGTAATGTGGGACTCCTGTTTATTTGTCTAATAAAGCATTATTTTTCCAAAGCCCTGAAATGATAGCAGAAAGTCTCAGGTTACTCTTACCTCTTGAGACAGTGTTCATTGCCAACTATTTACATCTGCCTTTTGCAGACTCAGGAATTTAGAAATAGACTGAACTGTACCAAATAATCTACAATTATTAACATTTAAACTATTCAAGTCCACAATTTGATATTTAAGTGCAATTTTAAAAGCTTCCCAATTGTGATATTGTGCTCTTGATTTCTGTTGTATCTGTTGAAAATACTTTATTCAGAAGTGTCTGATTTTGTCTCTCACTGTTAAAACAGTAAATATAAACATTCCAAGTCACCCTCCTGAAAAAAGTCATTCCATGTTTTCTCTTGTGACAAAAGATATTTAATCTTTAAAAGATTGAATGCAGGTCTATTCCACTTTTACAATATTAAAATTACATATTTTATTACATAAAAATTAATTTATAATGTATTGCTTGAAATCCAAATGAAATTCCTTAAGGATTTACTGAAATGGCATTTCTTTGAAGGATTAAATATTTTATAATAGTTTGCTTTATTTTTTTTCTCTATGCATAATAATTTTATCTGTTCTTGTGAAAAACAATAGATCAAAGGAGAAGTTTTGTTTCATTTAAGATTCCAACAGAATTTCTTAAATGTTGATTGTGAACCAACAATACAATAGTATTGTTAAGGAATTCTCTTAAGGAATTCATAGTGTAGATGAAGATACAGAGAAATAATATCAATGACAGTGGCTATGACATTTCTGTATATATCAGGAAAAAATATATGGTATCTGCTTGCAAGAAACTTAAAATGTAGTTTGGGAAAGAATACATACAAAAAATAAACGATAAAAACAGTACCTGAGGTAACAAGGAATGCTGTTCTATAGTGTTGGCAATACTACAGGAAACTAGAAAAAGGAGATATCACCTTCAATTGAGGAGAACACAATTAGTAAAATTTGGATATGCAGGTAGCAAATGGCAGAGTATTCCAGCTTGGGGCAAAGGTTTATTCAAAACCTCAGAGACAGGAGAAACACAGAAGATATTTAAGAGAGAGTAGTTTTACTTGATTGGTACATAAAAAACTGGCAAATAGGGTGATGAGGTGGCTCAGTTTGTTAAGTGTCAGTCTTCAGCTCAGGTCATGATCTCAGGGTCCTGGGATCGAGCACCTTGTCAGGCTCTCTGCTTAGTGGGGAGTCTGTTTTTCCCTCACCCTCTGCCCCTTCCCCTGCTCATGCTCTCTCTCAAGCAAATAAATAAAATATTTAAAAGTAAAACAACTGGCAATTAGAATGTGGAGTTGGAGTGTTTCTGAGCAGAGATGTTGTGGAAAATTAATGAATCAAAAAATTAATCTGTTGGTAGATACATAAATAGAAGTAGAGAGGAATTGCCAAGAGAGAGGATGTTTTCTTTGAAAGAATTATTATGGGAGTATTAAGGGAAGATAACAAGAAGTAAGATAGGGTAGTGTGAAAGGAATACAGGGAATTAATGGTAGAATTATTATGGTGGTAGTGTTTATGTGATTTTTTTTTGGTTAACTAAATATGAAAGAGAAATACTTGAAATTACTTTCCAAAGTCATGTCCAATATTACCAGGTTTAGTGTGTTAGAGAATGGTGGTTATAATTTCATGTTCTTTTAAAATTTCCACAACTACGAACTATACTCTTAGGTTTAGGTACCCCTCATCTACATAGGCCATTTTTCTCAGCGAGAAGTTATGTTATAGATGGGTCCAGATTAAAGTGTTATAATAAATATGAAACGATTTGGACAATAGAAAAATATGTAAGCTGGTTCACATATGAAGAATTATATAGTGGGGTTATTTTACTACCTAAAGAATGATACTCTGAAAAAACAGGTTAGAGGAATATTACTGTTTCCTTGATGATAGCGGAAATATAATTATTATACCAATATATAATTTCAAATTAATGAAATATTAATGGATCATGAAATATTAATGTAGTTCTTAGAACTCTGTCACAGGAAAATATTTTTTAGCCTATTGCGTGATACTTATTTTTATTGATTGTGTTACATGATCATATAATTGTTATGAAAGTTGTTTCATTTTGAAGCATGAAAGAGTTAATCCTTGAAAACACTCTGGGTTGAAATATCATAGATATTCTGATCACAAAAGAGTACTTTCCAGCAAAACTTGAGGTATTCCTCTTGGGGCCTTTTTACACCCAAAGCAAAATTATTTTTCTCATTTGAATTTTTTTCTAATCTTTTTTTAACTCTTGAAAACTTATCTAATGACTTTAATTTAAAAATGGAAACTTCCTATTGGTTTTTAATGACAATGTCAGTTTTAGAATAGTTCCTGGTTTCTTAAAAGAAGACAAAGGTTAATGAATCCTGTAAGAGCGAAATAAATGAGTTTTGCTAATTTTTTTAACAAGTAGAGAGTTTCTGAACTGTAGAGCATATACTCTGTGTGTGTGTGTGTGTGTGTGTGTGTGTGTGTGTGAGTGTGTGTGTATTCTTGAAAGGCCATGTGTGTTTGGACGTACTCCACATAATGAAGCAAGTAAGTGTTGTGGGGTGTACATATAAACTAACTTTATGTTTATGTGACTCAAGCATGCTTAGGTTTATTTCAAAGTGTGATAATTTGAATTTCAATTCACACATTGAAGATCTTTTAAAAATATGTAATAAGTTCTAATGCCAAGAAAAATCTACTTCTACATCCTTAAGGTTTACAATATTAAATATCCTCTAAAATGTTGGAAAATATTAAATACTTTGACTAAATTTGGTCTTTGACTTTGAATTAAGCTATCAACTGTTATGCTAAAACTATTACATAGCTACATCATATAGAATATGCTATTTGTAAAGAATCACAGTCAAGTCTTAATTTTTTCCTTTGGGTTTAATTCTTTGTTAGCCCTGATTAGATATCTATTATATATATTATATCTATATATATGTATGTTATATATTATAAATATAAATATAAATTAGCCTCTGTCATCACCCTAGTTTCCACTAAACAAGTTGACAGGTGAATGAGCATTGGAAGTGCCCTGGCCCTGGGTATTATAGAATTAAGAATACAGTGGAGAGGCAATGGAGGAGAAAAGGCAGAGAATATTTTTTCCCCAACAGAGTCTAGGTAGGTAGTGAGGACTAGAGGGGAGGAAGATGATTTCACAATGAGAGATCAGTTGAAGTACTCAACATTATAAAACGATTCTCGCACACAGACTACTCTTTGAACAATTGTGAGATTTTACAATGTGCCCAACTTTGTTATAGATTTTTGGGGAAGCATGGTGACCAAAGTTGACAAAGAAGGACTTAAGTCTCTTTGAAGTGTGAATACAAACAGGTGTTTTACATCTAAGAGGAATAAGACAGGTCACCTTTAATGCTTAAGTACTGTGGGGTGACAAATTCTTACTACTTCCAACAACCACATAAAAAAGATACACTGATCCCAATTTATAGACAAGAAAAGAACCTGGAAAATGTAAGTAATTGCTTAGACATATAATTAGTAAGTGATAGACTTGGATTTAAGCATACCAGTCAGATTCAAAAAACTGATTTCCTTTTCACCACAGCACACATGCCTCTAGAAGTTTGTGGAATAGTATGAACATATGTAAGCAAAATCACTGGGAACATGGGCTTTGGAGTGGCAATCTTTTTGTGACATTGAACTTCTCCACTTAGATCTGCAACCTTAGATTTGCTACTTAAAACTCTTAGCCTTAGTGGAGTAATCATATATCTGCCTAATCAGAGTATTTTGAATATAAGGATAATAAATATAAAATATTTAACACAGCGCCTGGGACATAATAAGCATTAAAATATGCTATCTCTTATCATCATGATCACTATTATTATTTATGATATTTTATTATTCTTTCATGATGAGAAAAGCTATTTGCCCTTTTACAATTTGTAACTAGAATGAAGGATCATGGCTTGAAAGGGCAAGACAGAATTTAAGTATAGACTTAGAGATTAAAATTTGAGAGATGCAAGGTATATAAATAAAATAAAAAACCAATAATATTTATTGGTTTCAACATTATTTTAAAATTGGTTTATTGGTTTCAACATTATTTTAAAAATTTAACTGGATTGTCACTACATACATGGATAATTTTGGTGTTAACTTAAATATTTAAATTAGATGTATATTTTCCGTTCTTGAGTTTTTTCATATGAGACAAAGCAAGTACATTTAATGATAGCATCATTAAAAACACAGCATATCTAATTGAAAACATAAATGAGTTATTTATAATATTTGCATAAATACATTTGTGCCATATACATTCCTCTTTTCTTAAGTTTTAAGTAACGCTATATTGCAATTGCATATTAACCTTACAATTATACACGAGCTATGCAATTAAATGCTCACTTAAAATTAGCAATTATAAACTTTGCTGCATATATAGTAGCTCCTAAAGAATGTAATGCACTTGCAGTAATATCTACTGTATTGTGTGTTGGTTTTCTGCTGTTCAGCAAAGGGATAGAGTGGGGAAATAATTTCACACTGCATATAATACATCTGATATGAAGGAAACTTGAAAATTATTTAGTTACAGATTTCTCTGACCAGGCTTGCAAAGTGGCATATATTATGTTAATGGGCAAGCATTTGAAAATGAATTTGAATATTAAATGCACTAAGTTTGGGTTCTGACATGAAGGAAGGCATAGTTGATACACAATTTACAAACAGGTTCTTGTTAACTCTTTCACTGCTTGGGCTCAGAATCATGCTTTGTGTTTAAAAATTGTTCAGTCTTATAATTTTTTTATCACTGAAATTCCCTAATATTGATATCTAACTATTGGACTATACAAATGAAGTTCGTTAGAGTGTTGGATTTTTAGCCATATCCTATGTTCAGTTGTGCTCCTTGCTCAATGAAAAATCGTTGCTTATTCATTGAAAGTTATAAGTAGGGAAGAAATGAGCAACATCAATCACTGTATTAATGGTATACTTTATTTCTGAGCTTTCATTTGTAAAGTAACACATTTGAGTTGGCATATATCGGAATGTGTGCTACCAAGCTACCATTGTAGATTCAACCAAAATATCTTGTTTTCAAGTCAAAGCAAAGGTCACAAATTTACTACTATTGGATTCCTAGTGATTAAATTCACAGAAAATGAATAGTTAATACTAAACCTTCCCACCAAAGTATATTTTTATTAAAAGAGCAAAACATTACAGTATACCGGATGTTTTAGGTCATTTATTTTGTTTTTGCTCTGGGTCATTTTACAAAAGCACTTCTGCTCTCTAGCGTTAAAATGAGAGTCACTCTACTCCCCAGATATTACCCAGCAGCACTCGGGGGCTCTTAATGATTAATACCATCACCGTCCAGCCACAAACCTTTCTGCTGCAGATAATGCCAGGCAGCAAGTGCGCTTGACACTTTTAATGTATAATTAAGTAGGAAAAGTCAGCACTCAGTATGCAAATTTTTCAAAATGATAAATGATGCCATACAGCAGTAGGGATTGATTTGGTGTAAATGAAACTAATTAAGGAAATGTCAAACATAATTAATAAAACAGGTTTAAGCTGCAAAACATTGTCAATTGAATGAATGAGGAGGCATTGGCTCCCATTGTTTCTGCTTTATTTAGGGCTTGTGTTTAGCTTGTACTCTGTTCCTAAATGCACTTTTGCTACCTCGCACCCTCCACTACCAATTCCCAGAGAGGGGGAAAATAAATTTGCTTGTCTCTCCACTGACTGCAGAAATTAATTGCAGAAATCTTGTCCCATCCAAGTGTTACATTCACTCACAGGACATTAACATAACTAATTTGAAAGAGCCCAAATGACTGCATAATAGAGCACTGTCAGTATGCCTGACAGTCTTTGGTCATACCAAATTAGCTTGGTTTTCTAATTGAAATTTTTTTCCTTGGACCCTTTTTATAATTTTTTCCTCAGCTATTCATTTTTGATAAGAACAAAGGTTTTATAATTTACAAAAGAGTGCTTGACCTATAATTACTAGGAGGAAATTAGGGGAGGTAGAAAAGTCAGATTTAGTCCTGGTAATGATGCTAGAGACCTTGCTCCCTCTAGGGAGCCTGAAGAATAATGGAATCTTCTATTTTTACGGGCGACCTGTGCACTGGTGCTGACTCTAACTGTGAATCCACTTTACTTTGCAGATCACTTGCTTAACACTAAAAGTGCCAGCAGAATGGCAGGCCATTACTTCAAATGTCATTCAAACCAGTGCCATTTCCACATGCCCTTCCTGCTCAAAGAGTGAATGGAAGAACATCTGCCAGTTCTCTTATTGTGCCCTTGTAAATTTTCCATGCAGAGTTTTATGCAACTTAATTTGTGAACTGTTTGAGTAAATAAGGGTGGGAGGAGGGAAAGGGTTTTATCAAGAGTGGGCAGTTTAAGGTGTGCTAAAAAAATGATTTCTCTGAAGAGAGATCCAGTGGTTCTTGACTTTAAAATCAGGTTGCCTGCATGCTAAGGATGTCATCTTATACCTGATAATGGTTTTCAAAGGCCTGGTAATACTATATCCCCCATTTGGAGATCTTTTCTCAAAAAGATGGCTTTCCTTTTGAGTATGTCATAAAATGGAATAAGAATGGAATCAGCCCATTCTTTTTACACTTTATATTGTGAGCTATATACTCAGCATAATATTGTAGGTTAATTGGGAGAATTGTATGGAACTGAAGGCATAGATTGCACAAGAAGGCAGATGGGATATACACATTTTTCTTAATCCATGAAATTTCCACTGAGTAGCTAGGTAGAGGTACAAGTGCAGAGGCATGGTTTTATTTGCTTTAAAGTCTTACTTCTATATAATCCTCTATTTTTATAGCTTTTTCCTTAATTGGGGTCTAGAAATATAAACACACTTTATTTATATCCTACTGTGATTGTTAGGATTCTTGACGTTGATCTTTGCTAAGTCTTCTGGGGCTTATTTCTAGATGCTCTCCAATATATTCTCTCTAGTTATTGAACATTACACACATAGTTATCTGATAATTTTATGGCATTGATTGGTAGCATTGTTGTTTATCAGAATATGTGTCTTGGACTCTCTCTTAATGTCTTCTGTACCTCGTGCAACTGAAAAGATGGATGGGTTGCTATTTTATACTTCATGTTTAAGTGGAATGGGTATGGAACTAATAAGATTCAAAAGAAATCACTATTGTTTCATCTCAGATCACAAGTACCTTGGATTTATCTTGTCCAACATATACGTAAATAATTTTGAAGGACTTTCTGACTTTCTCTGATGCGAAATGCATGTAACCTAATTCTACTAATGCCCCTTCCAAATTACAAAATATGAAATAAAGAATTTATTGTCTCATAAAAATGAAAAATCTGGGTTTAGTTTTCCGGAATAATAGTTACTAGACATAACTAAAGTAGCTTCAATAATGGCATCAAGATCAGCTATTCTCTTTCTCTCTCATTCTCTAATTGGCTCTGTTTTCCTTTGTGTCAATTTCATCTCCATCATGGGGGTTCCAGTAGCTTCACGATTAAGATTATATCAACCAAACAGTTCAGTGCAATGAGAGATAGTTGTTTTTCCAGACACTCAGGATTAGCTGTTCCAGGATTAGCCCTGAATGAACCACCAAAAGCAAAGTATTCATCCTGGAATCCATCACTAGTGCCAGGCTTACAGAATACTTTGAAGGTCCAGTCTTGAACTCTACACCTACCCTAAAACAGCCGCATCCAAAACCAAATGAACAGACACTTCTCCAAAGAAGACATACAAATGGCTAACAGACACATGAAAAAATGTTCATCATCTTTAGCCATCACAGAGATTCAAATCAAAACCACACTGAGATACCACCTTACACCAGTTAGAATGGCCCAAATCAACAA
>CM052809.1:62559987-62582406 GCA_028533885.1 Nasua narica
AAAGGGAATGGATTACCTTTGAAGTTAGGAAAAACACTTCTGTGTTCTTAATAAAACATTTAGATTTCTTGAGGATGCAAATATAAAGACAAATGAGTAATAAGTGTTGGCTAGGAGTGTATTTATATATATGTGCACATTTGTTTATACATGTATATGAAACTATACTCTTAGAACATCCATGTGAATCCATCATAAACTATACATATCTAATCATAATGTAAAAATATAAATTTTCTTATATTTCTAGAAGCCAATAGTTAACAAAATTAGAAAATAGAATTTTTTAAAGAGGGAGAGATTCATCAGAGTAACAAATATAGGAAATATTTAGGATTAAATATTTAGGGAATTTTAATATGTGATGAGACTTTATTTGGAAACTGCATAATCCTATCACTGGAAGATTTAAGTGAAAATTTGAATAATTAGAGATAGAGAACCTATTCTTGCAAGGCACTATTTTATATTTCAAAAAATGCAAATTTTAACTAATGTATATAAAACATCCCAATTTAAATAATTACATCAAAATTTGAACTTGATAATATAATTCTTCTTGAAAAGTAAACTGTAAGAATGTTTATTAGAAGAAAATATGTAGGATTGTTAGATACTAAAAAAGTGACCTGTTTCATCAAACATTAAAACATATTATTTAGTATCAATACATAAAATACTACAATTTGTGCAACATTTTAGACATTGAATAAAATAGAAGGTAGAGACCTGTATACCAATTTTTATAGTATGATAACATAATTGAAAAAGCATTAAAACAGAATTATGTAAGTGGAATTGGAAAAATTGTGGAACATGTTATTTTCATCTTACTTTATTTTAAAATAAATGATAGGTGCACTAAATTGTTAGAAATGAGCATTAAACAAAAGAAAAAGTAGAAAGTAATGAAATAGAATAATTTTTTTAAAGATTTTATTTATTTATTTATTAGAGAGAGAGAGAGAGCACGAGAAGGGAGAAGGTCAGAGTGAGAAGCAGACTCCTCTTGAAGCTAGGAGCCCAATGTGGGACTCGATCCCGGGTCTCCGGGATCATGACCTGAGCCGAAGGCAGTCGCTCAACCAACTGAGCCACCCAGGCGCCCCTGACATAGAATAATTAAAGCCCTGTGGTAGAATAGCATTTTTCTTTGAATTAGTTAAAGTTACGAAAGTATGTGTGCATAATAATTTTCTGGGAAAAAGATGAAACCTAAATAAGATAATAATATTGTTTATCATATAGGTTATAGATATTTTCTTCAATATGGTCATGGTAATACATATTCAAATTTGTAAGAAAGATTTGAAATTCTAAATAAATTAATAGACAAACAATATGATAGTTTATAAAAGGGACAATAAAATTGACAAGTAAGGTAAATATTAGCCTCTTCACTATTCTAAACAAGATAAAAGAAAGCATTCTTGAGGTATTATTTTACATATTATCTAATAATTTTGTTTCATTGAACTGTATGCCTTCCCCTGTTTTTTAAGTTTCTATGTTAGTAAAACAACATATGCACTTAAAAAAAGATGTTACTTTACATAGTAAAATTAGCAAAGGAAAAAAATCAAAACATCCAATGCTGGCTATACTGAAAAGAAATTACCATATCCATTCATTACTGTTAATTTAGTAATTAAGCGCTACCTTTCTGAAAAGCAAAATGGCAGAGAAATTAAATTGCTTAGACTTAAATATTATACTTTCATTCCTAATTTTATCCCCATTAAACAACCAAACAGAAGCAAAAATATCCTCAAATATTTTCATTGTAGCTTTAATAATGATAACAATTCAAGAACAAAAGAAAAGTATGCCATACTAAAATATTTTACCAACATATAATACCATCTGATAGAATATGCATGCATTCATATGTAAAGTACTTGTATGTAGATATCTTTATCACTATAAATATGAAGGACATACAGAAAAACTAAAATGTTTATGACATAAGCTGGGCACAAAACAGTATAAAATGTTTTACATTAATATTGCAAATATTTAAACATATGTGCCATACATCGTTAATAGTGGATAGTAATCACGTAAACTAACCAACATTTACTCATTGGCTTGCTAATGTGTTAAGATAACAAGCTAATAAATTTCCTTGACTCAGATTTCTTTGCCATGCTAGGTAAATAGTTATCATTTTATGTTCTGACTTATGTAGAAAAGTAATGTACTGCCCAAAATACTGTATGAATACATTTTGAAAAAAAATGATTAGGTAGAAAATCATAGTAACAATTCTTGACACCACAGTAGGTATCATGTATATTTTATTCTGGTGGGCTTTTCTTTGCACTCACATGTGATACCTGAATATCAATGCATTCAGTCCAGCTACAGTGCAAGTTCTCATTAAGATGATAGGGAATTTAAAGTAGGTAGAAACATGATTTGCTAACTGCCAAATATTTCCACTAATTCATTTATTTATCCATTCTTACAAGCATTTCTTAAGTGACTAGTATGTGCTTGGTATCATTCAGTTCTTAAACAAGACTGAAACTGCCTCTGTCAATAGTGAGTTTATACTTTTAGAGAAGGAAGGCAATTGCTACGGACTCATTGGTGCCCTGCCTAGACCTCCTGGGAACCATTTTATTCATTTGGTGTGCCTTCCTTCCAACTGTCATGGTAGTATTTTGCTATAATGTCTCCTATCAGTAACCTTTTCTGGAGTTCATAATAGAAAGGATACTGGAGTCATCTTGCTTGGAGATGCCTAGGAATTAAGCCTCTGCCTCTTTACTGCCTTTAGGCAGCCCGTAGGTGATGACTGACTGACACCATATCTAGAAGTATAATAACCTTTCTTCAAGGCTGGGTATATTCTGTGGGACAATTTGTGTTCCAGAGCCCCCCTGTGGGATTAGATTGAGGTAAACTTCAACCCCCAACCACACCTTTGCTTAACTGCCTCCTCTTCTCTGTCTTGCTCCCTCATGCCCACACGTGCTTTTTCTGAGAGCCCACTCTTTTTTTTTTCTTAATTTTATTTATTTATTTGAGAGAGAGAGAGAAAGTAAGAGAGTTAAGAAGGTCAGAGGGAGAAACAGACTCCCTGCAGAGCCAGCGCGGGACTCGATTCTCGGTCTCCGGAATCATGACCTGAGCCAAAGGCAGTCTCCCAACCAACTGAGCCACCCAGGCGCCCCCTGAGAGCCCACTCTTAAGAAGCTGTCTCATGTATCCCATCTCAGACTGCTTATTGAGAATCCAATCTAAGTCAATGATTAGACAAGTAATTACAATCATGTGGTATACAAGCTATGAAAAGTGAAGAATGGAAAGCTGTGGCTTTCCAGCGTAGACATCTTATCCTAGGCTGGAGAGTAGGAGGTATTTTCTTTGAGGAAAGAACATTTACATTGAGAACGTGTGTCATTTTCTATTTTGTTTTAAAATAGCATGGCATACATTTGTGAAATGATTGGTGATGGTTGAGGACTATAGTCTTTGATCCTGACCATTATGGAAATAATTAGTTCATATTATGACTGAACCCTCTTTCTCCGCTTCAAAGTATTAACCTGGGTCACTGATGGAAGTGAAGCCACCACACGGAGTGACAAGTTACTCAGGCGCAATATCTGTCTCTGTATGTTAGCAAGCATCCATGAAACTGTCTACTGAGCACCTCCTTCAACCTGCAGGTGTATACATATATGCATGTAGTTCTCCACATGTATGTTTCGTTGTTAACATACTTATTTTGGCAATGAAAACTGGCCAGTAGAATTTGGGTAGTGACCCAAATGATACATGCTTGCACAACCCTATTATGAGCCTCTTAGAGCTATGCTTCTGCTTAATGTGATGGAAATAAGATTTTTAAAAATCAAATTTTGCAGTTAAAATCCATACTGTGAAATGGATAGGCTATTGATTCTCATGTATATCACATATATCCTATTTAGAGCATGCAGAGAAGTGTAAGATGCACCAATAACAGATCTTGGAAGAGAGAGGAGGTACAACTTTAAAGAAAAAGCCATTTATCTGCATGGAAGTTATGATGAAATTAAGTAAGAAGGTAAACAAGCCTAGTCCCTTAATCACTTATGGTGCATCAGACACTAGAAAGCACAATTATATACAATTCTTAAATGGTTATTATTATGCCCCAAACACACTAAAATATTATTGATAAAAGGCAAGTAATAATAAAAGCCAATGATTCCTCTTTTTCAGCATTTAGGAGACAAAGTAAACAGCGAGGAAGTCTAGCATAATTACATTGGAAATAATTCTGCTCTGGGGTGTACAGTATGGTTTATCTTTTTTAAGCCACATTGTTTTAAAAATTCTCTTTGTGCTCATATCAAAAAGAAATAGACACATAAGTATCAAAAGACTTACTGAGGATATCACCGGGACACGGTAGCCATTGTAAGGATCATAACTATATTTAGGTTCTCATACTCAGAAATCGTTTTAAACACTACGATCTATATCTTTTGAGAAAATAAATAAAACATTCCCCAAATTCTAGGACAATAAATTAAGCATCCAAAGACGATGTTTGTCAAAGTTCCTTGGGAAAAATATATTAATAGTTTTGCCAATATTTGACTGATAATCACTTAGAGATTTTTGAATTTTGTAAGTGTACCAGAGGAAATAATAGTCTATTATATGGCAAAATTTGAAAAAGTATTTATAAATATTTTTCTTTTGGGCTTAACAGTAAATGAAGTTTATATCATTGTTATTAAAAAATTTTAAAAGTTATAACAGAAAGCATTTTGCAAACATTTAAAAGAGAAAATAGTGGAAGGGAAATATTTGCACTAAATAGTGACTTAAATGACATTGTAAGTGGAAACTATGATAGATGATAAATATTTATTTTAGTAAAGCCGGCCTTCCTTCCTTCCTTCCTTCCTAGCTAAAAGCTCAACAAATTGTAAAACTGAAGGGCTCTTGGGTCCACTGCTCTTCGAAGGGAATAGACTAACCTGATATAGTACTTAGCCCCCCAGTAAATTAATTACTTAGGTCTTATACGGTTTTCTGCAGAACACCATGATTCTGGAGATGGGAATTGTTTATATGAAAAGGTATATTAAAGTCAGAATCTAGGCAAGAAAGTAGTGAGTAATATGCAAAACAAATATGCTAAGCAGAGTTAATTAACAACTTAAAAATTTCAGAACGTAATGTTGGGTTCAATGCTGTAGAGATTTAGCTGAGTCAACTGTATCCTTAATATTATTACGTATCACCATATGACAAGTAAATCAAATGACACTTAGTCATTGAGGACCTTCATGCCCAAGAGTCTAATAATTGAATATGACAGCGTAGAGTAAAACAGGCTTATACTCTATTTGAGGAAATGGGACATGATAAAATTAAAGAATACAGTGTGAAAATTTAAGTGCATAATATTGTTACAGACTATAATGTACTTAGTTTAGAGCATGGGTAGTTAGAGAATAAGACACCCTAGTTAAATTTTCATATATGATATTTAATATTTCCAAATAGCATACTTAAAACACATACCTGTGTACCCATCACCAACTTAAGAAATAAAATAGTACCCATACCTTTGAAGCTTGGTGTGTCCCCCAAGATCACCTACTCCTTCCCTGAGATTACTGCTAACTTAAAACTTGTGCTTATTAATAGTCCTTCTTTTTTCTCTTAGGAGTTTATAATATACATCACCTCTTAAATTAGAACTTATTATTACATATGCAATCAACATTATTTTAGATTTACCCATATGTTCAGTATTTTTTCTAAGTTGATTTTCTTTCTTTCTAAAGTCTAATTTTAATATTTCCCTTTGTGATGGTTTGGTTCTAGCAAACTCAATTTTTGTTTATTTAAAAATCCTCTTCCCCTCACCTCCCTCGGCACCCCTCCCTGACCCCTCTCCACCCCCCCACCCCCTCAGTTAAACCAATGACCAAAGACATTTCTTATGCGGAAGCAAAAACAAAACAAAACAAAAAAAATCCTCTTCCTTGTACTTATTGTTGAAAGATAATTTCTCAGAACATATAATTCTCTTCTCATTTATCACTTAAATATAATTCCCACTAACTATGACTTTGACTGTTGCTGCTAGTCAGATTTCAATTTACCTCTGATGGGAATTCTATTTTTTTTTATTAGCTTTTAAAATAGTATCTTTCTTTTTTGTGTTATACATTTGACTGTGGTGAATGTAAGTATTGGCTTATTTTTATTTATGCTCCTTGAGGATTATTGTCCTTCCTGTATAAGGAGTTTATGTCTTTCTGGAGAATTCTTATTGCCTATCTAACATTCTATATAAATTCCTTTCTAGAGAAATTTCTAGAATTCCTCTCTTCCTAGAATTCTTTGATGAATTTTAAACCTCTTTCTTTTTTCCCATGTCTCATAAGCACTCTTTTTCTCACTAAATTTTCTCCATGCTATGATCTTTGTAATTTCTTCAGATTTATCTTACAATTGACTAATTTCCCACTGACCTAAATTTGATGGACTTTAATATCCATCTATATCTATCTATCTATCTAATCTGTCATCTATCATTTATCCATCCATCCATCTACCCATCCATCCATCCATCGATCTCTCTAATGAGGCATTGCAAAGAAGGGATAAAAATGCAATACGTAGAGTGGAGTGGTCTGACTACTCAACTTCACTGGGGCCAATAAAACTGAAGTTCTAATCCTAACGTAACATAGTAATATATCTACTTATCCACAGAAGATTTTCTTTTTCAGCTATTCTCTGTTAAAGCATTAGATTTTAGTCTTTTTGTTTGACTATTTCTGTCCTGAACATGTTTTTTCACCCTTTTAATGGGTTTTCTGAAAATAAAGATTATACTCCCATTAATCTTTCAAATAAACAATAGATTTATTACTTAAAGTACAAATAACCTAGTGAAGGATACCGTACAGGTTGGCCAAAGAT
Organism: Nasua narica; assembly: GCA_028533885.1. Taxonomy (NCBI): domain Eukaryota; kingdom Metazoa; phylum Chordata; class Mammalia; order Carnivora; family Procyonidae; genus Nasua; species Nasua narica. Next base: position 62,566,933 of record CM052809.1, read on the forward strand.
AACGTTCCATCCGAGTTCCTTGCTATTGCCATTTTGAATTATTGTTCTGGTACCGCCGTCTTCAAGCAGGCTTTTAGATTCAAGAGAACAGTCGAGAAAGGTAATTAGATACTAATGTTTACATCTAGTCTGACCCTGAGAACATCCCAAATACCTTTTTAGATATTTTTCATCATTTTTCCAATACTGAAATGTTCCCACTGAAGATGGTCCTCACACACTAACTCATCATTCAGCATAAGCAGGCGATTACTTCTAACTATTTTAACATTTCTAATTATTAGTAAACAAAGAATACGTGACGTAATTCAGGCATTAATGTATGTCTAAAGTTGACTGCTATTATTCTTGCAAACTTGCCTGCCCGTCCATTGGAAAATATGAGGGAAATATTCAGGAGTGGAGATAATAGATTCGTGTAAATCAGTGGAGAAATTTGGATAACAATACATTCATATTATCTCTGGCTATAATATTTTGCTTTTTGTTGTTGTTGTTTGGAATGAGAAACAGGGTAGTCTTGGTTGTAAAGGCTTACTCTTCCCAAGGCTCTGCCAGCTGTGCTAGTCAAAATAACTAATGCCAATATTTGTGTTGGGTAGGTATACGCTTTGCAGATTACTATGCAAACAGGACCCCCACACTGTAGAACTACCTCTTGGGAACAAGATCAACAAGAACAATGAAAACCTCAGACTTTTCCTGCTGTACTTTTCTGATATCTCAATTTTCCTAGCTGATCCTTTGTCCTTTCCAGTTTGTCCTCTACACTGCTAGCGGAGTTATTTCTCTAAAAGGGCCTTATGATCAATCTCTCCCTCCTAATAGTCTAACAGTTTTGATGATTCCCCTTATTACTAAGATTAAGTTTAAACTTCTTTGTTTTAGATTCAAGCCTTGTCACAACAGGTTTCTTCCCAACCATATTTTGCCATTCGCTTACCATTCTCTGCAAGCAATTCTTCAATGAGACAAAATTCCCTTGTGCCTTAGACTTTTCACAAGGTTCTCACTGTGTAATGCTCCTCTAGTCCCCACCATGGCTCACACTTTGCCTAGTCCCCACTTTTATTTTTCTCTGTTTCTGTAACTTGCGGTTGTCCTGTGGGATACAGTCCGGAAATCTTTATTCTGGACTGGCTAATTCTCTGAATTCTCTCAACACAGCATGCAGAGTGATTTATTATAATCATCCATTTGCTTGACTGATTACTGTTCTCTGTTTATGAGATTAGGAGCCCACTGAAAGCAGAGGCTGTGCCTTGGTCATCTCAGTTTCTCCAGTGCCCAGAATAGTGACAAACATAAAGAAAGTGAAGAAAAAAAATTCTGGCTTAATTACTAGGCTTTAAATAAATGCCTTATTAAATTGTAAAAATGCTCTTTGACTGCATCTGCTGGAGAGTTTCTACTGTCTGCCTAAGAACAGGATTTCATGTCTTAGCTAACTAGGAAGAGCAAAATCATTCACCAACCAGAGGGTCAACACAGGCACAGTCTTCCCAATTTGCTTTTTCAATTTTTCTTTGGTTAGGGAACCTTACAAGGTTAGCTTGGTGGCCTATGTCAAAATATTTTCATGGTAACAATGGTAGAATTAGAAAGAATTTATACTCACTATGTATAAAATTTGTGGGCTAGAATACAGAAGTTTATTATTTGCTCTGACTCTATTAAAATCTTCATTCTGTTGCTTCTTGGCCTAGAAAAGCTGATATAAAAAACAGGCAAAAACCAAAACCCTTGTTTAATTACATACAGTGTGTAAGTTTTCACCTCTGGTTAATATATTTATGGACATATTTATATAATTTACATAAGTAGATGTTCATTATCTGTCTTACAGATATTCAGTTATGTCTTAACTGGAAATTTATGGACGGTAATTCTCGTAAATTCAGTGTACACAGTGCCTGGCTCTGCACCATAGCAGATGTGTAATACATGTTTTTTTATAATGATGTTAAAATGTTCAGTTGCAAAGGTGGGCTGTGGTCACATAATCTTCCTATTCCCTGTTCAATGAATAATTCAAGTAGTAGCCTTCTGAGTTCTCATAAGATTGAGAAGATATATCTATTCCCAAGTCTTGTTTTCTATTATTGAGATGTAAGGAGCTACTGCAAATGCAAAGTCTCTGGGGCCTTGTTATAGGGGCCAGCTTCAAGTTTCCTTTGTGAATTCAAAAGGATATGCCAGGAGAAACTTCAGAATAGGATCACTGGGGAGAAAGCAGGCACAGTTTCAGGGGCAGTGTCCATACTGCATGGAAAGCATATGTGTATTTAGCAAAATAATGTATGCATGTGTGTGTGGGAGGCGTTCCTTCACTTATTTGTTTGTTTATTTATTTTTAAAGATTTTATTTATTTATTTATTTATTTGACAGAGAGTTAGAGAGCACAAGTAAGCAGAGCAGTAGGCAGAGGGAGAGGGAGAAGCAGGCTCTCCTATGAGCAGGAAGCCCAATGTGGGGCTCCATCCCAGGACCCTGGGATCATGACCTAAGCCAAAAACAGCCGCTTAACTGACTGAGCCACCCAGGTGCCCCACCGTCACTTACTTTGTGTTTTACAAACATAACCAAATACTGAAATCTCTGTATGGATGTAGCTGAAAGTATATAATCTTACGCATAGAAATGTGGATGGCAGATTTTAAAATTGTGTTTTACGTGTGATTATAATATGATGCTAAACATTAATTAGATACTTGTAATTAACTTATTATGTGAGAACCACTAAAAAATACCTGTGTGTTTGTGTGTGGGGAGACGAACAAAGAAAGAAATGTAAATTAAGTGCAATGCTGTGTGTGACTATCCAAATGATCTCATAACAATCATCCAAGGGACAACAGCAAAGTAAGCCATTCATTAGATTCTTTAACTATGACCATTAAAACATAGTGTCTCTTACATCAACTGAAGATAATATGGGAAATAGTTATATTTATCTTTAATAGAAAGTGTTATGCCTTGAATTAAAAAAAACAAATCTGTGTACTAGATGAACCTTTAAATTTCATTCCAAATATGTAAAAATACATGTAGCAAAATTATTTTTCTGTGTTTCTAAAATACACCGTTTCATGAGAGAAAAGAGCATTTTAATAATGAATTTCTCATAATCACGAACAAACAACTCATTGGGTTTTTTCCGGCTCCCTAGGTTTTGACATAATGAAACCTACCATTTTCTACACTACTAGCTTTCCTATTTCAGGTGTTGCCTGGCAAGAAAGTATTAGGTGAGTATTCTCAAAAATAATGCTTCATTGACAATTTTGAAAAATACCTCCATGAGTAGTCTGATGACAAAGACAGCCCAAACAGGAAAAACAATAGAAAAGCTTATGACGTATAAAATGAATTCTCCCAAAGAATTTTGTTTCGAAATGCCAAGGGTTATAAGTCAAATATATATGCAGCATATATTACTATTCATTACCTTGCATTGGCTGATATTCGTCTCTTCTGACAACACTGGGTAAATCATGTTACATATTGCATAAAATATGAGACTGGTCCTTTTCTGAAGATGCCACTCAGTGTGGGAACTCACTGCCATTGGCTGCATCCCAGTTGCTGTAAGCTCCCTTAAGACCACTACTTCTGCAGAGCCCTATGGCAGTCGAATCAGAGAAGAAAAGGTATTTATAGAAAACATATGCAAAAGGTTGAGAGCTCGTCCAGTTTTTAGTGCCCAGACTGACAGCTAAATACAAATTGAGAAATGTAAGTTTCAGTTCAAGCAAATTTACTGGGTGAAAACCTCATTTTTTCATTTCATTTGAATACATTCACTGCTTCTCAGAATATGCAACTTTATAGTGAGCATATTTTTTATTCTTGAAGGCTCATTATTTTACAGTGAGGTTACTGAACCTAAACCACATAGAGCAGATTATCCAGCCTAATATTAATCAAAATATACATGGCAAATGGGATTCCAAACAGTGCCAAATAGGCATCTGCTTTTAACATAGAATAAAAAAGTGCATTTAGTGCCTTTATTAAAAGGTATTATGGGCAATTTATTTTTAAGCCATCTCTCTAACACTATTAACTAGCATATAATTTAATGTACTCCCAAGCAACTTGACTTTTACTGTTTCCTTCAAAACATTAATTTGTAAAAGCAAGTTGATATAAAAGATGACTTTGACCCTAAGAAAAGATTTGAATCATTAAGAATAAATTAAATGATCTTGTAGATACACATAATAGTTACTTTGAGGGTTGGAAAATAACATATTTTCTGTTTTCATGTGTGATATGGTGTTTCATAGGAAAAAATAAAGCCAGTGCTATTTCTAATGATATAATTTATACCCTCTGAGTAAGCCTTATCAGTTTTGTAAGTTTTGCTTAAATTTGAACAGAGTTGCCAAATGCCTAAACATTTCTGAACAAACAAATGAAAGAACATTCTCTCAGTTTTTATGAGAGAAATAAATTCTTTTATGCCTCTTCAGAAAATTTTGGACAGGTTAATGCACACTAGATTTTGTACTGTCTTTCTAGTGTTTTCTTTATAGCGAAAAGGAAACCAGTTCACTTCCATTAAAATGTATCCAGACTATTTTGTACTAAGTAGGCAATGGGGTTATTGATAAAATTTTTTTTCTAAAAATCTAGGCTAAGAATTATAAGTAAAACTAAAAATTGGGACATGTTTAAGTAGGTAAAATTTTTGAATGGTAAGTGACAAATTCAACTTAAATTATAAAAATAATACAGGATGCATTTTCTTTTTAAATAAATAAAAGTATCCAAGAATAATAGTATTAAGTGAGAAATAACAAGAAGAATAACAATAAAACCTTGACATTATCCCCTACCCTCCTGTAGTAAGATTCCACTATCTTTCCATAGGTAACTACTAGAAATAATTTGGAGGGCATCCTTCCAGGTCTTTTCCTACATATTTATACAAACATCCCTTTATTTATATTTATGTATTGATGTGTGTGTGTACATTAAAGAAATACATATTACATATATGTATATACATATATAGACCATATAAAATTAAAAAAAAATTTTCAGTTAATATAAAATATACATCAGTATTTGGTATAGTTGTATTTTACTTTCCATACTTTTTCATACTATTTTTGAATGTGGATGGGAGCAAGTATTTTAAACCATTTTCCTACTGACAGACATTTGGATGATCTTGATTTTTATTTGCAGTCTAAAGAAATTTTTGTCTGTGAGATAGATTTTGAAGTAATTGATTGGTTTTCCTAGATATTGACAAATTATCTCTAAGACGTTTGTATTAGCTTGTATCCCTTCCCCCAGCAGTTATGAGAGTACTACTTCTTTCACATCCTTATCAAAACTTTATAGTATTGACCTTTATTTCTGTTAGTGTACTAGTAAAAATTTGTATTATTTTAGCATGCATTTCTGTCATTACCAGTGGGACTGAATATTTTTACATGTTTATTGTATAAACACACATGCACACATAGTGGGTTAACAATTACTCAACCATTGCTGTTAGTGGACACACACACAGATATACATATAATCTCACATAAATTATAATCTTAACCTTAAATTCAAAGAGACAACTCATTTTGGTAGATTTTTTTTTTTTAATTTTTTACATAAGGGAACACAAGGTTCAAAGGTATAAAGTGACTTGCCTGAGGCTGCCCTGCTAACATGTCCCAGAGCCGGGATTCAAACCGTGGTCAATTGGCCCCAAGAGCTTCTTGGATTCCACTTCACTGGCCAGTACTGTCCCTATCCTCTGGTTCTTGCTGTTTGAGAGCGCAGGCAGGGAGATGGAACATTGCCTTGTTCGACCTCAGCTGGGCACACGCATATAGGGAGACTCCAGTTTTTCACAGCTCTGTGTTGTCTGCCAATGACATGAAAGCCTACTCAGCTTTGATTTTCAAGTTCCAAATACATTTCAGGAAGCAGGAGAAGTCTCATATAGGGAATTGTGAATGGCAAGGGTTGACTGCATACACAAATACACACATAGTCTACATGTAATGTACATGCATACATATAAATAGGTACATATGGTCTCTGAACTTAGCATGGTTCAACTTACGATTTTTCGGCTTTATGATGGTGCGAAAGCAATACAAATTCACTTTACATTTTGAAATTTGGTCTTCTCCCAGGCCAGTGATAGGCAGAGCGATGCTCCGATACTGTCCCACGATGCCGGGTGGTGGCAGCAAGCCATAGCCCCCAGTCAGCCACATGAGCAGAAGGATAAACAACCCATACACGCACAACCACTCTGTATCCAGACAGCTATTCTCTTATTCACTTGCAGTATAGTAGTCAATAAGTTACACGAGATATGCAACACTTTATTATAAAATAGTCTTCATGTTAGATGATTTTGCCCAACTGTAGGCCAATATAAGTACTCTGAGCACATTTAAGGTATGCGAGACTAAGCTATAATGTTAGGTATAATAGGTGAATTATATGCATTTCCTTTTCTTTTTTTTTAAATGCATTTTCAACTTAGAATATTTTCAGTTTAGGATGGGTTTATCTGGAGATAACCCCATCATTAAGTCAAGAGAAATCTGTATTTCAATTGCTTTTTAAAATATTCTCTGGAGTTCTTTTTCTTATTCTCTTGTGGACTATACTTTTAGTTTATTTATATTACCCTTTCCTACTACATATTTTTCAAACATTTCTCTCAGTTTGGCTCTTCTGTTTTAAGTTTGTTAATAGTATCTTTAATCATAAAGGAGGTTTACATTTCTAGGCCATTAAATATGTCAACCTTTTCCATTATGTCTTAGCTTTTATCTTACTTAGAAAGAACTTCTTCACCAACTAAAAAAAAATGCATGGTTTTCTTTTTAACTGTTTTAGCACCTTAATCTATTTTGAGTTGCTTTTTGGTATATGTAATGATGTTAGCTTTTTTAGTCTTTTTTTTTTTTCTAAGAGGAAACTCATTTGTCCTGCAGATACTGTTTGAATTATCTGTTATTTCTACTGAATTCAAATGCTTCCTTTATCCCCACATAGAAAGTCTTTCTTTTTCAACTTTATTTTCATTCCATTCTTATGTATTCCTAAATCAAGAGATATCCTATTTTAATGGTTGTACTTTTAGAATATATGGTAGGAAAAAAAATCACTCCCCTTCTTATCAGTTATCATGATAACTCTTATTTTTTTTATCATGATAACTCTTTCACATTTCCTTGGGTAATTTGATATTAGCTTTTAAAATTCCACCAACAGTATTGTTATATTTGTGTTGAAATCTATTTAGTTATCTACTGCTATATAACAAATTACTCCAAAATTTGGCAGCTTAAAACAATCACACTACTAACTTTGTTAAATTAAGCAGAATATTATCTCAGATTTTCTGTGGGTCGAGAGTTTTGGCATGGCTTTTCTGGACATCTCTGCCTCAAGGTGTTTAATAAACCTGCTGTCACAGTGTTTGCTGTGGCTGTAATCAGCCCAAGACTAGACTAGGGTTGGATCTGCTTCCAGGCTGGTGTCAGGATTTAGTTCCTCATAGACTGTTGGACTGAGGACCTTATTTGCTCTTTGCTGTTGGGCAAAGGCTGCCCTCAGTTTCTTGCCAAATGGGTTTCTCTGTAAGTCAGTTTATATACAGCATGACGGCTGACTTCCCTCAGAACCAGCCGTGTGGTGAATGAGTGAGCAAAATAGAAACAACTTTTGTAATCTAATCTCATAAGTGATAGCCCATCACATTTGCCATGTTCTGTTCATTAGAATGAATAAAGAGGTCCAGTCAAGTTTCCAATTGCAGCTGGTATTGCTGTTACACAAAAGTCTGTGTGTGTGCATGTAAAACACTTACCTTATAAATTTTAATTTTCTAACTTTACTTTTTGAACTTTCTGTTAGCATGTTTTTTTTTTAAGATTTTATTTATTTATTTGAGAGAGAGAGAGAATGAGAGAGAGGAAGCGTGAGAGGGAGAGGTCAGATGGAGAAGCAGACTCCCCGCTGAGGAGGGAGCCCAATGCGGGACTCAATCCAGGGACTCCAGGATCATGACCTGAGCCAAAGGCAGTTGCTTAACAACTGAGCCACCCAGGCGCCCCTCTGTTAGCATGTTTTAAATAATGGTTTAAATTTATGCCTTTTAAATACTGGTATGTCTTATTTTTATTATTTTACTGCATTAGCTGGAAAAATGAGAACAATACTGTGTAGTGGTAGTGGTGGCAATCACCTGTGTTGTTTTGAATTTCATCACCTGTTTGTATAATTATCAGATTATCATGTTTTTCTTTTTTTGATCTGATAATGTCATATTTTGTATTAGATTTCCTAATGTTGAAACGATGTTTTCATTGCTAGGATAAACTACCAGTGTGCTAGTGTTTTATTTAGGAATTTTGTATCTATATTCAGACATAAGGTTGATTTTTGTCTTCCTTGGTTCTTTCTTCATAAGGTTTTAAAATGGCTATGTACTCTGAGAGAATGCTTTGGGGGCTTCTGTTTCTTTACATAATCATATAATTTATACAGTAGAGAAGTTATTGTAATGTCATATGGTGACTGACATGCAGTGTCATGAAATTGACAAGCAGCATTAAAGTAAAATTCTAAGTGTATAAAAATAAATATAAGTCCCTGATTAAGGTCTTTACCATGTATTGCTCACATGTATAAGGCAGCAGTAGGAGTCTCATTTAAAAGTCTCATTTTTAATTGGAACTCTAGAGAACATTGCAGGAAGTACATTTCCGTAAAATAGCATTTTCTTGGAGATTAAGAAATAGTCTATTCAGGGTACAAAAATTTTACTTTCCTCCAGAAAAACTTGCCAGTGTTTGAACGTGTCAACTATTTATTATTTCCTTGCTATAGATGTTTTGTTTTTGTAATAGATATGTCAGAAATATATATTGGTACATTTAAAGATTAATAGACTATTTTTGAGCTGTGTTACATTTACAGAATAATTAAGTGACAAGTATAGAGTTCCCATATACTCTTACATTATACATTTCTTGCTTAGTTTCCCCTGTTACTAACATCTTGCATTAGTATGGCACATTTATATTATCTTATTTTCATAACCTCAAATGTAATTATTAAATCAACTCCCCCCTTGCTTTGTTACTAGTTTTTTCTGGAAACTATTTGCCATTTTATAGTGGATAATAAAATTTGGAAAAAAAAAAACCCTGAAGGGTCTTTATATTTTAAAATAAAAATAGTTTCATGATCTGTTGATGCAATAGTAATATGATTAAAGAGGATAAACATTTTTATTTCTAGAAAGTTTAATAACTTCTTTAAACATTTAAAAACTACCCTTTGTGAAAAAAATGAATGTATAAATAAATCAATCTCTTTATTTGTGTTTAAATATTTCCAAAAAAAGAAGAGAGGAATCTCTCAATGATGATAATATAAATAATTTAAGTGAAAAAAGCAATGAAAAAAATGTAAGCATCTAACACCTATTTTCAAAATTTTAACATAAACAATTATAAAATTATGATGACAGTTGTTTAAAAAAAATTCCTAAATGTGAATTTTTGTCTGCACTTCAATTTAACCCTTTGGATATTTTAAAAATACTTAGCCTTTTGCCCCAGAGACTTTAAGTTTATAGTTGTTTTCTCTATATATTAGCCTATGAAAATAATTGTTAAGTGTCTTAGACACTGAACTAGTCAGCTGATAAGGCCTTTATAAGAAATTTTAAAAATTTTTGAAAACTACTTTAGTGTATTTTAAAATTTGAATTTTATAATTTCTTTACATTTAATGTTTTATCATTGTCTATTATTATTTCTCCATCCATGTTTCCCAAAGGATTAAGACCATTTTTAAAAAAATTACAAAGGATGTAAGGTGCCTACGTGGCTCAGTAGGATAAGCATCTGATTCTTGATTTTTGACTTAGCTTGTGATCTCAGGGACATGAGATTGTGCTCTGCATTGGGCTCTGCACTCAGCAGTGAATCTGCTTGCCCTCTCTCTCTGCCCCTACCCTCCTCAAATAAGAAAATAAATAAATCTTTTAAAAAATCACAAAAGGTGAAAGGAAAAATGATGGTAAAATAAGTAAGGTTATTAATGCTAAAATTGATAACATAATAATGAAATGTTCTAATTTCAAGTTGCTAATGACTTAGGTGCACATGTTTTATAATCTGTATGATATTTTATTAAGCCATGCTGATAGTTTGCTCACAGAATGGAATGAAAACCTCATCTGGAATGGTGAGATGAAAATCTAAAAATCCTCTCCTTCATAAAAGCAAGGAAAACAGTGGCAACAATTTTTAAAATCAACCTTTTCAGAATTCTGAAAATTAGTTAAATGTTTGTAACATTTTTTTATTTATTATTTTATTTATTTTATTATTTTATTTATTATTTTTTATTTATATATTATTAAGTGTTTATTAAAATAAAACAAAAATAATGAAACAAGATGAATGAAAACAGATGAATTACAGAAAGAACAGAATTTTATGGAAACCCCATTCCATGTCCATTTCTCCAGCTCCACAGTAGCCTTGAAAACTGTTTCACAACTACAGTGTCTGTGAAAAACAGCAGTCATATAAAAGAAAAGAAAGTGTCTGGAGCTCTCCCAAAATTCTATCCCCAAAGAATTTTTACTATCTGACCTGTCTAGCAGTTCCATGCAAACTTTATCCTCAGGGTTTATGTTTATGTGATGTGACTCAGAGTTCCCTCTGTGTGTTTAACACTATAACCTAGGCATTTGTTTTATAACAGTGGTATTTGTTTAATATCATAGCTTTTTGAGGCAGCTATGCCAGTTAGGGTTAATAAGCAACAGATCAAAAAAACCTAGGAAGAATATGAGAGAATGAGATGTCTATAAAGAGCTTTGTCCATATCCTTGGGAATCTAGAAGGTCAATATTGTACACAGGACTGTACCTAAGCCCAGGAAAAGCCTGAGAAAGTGTTGAGTTCTCATCTCTGGTTGATCTGGAGGATATATCAGAGCAGGAATTGAAGGCTAAGGCGAGTCATAATTTTCCTGCCAGAGGCTTGAAAGTATGCTCCCAAACACAGAAAGAAATCCTTGGCAAATGTTGGAAGATTTATTGGTTTGAAGGATTTACACAAATCTCTGTCCAATAATTAGCTAACCATTTAGCTAATAAAGCAGAGATCACAAATGGCAAAGTATATAAAATTTGCACAATTAGTCCAGAGTAGTCACTAAACCTCTGAGAGGTAGGGATCTAATATTCAGAATTGTAACCATATATTTTCTAAAATGTCTTGTTTCCACAAAAAAAGTACAAGACATGCATAGAAATGGACAGGTATGACCCATGTATAGGAAAACCAAACAGTAGTCATTAAAAAGTGTTCCTGAGTAAACCCAGATACTGGATTTTAGAAAAATGTCAGGTCACTTATTATAATTATTAATTAAAGGAAATAGTCTAAAAATTTAAAGAAAAATATGAGAATGATATATCAATAGGGAATATCTGTAAGTGGATAGAAATCATAAAAGAGAACTGAATAGAAATTCTGAAGTTGAAAATTGAAAAGTATAATGTCTAACACAATTTGAGTTGGAAGAAGAAAGAGTAAGTGAATTTAGATGGGTCAACTGAAATGATACAGTCTAAAACAGAAAGAAAACAATAATGAAAGAAAATGACCGGAAACAAATACTTGTAGTACATCATCAGGAATACTAACATGTACTAACAGAAGTTCCAGAAACAAAGGAGAGAGTGAAAGGAACAAAGAATATTTGAAGAGTAAGAACTAACAATTGTACAAATGCAATTAAAAGCTTTATTCAATATATACAAGGAACTCAAAGAGCTCCAAATAGAATAAACTCAAGATTGACAACTAAGCACGTCATAAACTGTTGAAACTAAAGACAAAGAGAGGATCTTGAAAATAGAAAGAGAGAAATGACTCATCACTTGAAGATACCAATAAGGTTAACATCTTTTTTTTTTTTTTTTTAAATCGGATACCATAGAGGACAGAAGGCAATAGATGATCTATTTAAATTGTTTAAAAAAAAAAAGGACCGTCAAGAAGGAATTCTATATCCAGCAAAAAAATCATTCAAGAAATTAAGGAGAAATTAAAACATTTTTCAGATAAACAAAAGTAAGAATATTTATCATTAGAAGTCCTGTCCTTCAAGAAATACTAAGGGAGTCCTTTAAGTTGACTTAAAAGGAAAATAGGCACTTACCTAAACACACACACCAAAAATAAAGGACACGGGTAATGGGAAGTAGATAGATAAATACAAAAGTTGATATAGATGTACTTAATTTGTAACTCTTTTCTTCTGACTTGAAAGTCAACTTCATTAAGCAATAATTTTAAAACTGTGTTGATTATTTTGGATATGCTGAGTCCCTGGCCTTTCCTTATGAATATTAACATTAGTTTGCCAGTTCTGTAGAAAAGCTGTGATTTTGATATGAATTGCTTTATGTGTGTACATCACTTTGGGAAGTACTCCCATCTTAATGATAACTCTTTTGATCTGGGAACATGAAATGTCTTCCCATTTACTTATGTCTTCTTTAATTCCTCTCACCAATGTTTTGTAGTTTTTAGAGTACAAGTTTTGTACATCTTTTGTTAAATTTATTCCTAAATATTTTGTTCTTATGCTAGTGTAGATGTTTTGTGCTCGTAATTTTCTTTTCTGTTGTTCCCTGTTAAAACTTACTCAGAAGTTTCTTTGGAACACGTTTATTCATTATGTAGTATTTTGGACAATAGGTTTGACTATAGTAATGACTATAGATTGAGTCAGGTTCTTATGTTTGTCATGATTAATGATGTTAAAATTAGAAATATTTTGGTCAGCTCACCATTTTGGAAGTGGAGGTATGAGAGAGTTAATTATGTCAATGTTTCAGTGCTGGAATACATTTTTATGAAGGTTGATACAGCCTTTACCAGATGACCTCATGGGTTTGAGGACAAAGACACTTGTGAATATTCAATTCAGATTCTTTGAAAAAGCAGTTACCTCTTGACAGAACTCTAATATCATGTGTTAAGGTATATTTACATGAGCTTTGGTTTTAAAACCTTGCTACCATCAAAACAAAAAATCTAAAATCACTTAATATCTAAATAAATTGAATGTCCCATACACGTTGTCAGCTTTTCACATAAGCCAAACAACAGCAGCTATCTATTGAGATTAACTTTTATGCAGAAATAAAGTTTATATTTGATTTTATCTGTGCAATTTGCTAAAATTGTTTTTCAGCAAGTGAATGTTATTTTGCATGAAAAATTAGAATGAGAGGGTTATAATTTTGTCAACAATGTTTTTATGGCTCATGTGGATAAAATCGAATTTCCAAGCATAAAAATCAAATGTTTGCTCATTTTGTGTGTATGTGTACATGTATCTATCATCAGCTTCTGAAAGGGTCCCAAATATCTATTAAATTAGAAACCACTGATAAATACAATTGGTTCAATTAACTCAATATAGGCCTTGTGGATTTGTGCTTTCATTTTGGATTTATTGATTTGTATTCTTTCTAGTCTGTTGTATATCAAGTTGCTTCCCTAAAATATAAATTAAAATATTTACTAGTGTGTGCAGTCTAAAATCCTTAATATTGACCTTTTGAATTGCTTCCACCAGAAGTACTCCTTCAATTTTCCCCATCTCAGTGTATAGCAGTTCCTTTCCTTTATTTGCTTAGGAGAAAAACATTATAATCATTCTTGAGTTTACTTTCTCTTATGCTTCATACCTCATCTACCAGAAATTATGTTAGTTGGTTTATGTTTATATATTTATTGTATATATTATAATATATATTTATATATTATATATTTATATATTTGTCTCATTTATTGTTAACCTATGAAGTAGTGGTATTATTGTTCTTTTCAGATAAGATTAAGAGATATTAATAATCATTACAGCAAATCCTTACATAATCCTTACTGTGTGCAGGGCACTCTTTGAGCCACTCATATTAACCCAAATAATTCTCCTAAGAACCCTGTGGAGTAGGAACAATTATTATATCCATTTTATGTGTAGGAAAATGAGACACAAATGGTTAGGTATCTTGCCTAAATTTTCATAATTAATTTCATAATAAGTGTAAGAGCCAAGTTTCAAACCAAACATGGCATACTGAAATAGAGCAACGTTCTTGCAATTGGAAGGAGGAAATTTTAGGAAACTATAATTTTAGGAAAAATTACTAATTAATAGATACTATACATATAAAATTTTATTTTTTCTTTCATAGCAATATCCAGCAGGCATTTACTTAATGCCCAATAATACATGTTAGGCATTAACACACAAAGATGAGTATAGTATGTTTCTTGCCCACGGGGAGCTCGTAATCTTGTTGGAGAGAAGAGAATAAATGAAAAACGAGTGAATGAATAAAGTTTTTGTCATCATTGAATATATGAAATATATATGGATCTCTCTGTGTATCTCTCTCTCGCTCAAGATTAGGTCGCAATAATGACTTATGATATGCAAATCGAATCATTTTTTGTAAAACATAAATATTTAAGGTGTTCATATATACATATAAGGAATGTATTCTCTTCTTACCTTTCTCTCACCCTCCTCCCTGGGAGATTTCTCTTATTTATTTTTTTAAATTAACATATATTATTTACTTAAGGGGTACAGGTCTGTGAATCATCAGTCTTGCACAATTCACAGCATCCACCATAGCACATACCTTCCCCAGGGTCCATCACCCAACCACCTTATCCCTTCCCTCCACCGCCAGCAACCCTCAGTTTGTTCCCTGAGATTAAGAGTCTCATGGTTTGTTTCCTTCTCTGGTCCCATCTTGTTTCATTTTTTCCCTCCCTACCTGCCATGATCCCCCACCCTGCCTCTCAAATTCCTCATATCAGAGAGATTATATGATAATTGTCTTTCTCTGATTGACTTATTTCACTTGGCATAATACCTTCTAGTTCCATCCATGTTGTTGCAAATGGCAAGATTATTTTTTTGATGGCGGCATAGTATTCCATTGTATATATATATATATACACCACTTCTTCTTTATCCATTCATAAAACCCACTTAGTTCTGGTGAATAGTCCTTTTCATATACTGTGGGATCATGTTTTGGTGAACATTTTGGTGAGTATTTTGGTGAGAATTTTTGCATCCATGTTCATCAAGGATATTGGTCTGTAATTCTCCTTTTTGATGGGGTCTTTGTCTGGTTTGGAGATCAAGGTAATGCTGGCCTCATGAAATGAGTTTGGAAGTTTTCCTTCCATTTCTATTTTTTGGAAAAATTTCAGGAGAATAGGTATGAATTCTTCTTTAAATGTTTGGTAGAATTCCCCTGGGAAACTGTCTGGCCCTGGGCTCTTGTTTGTTGGGAGATTTTTGATGACTGTTTCAATCTCCTTACTGGTTATGAGTCTGTTCAGGTTTTCTATTTCTTCCTAGTTCAGTTTTGG
>CM052809.1:62582506-62601056 GCA_028533885.1 Nasua narica
AAATTTGCTGGTGTATAGTTGCTCATAATATGTTCTTATAATTGTTTGTATCTCTTTGGTGTTGGTTGTGATTTCTCCTCTTTCATTCATGATTTTATTAATTTGGGTCCTTTCTCTTTTCTTTTTGATAAGTCTGGCCAGGGGTTTATCAGTCTTATCAACTCTTTCAAAGAATCAGCTCCTAGTTTTGTTGATTTGTTCTACTGTTCTTTTGGTTTCTATTTCATTGATTTCTGCTCTGATCTTTATTATTTCTCTTCTCCTGCTTGGTTTAGGCTTTCTTTGCTGTTCTTTCTCTAGCTCCTTTAGGTATAGGGTTTGGTTGTGTACTTGAGACCTTTCTTGTTTCTTTAGAAGGGCTTGTAGTGCTATATACATCCCTCTTAGGGCCACCTTTGCTCTATCCCAAAGGTTTTGAATAGTTCTGTTTTCATTTTCATTTGTTTCCATGAATTTTTAAAAACTCTTCTTTAGTTTACTGGTTGGCCCATTCATTCTTTAGTAGGATGCTCTTTAGCCTCTATATATTTGAGTTCTTTCCAACTTTCCTTTTGTGGTTGAATTCTAATTTCAAAGCGTTGTGGTCTGAAAAATATGCAGGGAATGATCCCAGTCTTTTGGTACTGGTTGAGACCTGATTTGTGACCCAGCATGTGATCTGTTCTGGAGCATGTTCTGTGTGCACTAGAGAAGACTGTGTATTCTGTTGCTTTAGGATGGAATGTTCTGGATGTATCTGTGATGTCCATCTAGTCCAGTGTTATTTAAAGCCTTTATTTCCTTATTGATCTTTTCTTAGATGATCTGTCCATTTCGGTGAGGGAGGTGTTAAAGTCTCCTAGTATTATTGTATTATTGTCAATGTGTTTCTTTGATTCTGTTACTGGTTTATGTAATTGGCTGCTCCCATGTTAGGGGCATAGTTATTTACAATTGTTAGATATTCTTGTTGGACAAACCTTTTAAGTATGATATAGTGTCCTTCCTCATCTCTTATTATAGTCTTTGGCTTAAAATATAATTTATTTGATATAAGGATTGCCACCCTAGCTTTCTTTTGATATCTATTGGCATGGTAAATGTTTTCTACCCCCTCACTTTAAATCGGGGGGTGTTTTTGGGTCTAAAATGAGTTTCTCGAAGACAGCATATTGATGAGTCTTGTTTTTGTTTTTTTGTTTTATCTATTCTGATACCCTATGTCTTTCGATTGGGGCATTTAGCCCATTTACATTCAGGATAACTATTGAAAGATATGAATTTAGTGCCATTGTATTGCCTGTAAGGTGACTATTACTCTATATTGTCTCTGTTCCTTTCGGGTCTGTTACTTTTAGGCTCTCTCTTTGCTTAGAGGACCTCTTTCAGTATTTCCTGTAGGGCTGGTGTAGTGTTTGCAAATTCTTTTAGTTTCTATTTGTCCTGGAAGGTTTTTATCTCTCCATCTATTTTCAATGACAGTCTAGCTGGATATAGTATTATTGGCTGCATATTTTTCTTATTTAGTGTTCTGAATATATCATGCCAGTTCCTCCTGCCATGGCGGGTCTCTATAGAGAGGTCTGTTGCCAATCTAATATTTCTACCATTGTATATAACAGACCTGTTGTCCCGAGCTGCTTTCAGGATTTTCTCTTTGTCACTGAGACTTACAAGTTTTACTATTAGATGATGGGATAATATTGATTTTGAGGGGGGATTCTCTGTGCCTCCTGGATTTTGGATTTTGACGCTTGTTCCCTTCGCCAAATTAGGGAAATTTTCTGCTATAATTTTCTTCAATATACTTTCTGCCCCCTCTCTCTTTCTTCTTTTTCTGGGATCCCTATTATCCTAATATTGTTTTGTCATATGGTATCACTTATCTCTCGAATTTTCCCCTGGTGGTCCAGTAGTTGTTTAACTCTCTTTTTGTCAGCTTCTTTATTCTCCATCATTTGGTCTTCTATATCACTAATTCTCTCTTCTACCTCATTTATCCTAGCATTAAGAGCCTCCAATTTTAATTGTACCTCATTAAGAGCTTTTTTGATTTCAACTTAGATTTTAGTTTTTTTGTTTCTCTAGAAAGAGATTTTATTTCTGTAGAAATGGATTCTCTAATATCTTCCATGCTTTTTTTAAGCCCATCTAGCACCTTGATAATCATCATTCTCAACTCTAGTTCTGACATCTTAGTAATGTCCATATTGATTAGGTCCCTAGCCATCAGTACTGCCTCTTGTACTTTTTTTTGAGGTGAGTTTATCCACCTTGTTGTTTATCCAGATAAGAATAGATGAATGAGAGAAAATATACTAAAAGGGTAGCAACAACCCCAGAAAAATATACACTAACCAAATTGGAAGAGATTTGAAACTGGGAGGGAGAGGGGAGAAAGGAGGAAAAAAAAATAAAAATAATAGATAGATAGATAGATAGATAGATAGATAGATAGATAGACTGGCGAATAGAACAGAGCCACACACTTGATTTTGGGTGTATTTTGGTCTGTTAGAAGAAACTGTCTCCCAAAATTTTAAAGAACAAAAAACAGATATACATACAAAAATAAGGGTAAACATGATGAAGGGATGGAATATGACTATAAAGATGAAAATTAAAAAAGACTCTAAAAAAGGAATTGATAAGATAAGAAGTTGCTTGAAAAAAGAAAAAAGGCGGGGAAGAATGTGATCAGGCTGGAGACTAGGACAAATCCATGCACTAGATTTAGGGTATATTTTGATCCATTAGAAGAAACTACATCCTAAAATTTTAAAGAAAGAAAAACCTATACATATACAAAAAATAAAGTTAAATACCATGAAGGGTTAGGATATGACTATAACAATGAAAATTTAAAAAGATTTTTAAAAATGTATTGCTAAGATAAAATAATTAAAAACATTAATATAGGAAAGAGGAAAAATTTTAAAAAATAGAATAAGAAAAAAAATAAAATTAAAAAAATGTAACTTCGAAGGACTAAAGGATCATGGGGAAAAAGTCATGAATTCCATGTGCTGTATTCCCAGAGCTCTGAAGTTTTGCAGTTCTGATTATTTGGTGAACTTGGTTTTGGTTCGATATTCTTGTTGATTTTCTGGGGGAGGGGCTTGTTGCAGTGATTCTCAAATGTATTTGCCCCAAGTGGAATTGCACCATCCTTGCCAGGAGCCAGACTAAGTAATCTGCTTGGTTTTACTGTTGGTAGCTTTTGTTTCCTGAACACTTTCTGTACTGCTTTGGAGATGGGAATGAAGATGGTGGCCTCCTAATCCCTAGCCCTGTAGGAGTTGAGAGCTCAAAGCCCCACTCCTCAATGTGCCTTGAGAGAAAAGCAGTCAATCACTCCCATCTCCCTGGCCTCTGGCCACACTCTGTGCTCACCTGGCCTGTGACCAAGCGTTTCTATCTCTGTGTGCATGGCCCTATTTTGGAGTCTCCAAACCCAGCAGATTCTTGGTACTCCTGTGCCACTCCCCCTGGAGGAGGAAGGTGAGCCCCTGGGTATGCCACTTGTGGGTCCCGGCTCGAAGAGCAGTGGCCTGACTGTGCTGTGGATCACGATTTAAGGTAACCCCCAGCTGAGGGACCATTCCTTGTCTCCATCTCTGTAGCCGGCTTCCCTGCTCCAATAACTGGGACCTCTGCCACACTCAGACACCCCTGGTTTCTTTGTGACTCCATAGATCCTGAGACCACACTATCCCAGTGAGGGCTCCACCCTCCTGCTCAGCTTCTGGAGTGACATCCCTTAGTCTTCTAAATGGAACAGTCTTCTAAATGTTCTGATTTTGTGCTCTGCTGCTCTACCGCTTGCCAGGAGCTAGCCCCTCTCCCATCACCTCAGATTCGCTTCTCCACACGTGCTGGCCACCAGAAAGTGGTCGCTTTTCTGTTCCTAGAATTGCTGCTCTTCTTCTCTTTGATCTCCTGTTGAGTTTGTAGGTGTTCAGAATGGTTTGATATCCATCTGGCTGAAATCCTGGGACCTGATGATATTTAGATCTCCTCCTTCTCCACCATCTTGCTCATCCCTCCCTGGGAGACTTCTTAATCAAAGTTGATGAAACAGAACTTCATGGTGCCTTAGTTATTCAAAGTGTTCAGTGTTCTATCTTTTCCACTAAGAAACACACATATCACATCTACAGGGTATGGTAGGAAATCAAATGGAAGCTCTAAAAGATGGGTTTGTGACTAAACAAAATATAACTGATTGCTTGTTCAATTGGTGATATATGACTAAATTGCACTTGTAACAATATTATATGAGATGTTAAATATATTAAATGCAGTAAAGTATTTAATTAGAATCCTTCTTCTTTTCCACTTCAACAAGTCACATGGAGAGAAAAGGTAACAATTGATAGATAAGCAGATTTTGAAGGGTGGATCTTAAGTATTTATAGACCTTTTTTTTTTAGACTTTTTTTAAAAAAAAGTATTTTCAGTTCTCAACTACATCATGTTTATGGCTTCTGAAATTATTCTGAATTATCTACCTTTATTTGTTTCTCTAGCTATCAGACATGCAATAGAGAAAATAAGAAAAATTTCTCCAGAACTGTATTATCTGGAAGCAAGTTAATTTTAGCAGCAAATAAATGTGCTTGAATACTTCATTTTAAATGCACAAGATTCTGGTACAGATGTAAAAGAACAGTCTAGTAGAATAAAGTACATGTGCTTTCTATGTAAATCACAAAGATAGAAAACATTTTACTTCGTGGCATTAATGTCACAGGTCAAAGTGAAGAGCTTATTGCCAATTCAGAGAAAATTCTCTTTTCAATGACATATGACATGACCTTCAACTTTTAGTAGTTGTAGAATGGTTAAGGTCAACTATTCCTACATTCAGAAAATCCAAATGATGCACATGACAAATGGTAGAGTCTATTGTAACTGATTTCTGGGGCAAACACACTAAAATATTGCACTGTGGGATGAAAGGTTACTGACCTTGTGATATTATGTCTGACACTAATCATTATTTCCCAATTGAGCTATTTGAAAGGATAGTCAATATTTTGTTTGTTAGACTTCTCTTTCTAGTTTATATGGATTGGAAAGACTCTGCCCCCTCCTTGTACTTCACTAAATGGAATATAGCTGTTAGGATTTTATCAGTAAGAACAAGTCTTAATGGAGAACAAGGTATTTTTCTTACTCTTCTTTCTGTACAATTTTTCTTTCTCTTTTACTTCTGTCTTAATGAGAATTTTTTTTTTACCTTACTCAATGGAAAAGAAATATAAGCCTTCAGGTGGAATTAAAATTTCAATGTTAGGGCGCCTAGGTGGCTCAGTTGGTTGAGCAACTGCCTTCGGCTCAGGTCATGATCCCGGAGTCCCGGGATCGAGTCCCATATCGGACTCCCGGCTCTGCGGGAAGTCTGCTCCTCCCTCTGACCTTCTCCCCTCTCATTCTCAGTCTCTTGCTCTCTAATAAATAAATAAAAATCTTAAAAAAAAAAAAATTTCAATGTTACTAGTTTACTTCACCATCTGGAAAGAGAAAAATAAATATGGAGTATCTTTTTTATACTATACAGTATATACTATACTATTTTTTTATACTATACTATTTTTTATTTTTCTTTTTAATAAAGCCCCAAAGAAACTGATTTAGAAATGCTTACTATATCTTATCTCTAAAATATACTCTGTTTCTTGGTTCTGTCTCCTACCATCTGCTAATGGATTTTTTAAAAATTTTCTTCTCCTAAGTTGAGATGTTCTCACCTGTTTCCCATTTTACAGCCATCCTCCAGAAGTCCAAATGCTAATCGGTACTGCTACCCAGAGATTTTTCTCCCAGCATACTGGGTCAAGGATTTTGTTCTGTTTTGCTCTATGGTGCATTCATTATAGTACTTTGTCTGTTCTGTGTTGGGAAAGCTAAATACATCTAAGTACCAGATATGTATGCATCTGCTGTTCTTTTTCATATAAATTATGGTCCAAACTTTTCTGCACTAGAACACATCAGGGATCACCATTTGATTTTATTTTAGGCAACCAGATATATGAACAGAAAAAAATACTACATAAATTAATTTGATTCCCAAATCCTCTCCATAGCAGAAGTTGTGAAAGAGTCCAGAACCTATAATACCATTGCTTTACGTAGCTTCTCATTTCATTCAATCAATGATTCTCATAGTTTACACAACATGATCTAAAGCAGTAAACTTGAACTACTCAGAGAACTTCTATAATCTAGGAAAGATGGGCTTACTCTGAGCCCACTAATCCTTAGGCCACATGGAAAGAATCCAAGCAGCCATAGTTGCAAAACCAACAACAACAAAAACAAAAACAAATCTCTACTACATCTTCCATTGTACCAGGTTTATCTTTAGCCATTTCCACTATTATTTTTACTTTTCTTGTTACTTATTCTAATTTTAACATATTCCCATGTTGTTAACTACTTTGCTTATTATCATTGCTGTCTTTTAATATTTCTATTATCCTAGAATTACATTAGTAATATCCCTGTCTTTGAAGCAACAAAAGAAAGATTTTTCTATTTGAAAACTGATGCTGAGCTAGCTCTATAGTAGACTAAAGAATTCAGAATGTGGGAGCAAATGTCAGGAGAAACTTTCTGGCTAACTTCGGTCTGAGAGCTACAAAAAGTTGTAAATCATCACTAGCCATATAGAGTGAAGTGTAGCATATTTATGAGAATACAGTGTAAGCCAGGCTGAATTAAAGGCACTTTTTCTTAGGAAAATACAAAGAAAAAACTGAGAATGCCTGACTACTTTCTTAAGAAGAGTGATCCAAGAACAGAAATGCCACAGGCAAGGGCATCAGCCTCTTCTCACCACTTTTTAAAGATATATTCTATCCGCCTTCCCTACATTATTGCATCATTCACCTTTATAGGATGTTTTGAGAAGCATTCTTCTCACCCCAAGCTCCCTTGATTCTAATTAATTAATCCATTAGATGAATTATCTTAAGTTTTAAACAAGGACATTGATGATGTCTGAAGCAGTTGGCCTATAGGCAACCACTACTGCATTGTCATTGTTTGGGACAAATAAGAGCTATTATCTTCTTGAAAGTAGAGAAATCACTGATTAAAACATGGTCATATTTTTAAAAAGTAACGAGCATAAAAAAAGTACATTCTTCAAAATTTTGTTCTACAACTAGCCTTGTGTACTCCTTCATCATTACATCAAAGAAAAAACAAAGACCTCACCTCAACCCATTTTGTAAACATTACTATATCAGGAGTGCAGTTTTATTCTGCATATTTCTGCATCTACTTTTATTACCTCTCTGGGTAGCTGAGTTTCAGTTGCATGCCTAACACAGAAGACAGTAGAATGCCCTCATCTATGGGAGATCATCTGTATTTTGTGAATTCCTACAAATAGTTTCTTCCTTTTCTTTTAGAACCAGGCATTTATGGATAGATCAGTTGCTGTGATTCCCACATGTTAATCTGCTAGAGAAAGCCCTAGACCCACTTCTTGGGTGAAAGTGATAACCTATCTTACTGGAGATTCTTCTAGCAACTACAGGGCTTTTAAAATCAGAAGGCTTCTCAAAGTACAGATAGGAAACTGAGACCCCAAAACTTTAAGTTATAGCTGTCAGGCCATAAAGCCATCACTTGATAATGCCAGAAATGACACCAGAAAAATTTAATTCTCAGATTGGTACTTTAGCTCTCAGGATATCATACTGCTTTTTCAACCTCAGTTGACCAAACGGTCTCTTATTTACTTAAACTTTCTTACAAATACCTATTTTCCACATATTAAAATGAGGAAATAATTCTTGAGTTCTCTTTCGATGTCTGGGAGAATACCATTAAATTATTTTTATGTCCACTTTCAAGGTAAATAATCTGAGTCTTAAGGAAATATTCCAGGCTACATTATTTATCAAACTTTACAGTATGAATTTCATAGGAAAATATAGACTTTTCTTAACTTCCATTCTCATACACAAGCAATGAAACTGGTTAAAGAGGAAAGTAATTTATGCAAGTTAATAAAGAAAGGTAATATTAGAATTTGGGTAGATACCATGTGTTCTGACTGTTGCACGGACTCTATACTCCTGGTTTGGCCTAATGCTACAAGGAAAGTGTCAAAACCTTGGCCAAATTCAACGCATATGAGTTGCACCCATGTAGCAGTTAGTCAGAAAGAAGAGGTAAAATCCAAGGATGTGACAATATACTACCTTTCCACTGAAAATTAATCATTTTCAGAAAATAAGACTAAAAGTACAGTTAAGAAGCAACAAGGGCAAAAGGAAGATTTACTGCTGATCGAAATGGACTAGTAATTCTTTGTTCATCCTCATAAAAATCATGTAGTGCAGCAGGAGGAAGAAATTAAAGGAGCATTTAGAAGGCCAGTGGCAATGGTATATCATTGTAAAGAAGAAAGAATGAGAGTGTATTAGGTGAACCGTAGCACCAAGGAAAGAGAAGTAGGTGTCCACTGTCCTCCTCTAATCTTGTATTATTCATCACAGGGAATTTGCCCCATATAATAGAAAGTGTCTCCTTGTAGGGAGGGAAAATGTTTTGAAAGAGACACATAAAATCTTTTATGCGTAATTCTTTATGTGTATGTAAAAATGAATTTCTGGTGCCAGAATCAGAAGAAGAACCATATTATTTGCTAAAATATTTAAGTCTTTGTTGATAGCAGAATTGACAACAGATGTAGTTGATTTAGATGAAAAAGATGATTTTTTTGTAACTCTTAAAAGATAAATGTTTTAATTTTAATAGATATTTTAGCTTCCCCAAAGTGCTTTCATGTCTTTTATTTCATTCATCTGTTTGTCAACAGATGTTTAAGTGTCATGTGTTGGGCTCAGCTCTAGATGGTAGTGATACATTGGTCAGTTAGACTTTACCCCTGTTCCTGGAAACTTAAATTCTCATGGTAGAAAGGCAAACAGTAAACAATTAAATAAACAAGATGTTTTTGGAGAGTGATTTAAAAAAAAAAAAAGAACAACAACTGAAATCAAATAGACAAGAGAAGAGTTGCTAGCAGGGGCCGATTTACTAGGGTACCACTGGATGAGCACTGGGCTGAGGGGACTCTAAAGTGAGAAGGAACCAGCCAAGAGAAGGTTATTATTAGTTTCTCTTAAGAATTCTGAGAGGTATTTTGACCCTGCATTAATGTACCTGTTTTATAAAATAGGACAGTGACACACAGAATAAATGACCACCCAAGGGAGCATAGTACATTAGTTGCATAGTTGACTGAATTCAGGCCTCCTCATTATTAGGCCAACACCATTTTTGTTATATGAAAAATAAAGGGCAAATTAAGATTTATAGTGTATATAGGTTGATATAACAAATGCAAAATAAAGACGCTCACTATTCTGGAATGATACATGTTTTTCTTATTATTACCGGGTTTGTTTTCTCTTCTTTGTTTTAATGAAGCTTATATCTATTTGTGTATGATAAACTAGTGCTTTAGAATACCAATTTTTTAGGTTAAAAAAAACTTCTGGTAAACTGAGATTAACAATTATGTTTATTTAAAAGCGCATAGTTTACCCTGCATTATATTAGCAGAGACTCAAAGTGAAATACTCATACTTCTTTGTTCAAAGCCTAGAATGTGCCTGTCATCTGAACTTCAATATTTTGAAAATCCTCCATAAAAGATGAAAGCACCAGGTACTTAGTTTCCCCAGCAAAATTTGTCTGGGCCAATTAGATGTATCACCCCAGATTCTGAATTAGGAAGTTATAAATCAAAGAGCGAGGATGAGAATCCATTTTCATGGTAGATGATGCAGGGTCAAGAGCATTCACATTCCATGAGCAGCAAGGAAACAGGGCTGTGCTCTCGCAGAGCGGTTGGAGATGATCACAGTGGAAGCGCATCTGGTATTCAGTGGCCAGCAGTATTCTCATAGGTTGGGATTTGGGATCTGATTTTGATTGCTGTGCTGGATCTTGCCTAGCTTTTTTAGGTTTGCCCAATTCTGAATCTACTAATCAGACACAAATTAAATTAACAGATACGTGCTTGCCATTTCTACAGAGCAGCGTCAGATACAACTTTTGACACTGTCTCTGCTCACTGTGATGATACCCTCACTTGCCATAGGATTTTACTTTAGGAACCTAATGGATAATTAACTCTCTGAACTCATCCATGTACGAAGATAATAGTTTTGTCCTTAATGGGTGATTCTGTTACTTATGTAGGAAAAATTATGGACTTAGAAGACACTGTAGTATTGCCATTTCTACCCTATCACTATTTCTTATTTATTTCAGTATGTTCCTGGTCCTGGATGATAATGATTTCCCGTTCATTGTATTAACCACCATATGTTAAGATTCTAGTCTGCAGCACAGATGTAAATGCAACATTATTAAAAGAAAAAAAATAGAAGTATTAAGGTGTCCAGTTAAAATGTACTCAATAATGCATTATAAATTTAAGCATTTCATCTTGTCAGCTGATTTGAGGTTTAAATAAGTATAGTAAGCACCTGACAGGTATCAGAGGTTAAATGTAATTCATATCCTCCTCTGACCCACAGGTCAAGGACTAGATTTGCATTACACTGGCTAATAATTTAGATTAACGAAATTTTATCTGGTAAGCAGCAGGAATCCATCAGAATTCCATAAAGAACCAAGCAGTGTTATATAGAATCAAAGGTGTACTGGTTGCATTTCATGTGTCCAGTCCTGGAAATACTGAGGTGGCTTCCAGTTGTTCTCAGAGCTGCTCTATAACACAACACACTTGAACTTGTTCCCAGATAGTGATCCCCCATGAGCACCATGGTTAAGTCAATGCAGGGGAGGGGAGGGAAGGCCAAGGAAACTGTTCTATTATCCACATTTATGGAATTCTCTTCTCAGGTAATGATCCCAGTTCTCAATGACTTAACATTCAAATTTTTTTTTAAAGATTTTATTTATTTATTTAACAGAGAGAGAACACAAGCAGGCAGAGAGGCAGGCAGAGGCAAAGAGAGGAGCAGGCTCCCAGCGGAGCAAGGAGCCCGATACCGGACTCGATCCCAAGACGCTGGGATCATGACCTGAGCCAAAGGCAGCTGCTCAACCAACTGAGCCACCCAGGCGTCCCTTAACATTCAAATTCTTTACTGATATTGTTCCATTTGCTTCATTATAGGAATTCCATCAATATAAATTTACCTTTACTAAGTCCCAGGTTTAATTGTTCCAGAGTCTGCAAAGGGATCACATTCAGAGAAACAAAGCACATGGGACTAGAAGTAATTAAAAAAATAAATTCTAACCGTAACTTATGTCTTTCAGAAAACTTTAAAGTAGACCCAATTCAAAACACCCACTGTAGTTCTTATATGTCTTCTCTCCACTCCTGAAGTTCTCGTACTCTTCGTTGGCTGAAACCCCCTCATTTTCCAGGTCCCACTCAGATCATTTCCACCTCAGACTTGAAAAACTGTTTTCTTCTCTTTTCTGTCCTCCTATTCTTCCTCGCTCACATTTTTATTATTATAACAACTTTACCTGTGGGTAGGCTTTATCTCTTTTCTTCACAACTTGTCCCTTTCCACCTTTGAAATCTTCAGAAACTTGTTTGGCTGAGACATTCCCTCTTCAGAAGGTGGAGGAAGTTGAGGAAAACTTGACTGAACAGGTGGGGACTGGTGTGGGATGCTAATCAGTGATGGGAAGAGGAGGCTGAGATAAACTATGGATAATTTTTTTTTTTACTCTGTTGTACCCTCAAATGCATGTGATAATGCTAAACAGGCAAAAATGTATTGTTTTTTTTTATTTTTAAAGTATCTTTCATTTACCAATTTATAGGCAATTTTGCTATACTATTTTCAGTATTGTTTGAATAAATTCCAACTTTCATTTTATTATCCATTTCACAAGAAAACAAACTCCCTGAAGTCTGAACAGTAAAATGTTATGTGGAAACCAAGGGTCTATGGTTTTTTTGTAATCCTAAATTATATATTCTTCAAGAAATGACACAATTAGTGTGACCTAGGTCACTGTACAATACATGCATACCTTTTTTTTTCCTTTTTTTTAAATTTTATTTACTTATTTGATCAAGAAAGAGAAAGGGAGAGAGAGAGGGAGAGAGAGAGCACACAAGCAGGGGGAGTGGCAGAGGGAGAGGGAGAAGCAGACTCCCTGCTGAGCAGGGAGCCTGATGTGGGGCTCCATCCCAGGACCCTGGGATCATGACCTGAGCTGAAGGCAGACACTTAACTGACTTAGCCACCCAGGTGCCCCAATATGTGCATGGCTTCAGAGTCCCAAACACTAGAATACTACTTTCTCCATTTAAATGCTTAACTTTTAAGTTACTACTTTTGTTCAGGTTTATTGAAGTATCTTGACAAAACTTATGTAATAGCCACTTCATTGTTTATTA
Source organism: Nasua narica (assembly GCA_028533885.1). Classification (NCBI taxonomy): domain Eukaryota; kingdom Metazoa; phylum Chordata; class Mammalia; order Carnivora; family Procyonidae; genus Nasua; species Nasua narica. The sequence continues at coordinate 62,594,913 of CM052809.1, forward strand.
AGTTTTTAATTTTAATTCCAGCATAGTTTACATACAGTGCTATATTGGTTTTAGGTGTACAATATAGTGATTCCACAGTTCTCTGTATTATTCAGTGCTCATCAAGATAAGTGTACTCTTTATCCCCTTCACCTATTTCATCTAGCCCCCAGGTACCTCCTCTCTGGTAACCATCTGTTTGTTCTCTCTAGTTAAGAGTCTGTTTGTGGTTTCTCTCTTTTTTTTCCTTCTGATTGTTTTTTTCTTAAATTTCACATTTGAATGAAATCATATGGCATCTGACTTTTTCTGAGTGGCTTATTTCAGTTATCATTGTGTGTGTGTGTGTGTGTGTGTGTGTGTGTATGTATGTATATATATACATATATCTATATATACTACCTCTTCTTTATCCATTCATCTAGTGACAGACACTAGAGCTGCTTCCATAATTTGGCTATTGTAAATAATGCTACAATAAACAGAGGTTCATGTATCCCTGTGAATTCATATTTTTGTATCTTTTTGGGTAAATACCCAGTAGTGTGATCACTAGTAATAAGGTATTTCTCTTTTTAACTTTTTGAGGAACGTCCCTACTGTCTTCCACAGTGGTTTTACCAGTTCACATTCCCATCAACAGTGCATAAGGGTTTCTTTTTCTCTACATCCTTGCCAACACTTGTTTCTTGTGTCTTTGATTTTAGCTCTTCTGACAGGTATGATGTGAAATCTCATTGTAGTTTTAATTTGCATTTTCCTGATGATGAGTGATGTTGAGAATCTTTTCATGTGTCTCTTGGCCCTCTGGATGTCTTCTTTGGTTAAATGTCTGTTTATGTCTTCTGCCCATTTTTTAATTGGGCTATTTATTTTTTAGGTGTTGAATTGTATCAGTTCTTTATATATTTTGGATAATAACTCTTTATTGGATAGTCATTTATAAATATCTTCTCCCATCCAGTAGGTTGTCTTTTAGTTTTGTGATTTCTTCCTTTGCAGAGGATTATAATCTTGATGAAGTTCCATTTGTTTATTTTAGCTTTTATTGCCCATGCCTTAGGAGATATATCCAGAAAAATGTTGCTATGGCCAATTCAGAGAAATTACTGCCTATGCTATCTCCTAGGATTTTTATGGTTTCAGGTCTCACAGATAGGTCTTTAATCCATTTTGAGTTTATTTTTGTGTAATTTTTATGTAATTTTATGTAATTTTTTATTTCTTCTTTGATCCCCTGGTTGGCCTTTTCATTGTTTAGTAACATGTTATTAACCTCCATGTATTTGTAGTCTTTCAGATTTTTTCTTTTGTTGATTACTAGTTTCCTAGTATTGTTAGCAGAAGAATGTATGGTATGGAGCACCTGGATGGCTCAGCTGGTTAAGTAACTGCCTTTGGCTCAGGTCATGATTCTGGAGTCCCAGGATCAAGTCCTGCATCATGCTCCCTGCTCAGCAGGGAGTTTGCCTCTCCCTCTGACCCTCCCCTGCCCATGCTTTCTCTCTTTCATTCTCTCTCTCAAATAAATAAATAAAATCTTAAAAAAAGAAGAAGAATGTATGGTATGACTTTGATCTTTTTGAACTTGTTGAGTCTTGTTTTGTGGCCTAAAAATATGATCTATCTATTCTGGAGAATGTTCCATGTGCACTTGAAAAGAATGTGTATTGCTCTTTTTTTGGATGGAATGTTCTGAATATATTTGTTAAATCCATCTGGCCCAGTGTGTCATTTGAAGCCACTGTTTCTTTGTTGATTATTGTTTTGGATCATCTGTCCATTGATGTAAGTGGGATGTTTAATCCCCAACCATTATAGTATTACTATCGATTAGTTCCTTTATGTTTGTTATTAGCTGTTTTGTGTATTTGGGTGCTCCCATATTGGGTGCGTAACTACAGAATTGTTACATCTTCTTGTTGGATTGTCCCCTTTGTAATTATTTAGTGCTTTTCTTTGTCTCTTGTTATGGTCTTTGTTTTAAAGTCTGTTTGTCCAATCTAAGTATTGTTATCCCAGCTTTCTTTTGACATCCATTTGCATAATAAATGTTTTCGCCATCCCCACATTCAATCTGCAGATGTTTTTATATATGAAATGAGTTTCTTATAAGCAACATTTAGATGAGTCTTGTTTTTTTTAATCCACTCCGTCATGTCTTTTGATAGTAGAATTTAGTCTGTTTACATTCAAAGTAATTATTGGTAGGAATGTTTTTATTTCCATTTTGTTACTTGTTTTATGGTTATTTTGTTCTTTTCTTCTCTTGCTCACTTTCATAGTTTATTAGTTTTCTTTTTTAATATACATGGATTTCTTTCTCCTTATTCTTTGTGTATCTATTACTGGTTTTTGATTTGCGGTCACCACTAGATTGGTATATAGCATCTTTGGCATATAGCAGTCTATATTAAATTGGAATAAATAAATTAGAAGAGTCCAATAGTCTTGGTTTTCCCTTTCCACTCAGTGAGTTCCCTTTAATATTTCTTGGTTTAGTGGTCATGACCTCCTTTAGTTTTTGTTTGTTTAAGAAAATACCTCTCCTTCTATTTTGAATGAAAGCCTTGCTGGGTATAGTATTTCTGGCTACAGATTTTTCCCTTTTGGCACTTCGAATAGATCATGACACTGGCCTGCAAAGTTTCTGCTGAGAAATCTGCTGATAGCCTTATGGGGTTTCCTCTCACATGTAACTGCCTTTTCTTTTTAAGATTTATTTATTTATTTGTTTGTTTGTTTATTTATTTTGAGATTTATTTAATTATTTGAGAGAGAGATAGGGGAGGGGGTTAGGGGAGGGAGAGAGGGAGAGAATCTCAAGCAGATTCCTCATGGAGTATAGAGCCTGACACAAGGCCCCATCCCACAACTCATGAGATCATGACCCAAGCCAATATCACAAGCTAGATGCTTAAACAACTGAACCACTGAGGCACCCCATACATGACTGTCTTATTTTCTCTTGCTGCTTATAAATTGTTTTTGTTTATCACTACTCTTTGCCATTTTAATTACTGTGTGTTTCGGTGTGGACCTTTCTGAGTTGATTTTTTGGAAAGATCTCTGCATCCTGCATCTGGATATCTGTTTTCATCCCCAGATTAGGGAAATTTTCAGCTATTATTTCTTCAAATACATTTTTATGTCCCCTTATCTCTCCTTTCTTCTTCTGGGATCCCTGTAATGTGAATGTTTTTACAGTTTATGGAGTCACTGAGTTCCCTAAGTCTGTTTGCATTTTGCCTAATTTTTTTTCTCTCACCTGCTCGGCTTGATTACTTTCCATTACTCTGTCTTCCAGGTTATTAATTCATTCCTCTGTTTCCTCTAGCCTGTTATTGATTCCATCAATTTTTTAAAAGATTTTATTTATTTATTTATTTGAGATAGAGAGAGAGAAAGAGTAAGAGAGAGCATGAGTGGGGAGGAGAGGGAGAAGCAGGCTCTCCTCAAACAGGAACCTGTTGCAGGGCTGGATCCTAGGACCCTGGGATAATGACCTGAGCTGAAGGCAGACACTCAATGGACTGAGCACCCAGATGCCCCATCAACTGTATTTTTAATTTCACTTTATATTATTCATCTATATTTGTTTCTTTTTTTTATCTTTTTGCTAAGAGTCTCACTGATGTCCTCCACTCTTTTGTCAAGTCCATTATCATTATCATCATTACTTTTAATTCTCTATCAGGCATATTACTTATATCCCTTTTGCTTAGATCATCTGCTGTGGTTTTGTTTCATTGTTTCATTTGGATATATTCTTCTTTCTCTTTATTTTGTCTAACTCTCTGTGTCTTTATCTCTGTGTTAGGAAAGTCAACTATGTCTTTTACTCTTGAGGATAATGATTTTATGAAGAAGAGGTTCTGTAGTGTCTTGCAATACTGTGTCCCATATTACCCAGAACCTGGAGCTTCAGAGAGTATATCCAATGTGTGTTGCATATGCACTGGCATTGCATTCTGGCTGCTTTTTTTCTTCAGATCTGTTTTCTGCAGAGGCTCTCTTTGCTAGTTTTGGGCTATGTCTGGTCCCTCACTGGTTGGGATGCATTTTAACAAGGTTGTGCCGGTTTGTTTGTGAAATAAGACCTTCCAATGCCACCGCTGGAACTGAGGCCCTGGGTTGGGAGACACAGTGTTGGCAGGATATGAACTGGTCTTTTGTGGGAGGGGGCCTATAGCACCAGGACTGAGGCAAGCACAACTGGAGTGACTGGAAAGGGCAGATCCAGTGAAGTATGGGAGTGGTATGGGGTGGGGCGGGGCTTGGTGTAAGCAAGTTAGGTAGTGAGTGCAGATGCGCCACTGGTTCCCACAGTGGATGTGTGTTTATATTGAGGAGTCAGGAAAGGAAATCATGCCTATTTGTTCCTCTCTTCCTGGAATTGTCTCCCTGAGATCTCTGCCTTTCTGGCCAAGCTAAACTGAGTAAATAAATGCCCCTCCCAAGTGCCCCAGGTATTTTTCAAGCTGCTGCTTCTGCTTCTGTGCTGTATCCTTGCTGGCTATTTGTCGTGCCATCTCTTTAAGGACGGGGACTCAGCTTCGTAACACCCTAAAATTCCAGACTTTAAATCCTGCTGGTTGTAAGAACTCATGAAAATCAGCCCCTTTCACTTTTAAAGCCAAATGTTGTGGGGATTCATCTTCCCTGTGCACATCCTCCTGTGTGGTAGTCTGTTTCTCACCCTTTACCATGCCCCTGACTCCTCACTCTCCCCTCACTACTGACTACAGATAGCCACTGTCCTCTTCCCTGCTGTACAGCAACTCTACCCTTCCTATTTTCTTCATTGTGGCTTCTTTTCTACCTTTAGTTGTGAAGTTTGTTCTGCCAATCTTTGGGTCATTTTCTAGGTTATTTATGCTGATGTTAGTGTTATCTAGTTGTATTTGTGGGAGAAGGTGAGCTTAGGATCATCCTATTCTGCCATCTTCCCAGCCTCCCTCTGACCACTTCACTTTAATTTCCTCTCAGTGAATATCCTGTAGACTTTTAAAAAATAGTGATACATACATTTGCACATGTGTGTATTCGAATACAGAGCTCATTAGGTACTCTGAGAGCCTCAGTTCTGAGTTTGAGACTATTTACTTTTGGATGTATGCTTCAGGTTTAACGGGTGCTGGGGACCAATTATGTTGGGGACTAGTTATGGTTCATAATTAGGAGTATATTCACTGCTGTACACCAAGGGGACATTTGGTATTTTTTACTATTTTTTTCTTTTCTTTTTTCTTTTTTTTTACTATTTTTTACTATTTGACGGGTATCTTTTTTTACTATTGACGGATATTACGGGCACCTAAGAGTAAAGGTCAGGAATGCTACTAAATAATCTATAAGGCACAGGACAACTCCCACATCACTTATCCAGTCAATAGTGTTAAGGTTGAGAGACCTTTGATATAAAGATTTGTGAGGTGGTCTTGCCAACTTTTTTCTCTATGCTTTTTCAGAGCAAGCCAGTATGTAAGACTTCAAGCTTAGCTTCCCTTATGCAGCATTTCCCTCAAATATAAGTTTTCTAAACTGTATCTTTTAGGTATCATGTTAAAATGTAATCTAAGAGGGGTTTAATTAAGGGTATTTTAATCTCATTATTATGATCAATGCAGAGTAATTTAATATTATTTTTTTATTTTGATGAAAATATTTCTCATGTGAATATTATTTTATATTTCCCCATTAAAAAATTACTCCAACATACCCTATTGATGAATGTTGAAAAACAATCTGAGTTTCATATGGTCTCTGAATATGAATAATATATTGGCTAAAGATTCTAAAATATTTCAACTGATTATTTTTATCATATAGACTAGATTGTGACTTTTAACTTTATTTAAATAAAACTGTAAGGTGCTGTAAGTTAACTGTTACATAATTTATTAAATTTTAAATTGATTTTCCAGAAAACATTTATTTTTCCATAGTATACAGACTTTGAGATTTTTTTAGTATGGCAGTTGAATGAAAATATGGTTAACAAAGTTTTATTGCCACCACTAAAAACATATCTGGATATCATGTCTTGTACACATGTCTATGTGTAATAAGCTATTTTATTATATAAGACTACTATGGATAGTTTAATTCAGTTTAGTTTATTGAATTATAGAATTACAGTGTTTAATTGAAAATATAGAAATT
>CM052809.1:62601556-62707580 GCA_028533885.1 Nasua narica
GAGGGAAGCAAATGGAATGAATAGAACTGATTTTCCCACATTTCAGTGGGATTGGGGAACATAAGTCATTGATTAAAAGAAAATGATGAAAGCAATTTTTATTCACACATGCCTTACTTATGGCCTTTGGTGTATACCCACTATAGGTATAAAAATCTTCTTCCAATTTTTAATTCTTAAAAGTGTTAATTCAAAACACAGCTTGGAGGAACACACAAGAAATTCTCTGCGTGTTTTGGAAATCTTTTGTCATATATTTAGTTTTATTTTCTTACTTTTTGTTTTATTTTAAGGACTTATTTGGCCCTGTTCATGCATGTAATTAAGGAGTTATACACAGAATATAATTTTTAGTAAAAACGAGAATACCATAATCTATTAGTGTACTATATTTCACATACCTTTTCCTTCTCTAGCTCATTGACTATTAAATAAAGATGTCTGCTTACATTCATTCAATAAACATTTGAGGATTATCAACATGTGCCTGCTAGATTCTGATATAGATTTTCCAGTTCTTGTCTCTTTTAGAAAAAAAATAAAACAGAATGGAAGCATGTTTGATATTTTGCCTGAAAACACAATTATTTATGATTAATATTTGATAAAATTCCAATGTGGATTTTGGGGAGTCCATTAAGTTACCAGAGACTACTTGTTTATATTCAGTGATACGTGAGAGTTTCTGAGGAAGAAGGGATGCCTACACTCAAAGTTAGATCTATCACTCACCTTTGACACAGTAGACAGTGATATAATGTTAGAACTTTCAGAAACGTGAGATGGAATTCTGAGACAGCATTAAATTGGTTTGAAATGTAATTATCTTTGTCAGCAGACACAGCATACTATATTGGGTAGCAGCTCATCAGAAACAGTTACTGTAAAATGTGTGGTCCCCTAGGGCTCTATTCTTGTCCTTTTATTTTTATATTTATATGCTTCTCATGGCAGTGTCATTAATAGATCTAGATTTGATTATCATATCTATGCCAGTATTATTCAGATTTACTAACTGGTTCTTGTAGAATCAAGTCATATGATTTCCCAACTCCCTTTCTGCTTTGTAAAGACTTAGAATTGTATGATAAGGATAGTTCGTTCAAAAGAATGTTCATAAGAAAGCACTCATATTGACCTATCTAAATTATTTTGTGCATTTTTTTTCTATTTTGCACTTTCCTTGAGCTAGATTACATGACTTAAATTGAAAAATTGTATTAGAGGATACTATGCTGCCCTTATTATCAGTATTTTTATTTTTATATGGCATAGGAATTTCATGTAAAATTATTTTTTTTCATGTAAAATTATTTTCATTGTATTATTAATAAAGATTGTACATCATGATTTCTTTACTTTGAAATTCTATGATTTTTGAACCAAATGCAGAGTTAAGTAAATCCAGTGGGACCATCCAATTCTATCACATTATAATAGAGTCACTAATAGAAATGTCCCTACAGCAGATTTTATCATTCTCAAGGTTTGAAGTGATTACTAAAGTGTGATGGGGAATATAATGTGTTTTAAAAAATAATCTCACAGTAAAATTCTCTGGTAGTTCTATTGACCTAATAGGTCCAAATTTGAACTCTTATGGATGATCTTTAAGAATCTCTTTTCAGCTTTATCTCTCAATTTTATGTTTGTTTGTTTGTATGAATGAATCTTATGATTCTGTCAAGGTGGCTATTGGGCTATCTCCAAATAGAAGATGACCAGACATTCCGAGATTAACCTTGCTCCCCTGCCCCCTTAAAATACGATGTTAGATGAGTGGCTCTCTTTTAGTTTTGGGGTCACAAAGGCTATAACTGCAAGAGGAATCAGATATTCCTTCATTCTGGAGTGAGGTGTTTATCTCTGCAGCTCACTGAAGAGACAGTAATGCTCGTTCTAGGAGGACTGTCCCATCAGTCACATCTAAACTATACCAGAAGAAAATTGAGATGAGGAGAAATTTCTCTGAAGAGAAGCTTTAAGTGTACTTTAGATTTCCAGTCTCTTTCATGGAACATAGGAAGACAGATTTTCCCACTCCCTTACCTCAGGTCAAGTGAAAAGATCTTCACAAGAACAGCTCAGAGAGTTTAACACCCTTTCTTTGGAATTTTAAGGATCTCGTGACTAATTTCTCATGCATATATAAAAAGAAAGAAGATTTGGCTAATGCTGCCCCTTCTTACTGAGTTAATAGAAGTAATTATGTTTGCATGAGCTTCAGTTTAAGAGTTTGAAGGGAACAAGCTATGTGTTTCTTGGGGACCAGATATGAAACCCAAAAAATATATCTAATTTTATGTTGTCTCATAAGAAATTCCACTCAATGGGATTACATAGAAATGCATCTCAATATAGACACAGGAGAATGAGGGACTTGTAAGTGGCCAGCCAATGCCAGCACTATGGGAGCTATGGTTGGAGAGTTCAGGTCGAAGCATTTCTGTGAAATCTATAAAATTCCCCAATGAAAGAGAAAATTAGCAATGACTCAACAGTTATCCAGAGGGTACCAATGCCACATTATAATGCTACCATCTATATATAAAAATAAATTCTTTATTTCTAATCTCTCTTCTCTAATCCAGGTTTCCAAGGCCCTGGAAATAGTTTAAATTGGATAGTAGTTTAAAGTTATCAAAATATATTGGACTAGCCAGAATTATGGGGTTATTCGAATGAACTAGGCATTTCAATTATCTATGAGTGACTGAAAAATATAGGGGACCTGTCTGAGATTTTATGCCAGGGACAGTGATAAATAGATCCATAGAGTGAGCTTGCAAAACCAATAGTGAGAAAAAATAAACTTGGTTCCTTCAATGACATCTAGCTCATCCAATAAATGAGTTGTATTCTTTGTAGTCCTTTTCACATTATCTCTGCCTATACAGACCGAAATTCAGTTTCCAAAATGAACTTTCAAATTGAAGTCTTTTCTCACTTTCTATGATAAATCTTTTCTCAAGATACTTTGAACTTCTGTCACACTGACCTGTTTTTATGTATTGGACTGCTCAATAAAAAATAGCAAGCATTACACATGCAAACAGATGTACAATGAATGTATCAAAGGAGCCAGAGTGCTATTGGACTTTATAATCAGACTCAGTTTGATGCAGGACTCCCTGAGGAGGTGATCTTAAGGTGAGAGGTGAAGAATGAATAGATGTTGGCCACCTGAAGACATAAGGATAGTGTGATTCAGGAAAAAGGAGGAGATTGAGGAACTAAAAATTTATTATTTCTAAAGTAGAGGAAGTAAAAGGAATGAAAATACTAGGGAGATAGGCATCAAGTTAATAATGGCCCAGAGATCACTGTAGTCCTTCAATAACAGAACTGGGTCTACTTACATCCAGTCACATCTCTTTTGGTAACAGAACACCTAATTTGTACTGAGCATACAAATACCTGGAATAAACACTATATTTTCTGGTTTCCTTACTATTAGGTGTGGCTTTGATTAAATTTAAGACAATGTGGTGTAAGCAAGTGAGATGTCCTTTACAGGAGAGGCTCTTTCGTTCTTATATTCTCTCTTTCTTATATTCTGCTTTTTAGAATATGTTTGGGGTTGTGAACCAGCTTGGATCATGGACGCAAGGGTGTAGTCTAACTTACAGCAAAGCAGTAGTGTAGAAAGGCTCTGGACTCCTTGATGATGCTGGAAGCAGGAAGTAGTGCTTCCATTATGATCCTAAACTGTCTTCCCCAGACTGTTAAATTAGGAAGAAATTAGTTTAATTTAGTTTTTCACTCTTCTGTTGGGTTTTGTTACCCCAAATTTAGCCATCTACCCACCAAAACAACATGTTAAATATTCTTCTACTTTATCTATAGGCAAGCATTAAAATGTTTTATGCAAATAAGAAACAAAGACTAAAGACAAGAAAATGGTTTGGGGAGGGAGCAGAGGAAGGCCAAAAACAGTGTTTTTCAGGTGAATGAACAATTTATATGGTGCAGTGAGCAATACAATTTAATGAACAGAATAAGCTGTGTGGACTTAAATAATTGCAGAAAGCTTCAGAGTGGAACTTGATCTGCAGTATAGAAAAAAAAAAAGACAGTTTTAGAAAAAAACTCTATTGCATGGTGGAGAAGGGGGATCAGAGAAACAGGATCTCAGTGTTGAGGAGTGATCAGGACTGAGGACAGATAATAATAAAACTCTGAATGTTGGAATGAAATGAACTTGTAGAGGAAATCCATGATTAATCATGATGTAAATACTTGAGAGAACTGATACATCTTTAGTGGAGTTTTATGAATATTTACTGGCTCCATCCTGTGGGTGGGGGGTGGTGTGCATAGACCACAGATGAGTACCCAACGCAATATGTTGGAAGGCTAGGAGAAGATACAACTGTAATAGCATCTAGTTTGCATAAAAACTCAAACTTTTTTCATGTTTGATGTAAAGAGCAACTCTGGCTCCCATTCTTAGACAAAACGTCAGGGAGTCACAAATTACTTTCTGTATGTGAGGTATTCTAAGGCCAGGAGGATGCTTCACATTATCTTATGATACACTCAATCATTGACTTGCTGTGTCTTACTATATATTGTAGTTCATGGATATCCAAGTATGAAAATTGATATATTATTTTTTTCTGGTTTTACCTAACTTAACTTTCCAAAAATCTTTGGATGAGTTAAAAGAACTATGAATTAAAAGAATCTTATAGAGAAAGCTCATATTGAAGGCAATAGTAATAAAGCTAGCAGAACTATAAGAAAATTTCTGAGTTGGCAATTCTTTGACCGTTAGTTCAAGTTTTTTGTCTGCTTTGTTATCAGATGAAAACAGAGATGGTCTCAGTGTAATCAATTTGAATCTGTCATTAAGTATTAAAGCAAGACTTTAAAAAATGCGTAGAAAGAATCCTATGTCTTTGAGAATGCAAGAGGATACAGGCTTCAGAACTGAGTGGCTATTTCTGGCTATTTTTGTGGATTCCAGTTTTTTCTTTTCTTCCCTAAAATCAAGGGCCTTTGTGTAAGTAGGTGATGCAATGGCCCGGAATTCAAATGAAGAGAGTAAGAATTAGAATAGGCATGGAAAACTTGTAGATTGGAAGTCTATTTTGATTCCTTCATGATAATGCTCAAAATGTTTCATCAACCATAGCTAGCAGTTTCTTGGACTGTGAATATATTATTTTAATTTTTTTTACCTTCTAGTTCTTCAATCTCTGTTTGAAACCCTTCTGTGATTTTAATCTTGGGCTCTGGACTTTCCCTGGGTTTTTCCTGGATCTCTTAATTTAACAGAGTATTGTGATAGAATCTTAAAAAAACTCAGGGAAGCTTCTTCACCCAGCGACACTCATACTCATTGTTACGAGTTTTTATGGTTTTTCGGATTTCATGTCTCCAACTTTATATACTAATTTCTTTGAATTATATTTTCAGTTGATCAAGATACAGTAAGAACTGTGTAAATTCAAATACTCTAGTCAAAAGAGGCATGTATATAGAATGGGGTTTTCTTTATAAAGGCAAGTATTTCCTGAAAATATGCATTAGTTAAGTCACGGCCATTGTCTTAGTTCATCTGGGCTGCTGTAACAAAATGCCATAGACTGAGTGGCTTATAAATAATAGAAATTTATTTCTCACAGTTCTATAGACTGGAAAATCCAAGATCAAGGCACTAGAAGAGTCACTGTCTGTTGAGAGCTGCTTTTTGGCTTATGGATGGCTATCTTCTGGAAGAAAGGGTGAGAAAACTCTCTTTTATCAGGGGACTGATTCCATTCACTTGGGCTCCATCCTCATGACCTAACTACTAACAAAGGCTCACCTCCCAGTACCATCACACTGGGGATTAGGATTTCAACATATGAATTTGGGGGGTATGAAAACATTCAGTCTATACCAGTTACCCTTATCATTTTGGTGTGCAAGGAGTTAAACTACATATTCTAGCCTATTATGGTCTATTATGGCCCTATCACTCAGTTTAGCTATGTTTAGGGGTTGCAATTGTAAGTAGAAGAAATGGTTAGGTTATGAATATTTTATGTGTTTGTGCTTTGTGGATAATTCTTTGTGAAATCTATTACACAATAATTTAGAGAAATATACAGTACTCATTCATATGTGAACAGTAAAAATCAAACAGAAAAATCTGTATGTTTATTTATTTTAAATCAAATACACTGTCTAATTACTTTTAATTTATAATGGACCAAAGGTCATCGAGATATGAATTGGAGGAGATGAATCTTTCAGGACAGGATACTGGGAGCACATTCCAAGCTGAAAGTCTATATTCACCATCAAATTTGGGGAAATTCATTTTCTCTTCATAAACTAGCCTATATACAACTAACAGTGATATGAGAAGGAGCCAAAGATAGACTTCTGTGGACTTTAAGCACATTATTAAAGTAAATTTTGTAACATCATATTAAAACAAATTAAGTACAACTAGAATCTTTAGAGACCATTTGGGGGACAAACAGCATCTGACCTATGTGATTAAGAAAAGCAGTCCTCATACTTTATTGTCTCCATTTTGCTCTCTGACTTGTTTACCTGTAAACTGTTGTTTTGGTTATTTTTTAGACAGTCTTATAAAGGTCTTCCCTAAAAAATTCACGCACACACATGGGTGTGTGCACGCCTCAGTGTGTGTGATCAAAATGAGCATTTTCCTTCCCACTGCCTGGGAAGATCACATTCAATCATTAGTATTTACATAGCACTTGCTTCCATTGAATTCTGAGAGCAGAGGGATTCTGTTTTAAAGTCATTGGTAAGACAGTTTGTTTTTCCATGAACATACTGAAATTATGCACTGGGCAAATTAGTGAATTTTACCAAATATGTCTCAAGGATAAATATAGCAATTTTCACAGTGAATGTTTTCCATCTCTCAGGAAATCTATGTTTGTCATGAAATGACAAGTTTTTTTAGAGGGTTGGGGAATGGGGCGATTGCCTTTGCAAACTGATTTTGAATTTCGTTAAATAACAAGGCAAACCTGAAAAATATTTTATATTAAATGAAAGTACTTAAGCATGATCTTTTGGTGGAAAGCAAATGGAAAGAATTTTTAACACATCTACTGAAGAAACAGATTTTCCTTTTCTGCTCCAGGGTGATCATTATAAACCATAACTTTAAAATTTTAAATTATGAAAAATATCTCATCTTGGGAAGTTCATGTGAATTTATACCAATAAACTAGTCCCGTAATGTTGTAACTGAGAATTAGTGTGCTTTTATAAGATGATAACTTCACTATTTTTCTGTGCAGTGCTGCCAGAAAATAATCAAGATTAAAATATAACTTGACTTATAGTGTAAATGGCATAAAACATTTCATATTTATATGAATAAAATAGATGGAAAAGTACCTAACATTTTATGCTTACTTAAAAGCATATAAATAATAAAACATCCAAAGTGTACAGATGACCTAAATTTCTTTCTGTATCTCACCAGTTAGCTCTGTGAAAAGACCCAGATCTTCAATTCACTTATTAAAGCCATAGTGAAGGTTAACTTTGAGAAAGCTAATATGCTAATTATATGAAAATACTACAGGGATGCGAGCTGAGAAATATTGAAAACAATGGCTGTGACAGAGTTCTCACAATTATTTATTTCACTAAGAAGGATTCTTTCTAGTGGAGTTTGTTTTCAAAAAGCACAAAATAATGTTGATGTGTTTTGTAAATTGTACCCCAAATCAAAGAGAAGTTGCAAAGCTTTCATTTTCTTTCCATCTCCCTGCCCCCTATGAATTTCTTATGTCTTGTTTGATCTTTATATGAAAACTGACAGTTAAATGGTGTCAAAGCAACCTGTTTGGGGCACCTGGGTGGCTCAGTGGGTTAAAGCCTCTGCCTTCGGCTCAGATTCTGGTTTCAGGGTCCTGGGATTGAGCCCCGAGTAGGGCTCTCTGCTCAGGGAGCCTGCTTCCCCCTCTCTCTGCCTGCCTCTCTGCCTACTTGTGGTCTCTCTCTCTCTCTCTGTCAAATAAATAAATAAAATCTTTTAAAAAAGCAACCTATTTGCTTTTTTCCTACCTATTTCTCCTACTTATGTGACAGCTGATTTAATGGCACTTTCCATTGTAGCTATCTTTCTTCATGCCAAAGCTCCATAGCTTTTAATGTAGTTAGTTGTTTAATTTTGACACCATGGTGTGGTCAATTCATGTTTTAAGCCAATCTCTGGTTAGAAGGTCTAATTAAGGGGCGCCTGGGTGGCTCAGTGGGTTAAAGCCTCTGCCTTCGGCTCAGGTCATGATCTCAGGGTCCTGGGATCGAGCCCCGCATTGGGCTTTCTGCTCAGCAAGGAGCCTGCTTCCCCCTCTCTCTGCCTGCCTCTCTGCCTACTTGTGGTCTCTCTCTCTCTCTCTGTCAAATAAATAATAAAATATTAAAAAAAAAGAAGGTCTAATTAAGACATGATTCTTAATGCAGAAAGGAAAGGGCAAGAAAAGACCAGCATTTTTTTTCTCATCAAATCTCAATGTCATCAATCAGAAATCATGTTATATGTGGCTCTCTTACCATATCCATGTGTAACAGAAGTTTGATTGACCAGACATTTTTGCAAATTGATATGATTTGTCATGTGCTTTTAACAAGGGTTCTGTCCAACAGCCTAACAAGAGGGATGTCAGATGACCTAAAGAGTAGTCATAATTATCATTTTTATATAAGGCAATAATAGGAAAACTGACCACAAAAACATCTAAGTACATGCTTTCTCTCACTAATCTACTACCAGTGTTTAACTATTTCCTTTAAAATAGGTCGTATCCATATAAATGTATTTGATCATGATCAACAAAATTCCACAGTGGTTGTTTCAATAATATATATGCTAATTCATTATTATTTCCCTAGCGATTGGCAGAATTTTGCATTTGCACTTAGAGGATGTTTAAGATTCTGCATAACCCAGGTTTATTTTCTGGGTATTGCAAAACGCAGGATGTTCCCTTTAATAACCTGAAATTTTAATAAGGGCCTAAGAAATAGTTGAAAAAGTGAGTGAACTTGTATTTAAATTAGGTCTTTGAGAGCTTGGAGATTCTGACTTGGTGAACTCTAATTAAATCCCTTAAGGCCACCAGGTCTGCCTCCCTAGTTCTTGATGGTAAAAGTAAGGTCTTCAAAGAGTCCCTTGGCAGTATACCAGTGGAGGGAAAAAATCCTGCAACCCATCGCTACAGCATTTTATAAAGCTACAATTCCAGAAGGAGTACCAGACAATGGGAACGATGCAGACAGAAACCTGAGAACTAGTAAGGTAAGGAAAGCAGAGGAAAGAAAAAGAATTTGGAAAGAGCAGTGATTCAAGAACATCACTCATTCAGACTGCAGTAGGGGCGTATAGCAAGACAAAGGAGCAAATGAGATCTTGTGCTGGTAAATGACAGAGCAAATCTTAGTTGGCACATTTTGCAATTAACATTTTCAGTAAGAAATGTTCAAATACAAAATTGCCATTTTTTATTTCTGACATTATAGTGGCTTTTTCTTCAGGGCACGTTTTCCATATAAATATCTAAGCATTTTTTTTCTTTCCCACTAGATTTCAGTACTCAATTGTATGGGTGAGTTTAACTGTGATGGTGAGAGCAAAATAAGTATTGAATCTGCTTAGGGCCGAGAGGAAATAAATAACAGGTAATCAAAATGTGGAACTCTTGACTTATTCTCAGTAGCTTTTCGTATTCAAAAATACAGAAATGAACCAAATAAACCATTGAGTGGATGCTTCTTTATTTTGTTGATATGCTCAAGGGTGGAGGTAGGGAAGGATTTTGTACTTTTCCCTCATATTTAAAATACATTCAAAAGTCTTATTTCTTGATATTACAAAACTCACTATTGAAACTTCTTAATCCCTATTATCCGCTAAATGCTCCAAATCACCTGTTAAAAGAAACAGAAATGTCAACTTTGCAGAGTTATTTTTTTCTTCCCTAAAGTTCAATTTGCACCAAATATCCAGTTGGGCTACCAATGTGTGCCTCAGTCCTTCCTCTTTACTCTCCAGCACTTACGCTCCTTTCTGCTAGTCCATAATTCAATATACTAAGGAAAGATAAGGATATGGCAGTGATAGCAAATACCCACAGTGTCCTCACCCAATGGATTCTTGTGAAAACTGAAGGGGAGAGGCCCGCAGCTTGGTTCTCATTAGTCTATTCCTGTGCCTTGGCCATGTGGACCAGCGTATTCTTTCATATCTGATTGATATGTGATGTCCCGGCAGTGCCCGTCCTCACCAAATGCTCTACAAAGTGGGAATGATGTAGAAAAACTTAGAATTTATACTTTTGTAGTTTGCTCTACTTTTTATTTCAAAAAGGCTTTTAAAGTCCTATGAATGCTATTTAGATCACTTGTATGTCTAGATGGAAATACTGATTCTTGATGCTCTGAATAAACTCCTAACCCCAAAGGCATATTGAGCTACTGGGTGCTAGCTTTGTTCTTAAGTATATAAGTTTCAAAAAGTTTTATTTACTTTTTGAACTCCTAACTGGGATGAAAGTGCCACAGTGCTTTTGTGGTCTGCTACTTAAGTGGCTTCATCTTTTCTTGGGGGGAAAATGAAAGTAACAAGCAAAATATAGAGGAGGTTTTAGTTTGTTCTGTGATCAAAAGGGTCATTTATTGATCTGGTGCTTAAAAGGAAAAGATCTGTTTTTGGGAAAGTCATTGTACTATCTAGAGTTTGAACTCTTCTTTTATTATCTATTAAAGCATGATAAGTCTACGTTTTTCTTTCTGCAGAAGCAAAACTCATAATTAAAATGAGAACTCTATCACCATTATGATCATATGATAGTTGTTCTAAACTTGCAAAACTGAAAATAAGCAAAATAAATATGTTAATTGAATTGATGATTTTGATTTTTAATTAGTCTAATTAAATTATTTTTAATTAGTCTTAAATAGAGACGATTTCTTCCAAGCGGTAGTCCTTTATTACAATATTTCTGCTTCCTCTCTTAACTGAAAGAAATAATTAGAAGGGATTGTACTTGGAAATTAAATATTATCTGCTTCCTTTTCTCCATCCTCACCTGTGAGACCCTAGAAAGTAGGTTGAATATTCTATAGAAGGATTGTCCAGTGACTATAAGAATACACTGGCAGCAAAAACTTCAGTCTTAGTACAACTGCAAACCTATGATGTGAACTTGAGCATATTAGAAAATTTTTCCTATGTTTATTTTCTTCTTGGAAACTTCTAATAAGGACAATAAGGAACTAAAGTTGAATATATATTGATAAGCTGAAGTACACAGAGTGTTAAAAGAAAAGATATTTGACCTTTTCTTAGTATCAAACCTAAAGATTTTTGGATGAGTATAAAATACATCTAGATACATAGATAGAGAGATTTATGTGTGTGTGAGTACAGAAATGATTGTAGTAAGTGATATACTTCAGTATGTCACATAAATGTTGAGTAAATACCTGTGCTTATGCTGACACAGCTTTCCTAGTCTATGCTTTTTGGAATATTAGTGTTTTCTAAGACAGTAATAGGCATTCCTTGGGGAAAAAAAAAGCCTCCCTACTGAAATAAATGTAAATTTATTTTTTATTATTGGAGACTTATATATAATAATTGTGAAATTAAGGACTTAGAAAGAATACAGAAATAAAGCCAATGCTTCCAAAAATTAATTGAAGTCATTATAATAACCCATATAAACCTTTGTTAAAAATTTCATCACTTTTCAAAATAAATATATATTTTGGAAAGAAAACTTTATGATGCTAAAAATACACATTTTAAAACCTTTTAACACGTGTTTAAATACTGACCTAACCATTTAACTGTAATACTAGGGGGGAAATAGTAGGCTTTTTCTTAGATGTCAAACCATATTTGTAATATAGGAAAAATACTCTATATCCTATGCTTATTGTGTTTAGAATATGTGTGTTATGCAGTATATCTACTTACTGCACATTCAGCTTTTGCTCTATTTTAATTGCTTTCTTTTTTGTTTGTTTGTTTGTTTCCCTACTTTGATAAGATTGAAGTCATTACCTCTGTGAGAGAAATTCCACATGGGAAATCTTGGATTTTAAGAGTTTGTCAACACAATATGTAAAACTAAGAATGTATATCAGTTAATAGTGCATTTAGCTAAGTATCCTAAAACCCAACTATATAATGGCTTAAACAAAGTTTTTGTTTGTTTTTCCATGTTGCAAAAAATCCAGATCAACACTTTTCTCTGTCTGCTCCATTATCTTGGACATGTTGACTCTTCTTCTTACTTGTCACTATATGGGGGTAGATGGCTGAAGCTAGTGATATATGGTACTGCACCTCCAGGCATCACGTCTACATTCTAGAAAGAAGGTTAGGGAAGAATCAGACATCCAGCTGTCCCCATCTATGCCTCTTTACTATTAAAACAGCTTTTTCAGAATCATCTCATCTAGAGCAGGACAGGTGACACCTCTTGCTTCAATGGAGGCTTGAAAATTTGGGAATATCGTTGCCATAGTGAGTTAGACCAATCACGGTCCATTACCTGGCAGTAAATGTATGACTGACTTAAAAAAATTGTAGTATTCTTAGCATAGAAGAAGAAAGCAAAAACTTACTGCTTGAGCATCTTGATTTATTCCACAGAATATCTTTTTAAATACAAGATTAAAATGAAACAAGATAGCATCTGAAATTAAGTTATGACCCAGAAAAATTTTCATGTTTGAGGTAGAGAGAGTCAGCATTAGGATATCTACATTTTTGACAATTCCATGTAGTAATTCTTCTCTTTAGAAATGGCTTTGCTTGCTCATTTCCTCAGAATATAGAGGCCGAGGTAAGGATTGAGTGCCAGTGTTTTATTTCATGTCTGCAAATCTAAGACAAGAGGGTTAGGAAGAAGGGCAATGAGGCAAGGAGAAGATGTGGAAAATAAATGAAATGCTGTATTTATATGTCTGACTACAGCTTCACAACAAACCTTGATGTTTCTAGGCAGGTATATTTTCTCTTCATACAGTGTATTCTCAGATGTGCTGCATAGAACGATCCATGTTAGGTGGTGTGGGAAAGATGAAGACATTTATCTACTTGGCTCCCTCCTGTCTTCTTTTTCCCCATTGGCCAATGTTTCACCATAGAGTTAACTCTCTATGTTAACTCTCAGTTACTTCCAAGTAGTGTCATACAGTTCCTTTGCATGCCAGCCACTTTGCATGTGGAACATTCCAGATTCCATGTACTGAGATGAGCTATCCCATTCAAATCTAAAAGTAGAGGAGAAGGATAAAAACTCTAGGCATGTAGCTCATTTGCCTCACTGTGTGGCAGCTGCCAAGGAGGGAGAGCTCGACACTCATAAAGTGAATGATTGGTTGGGCCTCAGTGGTAGCACTGTGGGCCAGGAGACAGAGGACCATGGGAACTTGAAACAGATGATAACATTTTTGTCTGATACTCTAATGTGAGAATTGGGGTGACTAGAATTTAATTTATCTCTGGAGCATAGGCTAACTCCATGTAGCATAGGCTAACTCCAGGGCCAAAAGAGCTTCATGTCAGATTGAGTTGCCCTGCAAATTCTATAAGTTTCAAGGTATCATAATTAGATTGCTTGTAAGCAGTGTATGATTCCAGTTAAGAACAGGAATTTGGTTTCATCCATAATGGGACTTGAAGCTGGCCTGTGCTGTTGTTCATCTTTGTCACCTTGGGAAAGTCCCTTTGACACTCAGCCTCGATTATTTTTTCACCTAATCAAGTGAAAATATTAATTCTGCTTTCCCTTTAGGGTTTTTAGGAGGTTGGTATCTGGTACCAAATGGCTCCTCATATATAACTTTTCTATTAACTTTCTTCTCCCTTCTTGAAGACTGTTTCTATATTTTCAGGAAGCTCTACTTGTCAGATGGATTCACACCTCAGCAGTCCCAGTGGCCAAACTAGATTGGGGATTTCTGTGTTTTATCCTGTCGGCTAGTCTGGACAGACCAGAGTAGGCCACAGAACTCACTAATCAATTTTACTTGCAGAAATGCAAATGAATGAGCACATTTTGTTTTCTCTGGGGAAAAGGCTCAGGTAACATGTAAGGATGTTGAAATAACACCACACCCACTACTTTCCAGAGCAGCTAATTTAAAATCACTTGCAATCTGGGAGAATCTGACTCCATATCTTCTTGTGAGAACCTACAGCTAACTGTTTACTGAAAGGTTTCCTGAGAATAGGATTTTATCCAAGACTTGTGACAGTGGTAACTTAGAACGAGGCAACAGAGATCTAATTAAAAAGGTGATTTTCTAACATATGGAGCTCCTATGTGAAATCAAGAGAATGTGTAGTGCTGGGGGAGATGCTGACCCTGTAAATTCTTATGACATTAGGCTTAAATCTTAACTGTTAAACACCTTTCAAATATTTAACTCTCCCCAAGTAAATGTTCTCCCTGCAAAGCTCTATTTGTTGACTTTTATCCCAGTTGGACCGACTTTGGGGACTGTATCGCTGAGACCTGTGCATTAAGTGGTACATATGTTGAATAAACAGCCAGACAGCTACCAACTGTCAAGTTGCTTTACCAGAGTATAAAAAAAAGCACATATGCCATGTTGAAAAGCAAAGGAAAAACAAAGGTTTATAATAGAACTAGGAAGTGGTTCAGGTAAAACATAACCACATGCTTATTTGCATGGTTATTTTTCTAAGTAGTATTAGAAATATTTTGCAGGAGAAATAATCGTCTTGAAATAATCTCAAATGTTGCATTAGATATGATACTTCCTCTGGTGGTTCATAATTCATTAGCGAGTTAATGAATTGAAAGGGGGACAAGCCACATTAATACAAGAAAAGGCTGGAATTGTGCTAAGTGAGGAAACACAGGTTTGATTTTTGTCACACACAGCAGATGGAAATAAAGGGACAGGTTGTTCTTTACAGGTATGGATGACACCACAGAACATACCAGCTTTTCTGGCAAGGAGACTGGAAGTATTTATAGGTAGTGTTCAGCCTTGTTGCCACCATCATTGCTCTCCAGTGATATTATGGTGGAACAACATTGACTTTGTGTTCCAGGTGGCCACCAGCTGAGCAGAAAGAATCCTGGTCATCAGAAATTGATTTGCATAGAGACATACTAGCCTTGTTTTTTAAGAGTGTCTTAGTTCATATTGGTAGCAAAATGGACTTCTAAAGTCCTTGTAATCAGAGGTATCAGTTCTGGTGCACTGGAATCAGGTACTAAGACTGAGTGTGAGGCACAAAAGTTGTTTTGGAGGGAATATATATTGAAGATAAAGAGGAAAGGGTGAAGGAGAAGGGAAAGTCTTCAGACTATGAAGGTCTGACATCTCTAACAGGAGGGAGGCCAAGAAAACTGGATGGAGAGAGTCTAAAAGCAGTGCCTGCCCTGACAAATAGGAGCTCCAAGGAGATTACCCATTAGGAGAATCCTGTGATGGACAAAAGTGGCCAGGTCCTAGAACTTGTCAGCTCTGCCATCATTGGCTAGAGCTGCCTGCAGAAAGTGGGTATCATATTAGAGACCAAGGTGGACTGCAAAGGGGCTGCGGAAGAAGTTGTTGGCTGACACAGGCCTATGTCAAATACTCTCTAGAAAGGAGATCTCAGTGGGGTAGCTCTGTGGCCAGCCCAGCAGGCTTTCTAAAGACGACACTGAACCTAGACATCTAAAAAGGCAAAACTTTTACACGTTCGTTTGTAACAAAAGGCAAAGATGACTTGGCTCATGTGGATTCTTTTATGAATTTATATCTATATAAGTCCCCCAAACTTGGAAAACACTGTGGTTGACCTCTACTCACTTTCCTATCCTTTCTCGTTTGCACGACCTAGAAGTAAAATGTATTAGAGAGTCAGGGAAAGAGTATATAAAATTTTAAGAAATCAAATACACTTTGCTCGTGCAGTAAAGAAAAGCCAGAAAACCTAAGTTCGGATTCTGTTTTGCCACTCACTTTGAGTAACTAACTTAATTTCTTTGTGTGTCATATTTGTCATAATAAAAATAGCAAAAACTGTATCATATATTGTTCATGTGAGGAGTGATTTGTTGAGAGATTCCCTTGGGACAAAAGTTTTAGAAACTTTTGTTCTTATAAGCTGGGCTGGTGTATTTTGTGATAGTGTTACATGCTCCTTTTATGACTTTTTTTTTACTATAAATATATGAAAGACTTCAGAAGAGTCACAATTCAGAATCATTGAACATAAATATGCAATTATTTAATTGGGCCCTTATTTAGCTCCTAACACTTAGAGGGTAGATGTTGTTAAACAGGAGAACAGGATTTTGAAGAAAAGATGATGATTTTTTTCTGTTAATAATAGCCACTTATCTCAACATTTAGGTGTCCAGTTTCTATGGTTTAAGACAAAACAAATTTATTGTCTTCCAGTTATGTGGATCAGAAGTCTGACACAGGCCTCACTAGGCTACAATCAAAGTGTTAGACTTGGCTGTGTTCCTTTTTGGATGCTTTAGGGGATAGTCCATTTCTTTGTCTCCAGGTTGTAGAGGCTGCCCACATTCCTTGGCTCATTGCCCCCTTCCTCCATTTTCAGAGCCAGAAATATTTCATTTATCTGACCCTTCTGTATTCATACCTCCTTCTGGCCACAGCTGGGTAAGTTTCACTGATTTGAGGACCCATTTGGTTAGATTTGGCATACCTGGCTAATCCAGGTAATCTCCCCCATCAGAGTCTTGAATTTAATCACTTCTGCCAGTTCCCTTTGGCATGTAAACTCACTTATGCATAGATTCCAGGGATTAGGAAATGGACATCTTTTGAGAGGCATCAAATAATTTGTTCAGCCTCTTGAAGCTGGACAAGGTAAGGAAAAGTATTCCTCCCTAAGCCATCAGAAACGAAAGCAATAATAGAAAAGTAACATCACGCCCAACCTATTTGAGTTTAGTTTTTTACTGGCAGGCTAGTAGATGTCCTATTAAATTAATCTAGCCTCAAAAGTGTCTCTTGCATGGACTATTTTGTTTCCTACTTCTGTCTTTTGCTCACGCTTTTTCCTGCTTTGGAAACAACCTCAACCGTTGGCTCTGCTTTTGCAAATCCAGGATATTTCTCAAAGTTTTGTTAATGACTCAGTTTCTTCCTGAAGACTTTTCTACCCATTCCATCCCATCCTAAATGCTTCCAATTGAGAATTTCAATTCTATTGAAAACAGAGATTGGCAATTTAGCTCAGTATGTTTCATATTAGCAATATCTACCCAACTCAAACAGTATTAAACTCCTCAAGAACAGGGACAATCTGTTATGTATCTTTTGTGTCTGACTCAGCCAATGCTAAACAGCCAGTGCCAAGTCAGTGCTAAATTAATACTGTGTTTATTGATAAATAGTCAACATTTAAAATATAAATACTTCTAGGAGCTGATTACATCCTTTCTGTTATTAACATTTCACTGTAGTTTATATAAAAAACTGGAGTAAATTCTAAATTGAGATCTGATTAGTTGGTTTAATGAGAAGACTATGGTGGAGAGCGATAAAACCACGAACAGAAACAGAGAATGTGGGCCTACCAGGGAATCAAGAGGGCTTTCTAAGAAGCCATAAGGATGCCTGAAAGCACCCACAATCAGGAGAGTCGATAGAGAAACCAGTGGGCCAAAGTTAAGGAAAGAAGTAGAAGAGCCAGTTTTACTGATTTTATAATTTTATAATGAAACCTCTGCATTCAAGGAGTCTATGATGTAAGAAATAAGGTAGTTGATATGATCCAAAATGGGATAAAAATGTATATTTCATTATAAAACAGATGGATTTTAGAAATTTTGTAAAGAAAAAGTGGTAGAATTTGGCAGAGTTTGAATGTAGAATGGGAATATTGCATTGTGGAATTTCCTATTTCCTTTTCCTTTTGAAATTACAGTGAATTTATAATCACCTCTCCTTTTTTCTCTCTTTATACACATACCCATTATCTGTTATTACTTTCTGTCAATTACATAGCTAGAGTATGGTGGACAATCTCATTTCTAAACTTCAGTAGTTAGGAAAAGAATAACTACGTAAAAATTGAATTAAGTATAGAGTAATAGGCTTCTGTTTCCATATAAATTTTGAAAGAATATATGTCATAGGTTATATTGCATTCATTAATTCACCAAATACTCAAAAATTCTTCTGACTCTAAATCATTAATATTCTATGTACAATACTGAGCTCCAGAATAGTTTACTGGTAGAAGAAAATTTACCTTTTACTGTTCCTTCAATAGTGTTATGAAAAAAATTACTTTAACACAACTTTCAATGAGTAAGTAGAGAAGAGCATTTATATTTTTTTCTACAAAATTTCCTTAACAAATTGGAGTGTGACTTTTATCTCCCATTTTCATATCCATTGGTGAATAAGGTTTGTTTTGGCAAACTTTTATCTCCCTATAACTAAATAACTTGGAAAAATGATATTACTCAACATCACCAAAATAACCTAATGTGTTCTTCATGTATTCTTAAATCAAGTGTTTTTTAAAAATAGCATTCATTGTGCCATGCTTTGTGATTCAGTATATTGTGCTACATTCTGAGTATACCAGGATGCAAAAATAGCACTTGACTTGATGAACCAACAACAGATTCTGACTTTTAACTTATAAGCTAGGTTTTATAAATTTGATAAACAAATAAATGGGAGCTTATGTGGATTATCAGGAAATAGCATGTATGATTCACCCAGAGCATGTTAGTTTCTGTTGCTTACACTCTTTGTATTGGTCAACTAACAACTCAAGAACTCAACGTGACATATAGTTAAGTATGTGTGTACTTTTCTGCTTGTATCTGTATGTCATGGCTCTCTGTGCTCCAATCACAAAGTATTTTGAGCTTGTGGTTCTAAGCCAACAATTGATTGACTGCTGTAGTTATGGATCCTGTTCACCATGAGACCAACTTATCATAGTCTGTCTGGACATCCTTAGTAAACCAAAACATTTGGAAAAAGCAAGTGTTTTGGGTGCTTCCTGTGACTACCTCTAGGAAAAGGATGGTGGGCTGGTCATCTGGGTTTAACTGAGAAGGACATCATTCTCAGAAATAATTCAGTGTGATATAAATTTATTACATGAGAAATAACCTAGATTTGAGATGGTTTCTTGTTTTTACAGATACGTTTAATCAATACCTCACTTTTCTTTTCCTTTGGATGGTACTCTGTTATTTCTGGAGTCAAGCACAATGGTGACTGCAGATCAGGGTTTAAATTTAATGAAACTAAGAAATAAATGATGTATTATTATCAATGAATGATCAATCTAAAGTTAAACTATCCCAAAAGATAACTGGCATTCGTTAGGGTGATCTTTAAGGAAAACCCCCAATTTTCTTTGGGGTAGTAAGCAATGCCCTAGAGGTCTGTTATCTTAGAAACTGTCTACCATAAGAAGCCATTCATTTGAACTGATTCCAGACATGATGTTGAAGTTGTTTGTGTTTGTGGTGTCACAACATACCCTTTAGTCATGCATATCTTCACTATCTTTCAGCATTCTAGAATACTCAAGACTTTTTCTCTAAAACGTATGGAATTAAAAAGTTAAGTTCCTAGAAGTCTTTGTACTGTAAGAGAATCTCCAGTAGAATATGGTGTGTTTTTAATAGTCGAATTTTGACATAAATAAGGGACATATGAGGCTCTGGATTTCACAAATACTTTTTGTATTATGCTTATTTGTCTCCAAAGGCAAAGGATTATGGCACAAAAACATAAAAAAATAATTAGTTCTAGTGTTCTTACTGTGAGAGGGCTAATGCCACCATAAAATAGTTGTTGAGTCAGTAGTAGATGACTGAAATCAAGGTACAAATGGGACTGAGGTATACATTCTGGTTCCAAGTAAAAGAATGTAGATTGTCTGCACATGTGTGGCGGTGTTACATTGATTTGTAAATTTAAGTTAAAATTAAACTATAAGTGATGAACCTGTCTGGGCCCTTTCCAGTGGCTTCTCTAAACCATAAGGATTTATCAGGTTTATACCTGGAAGTGTGGAGAATGGGGAGTTTCTATATTGCAACAAGTAACATGTTTGAAGATTAAGTTTATAGGACAGTAGTAGGAAACCACAAAATCAAGCGGGGCTGCAGATAGAAAAAGAATAATAGTGAAAATATATGTATATCTATCTATACATATCTATTTATCTATCTATCTATCTATCTCATCTATTTCTATATCTATTATCTATATCTATGTTCAATAGTGATAGTGCTGATGTCTTTCTCCTTTATTTTCAAAATTTTAAGACTTTAATATTTTTTAATTCTCAAATTTCATTTTTTTAAGGATTTTATTTATTTATTTGACAGAGAGGGAGAGAAGGAGAGATCACAGGTAGGCAGAGAGGCAGGCAGAGAGAGAGGGGGAAGCAGGCTCCCCGCTGAGCAGAGAGCCCAATTCGGGACTCCATCCCATGACCTGAGCCAAAGGCAGAGGCTTTAACCCACCGAGCCACCCAGGCGCCCCTCAAATTTCATTTGTAAATGAAAATATTTAAGTCTTCAATAATCTTTATCCCCTAAATAAGATTTAGGACAAAGAAAAGCTAACTATAGGAATGACCTCGGGCATTTTTTATCCTATCATTTAATTTGAAATTAAACAAGTATATCAAAATAACAAGTATGCACCAGGGAATGAAGGCAGCACGCTGTCTCATAGGCCACCCTAATACCCCTTAAGATCCTTGAAATATCCTTCCAATATATATAATTAAAAGGGTGTTTTCTGTCCCATCAGATTCTACACAATAGTGTTTATTGGCTGTGGCATTTTTGCCTTTGTCATTTTTTTCTTTCTACTTTACAGTGGGTTTTGCACATTCTGAATCTGTGTCCTAGTTATGCAACGAATTGGACCGCTGACCTTTCCAGGCTCATTCTGGTGAGGTAGAACCACACTCGGTTCTTTGGTAGTTTGAGAATATACACTGCTGCAGTGTGACATTTCTGAGAACACAGAGACCTTTTTGCAACTAGTAAGATTTTTGAAAATCTTTGGGGACATTTCCATGGCTGTATTGCCACTTCTTCTGTATTACACCAGAATAAGGCAGGGGCAGTTTCATTTCTGCTCCTACTCCTTCAGCCATCCTCTGTGCTCCCTTTGCTCCCCAAACTATAATCACTGAACGTGGCATCTGAGTATGAGACGGGAATGGTCTAACCACCTGGGAGCGTAAGCCTCCTCCATTCATTTTTGAAATAGGATCACAAAAACTGTGCTGCTCCTGCTTGTTCCACACAAGGACTGGGTTTCCTAGTTCTGAGATAGTTTTGCAGACCATCTCCCTACATATTCAGCTGTCAACTATTGTTACTTTTTACAATCCAGAAGAGTATGCTAATTGTACTGACACATAATGCAATATGCTTAAGAACATGCCACTCAAAAGTGTCGCTCTCAGGAGAATTCTACCTTCAAGAAACTTCATCTATAAGGAAATATCCCCTTTGAGATAAAGGCAGTTCTTTTGTAATCACATTGGGGAAGGCTAAAATGCGACTTACAGTACACCACACCACACTACAGTGTGATTTAACTATTGAGTAAAAATATATAGATTTAGCTGAATTTAAATAGATGTTTGAGAGGGAGAGAGAGAGAGAATAGAGAGAGAAAGAGAAGAGGGGAGAGAGAGAGGGCGAGAGAGAGAGAGAGAGAAATGAAAATACCAGATGACTTCCAACTATAAAAAATCCTCTAAGAAGTGACAGAATAGTTAATGCATAGATTTCAAAGAAAATTACTGTTTCATACTACTGGGTATTAAACCTCTAATTTCTATAGAAATCTCTAATTTTTCCTCATATTAAGTCAAGGAACTAAAAATGTCTTCTCTGGATAT
Organism: Nasua narica; assembly: GCA_028533885.1. Lineage (NCBI taxonomy): Eukaryota > Metazoa > Chordata > Mammalia > Carnivora > Procyonidae > Nasua > Nasua narica. The sequence continues at coordinate 62,623,461 of CM052809.1, forward strand.
TTTTATAATAATATTTTCTGTTATAAAAAAGGCATTGCCAGACACTACCATCTGCCGTGTAGACTGACAGTGTACAAATCTGATGTCTTTCTGTGACTTCCTATCTTATATAATTGGAGGTTTCAGCCCAGAATGATGCTTTATTTCCACCTAAGGACAACCAAGTTTAAGTTTGCCTGGAATATTTTAATCATTTCCCTGCTATGCACTGATAAGACCACTACTCTGTATCGTTTTAAGCTATAAATGTGTCTATTGAGAGGGTGTTAAAAATTCTCCTCTGAGCTTCTGGCCATCATCCAGAATTCCATAATACCTTCTCAAATGAGACAGAAAATATAATGCATTACAATTGATAAATGTTTCATTGGTAGTACTTTATTTTGGAAATTTGATACCCTCAGAATGTCTTGGTTACATCAATATGGGGAAGGATTTTTTTTTTTTGAGAGAGAGAGAGAGAGAGAGGAAAGAGAGAGAAAGAGGGCTTTGTGAAGTGTTTATGTAAAGATTAGAATATTTCTCTGCCATGCTTTAAAAAGAGTTCAAGGACACAAAGTACTCTGTTGAATCAGATATGTGTGTGTGTGTGTGTGTGTGTGTGTGCGTGTGTTTGTGTTTATAGGAGTAAATGTAATCATCTCAGTCCCAGTCAATAAGACAAAATTACCAAATAACTGCTCTAGTTATTTATTTAAAAAATAACACTGTTTTCAATAAAAGAGAAATCCTTGTAGTTAAAACCTGTTAATTGGAGATAATGTCTGTGTAACTGAACATTGTCAAAGGGTAATGACCTCCTGCTGCTAAGCCCTGGAAAAGTTGACTGGAAGCCAACACCATTTGTTTTCAAACCAGGAGACATGGGTCCTTTGACATGATTCCATTAAAATGGCTTTATTTTTGTTGCACTACGTAATAGAAATTTTATCACTGTAGGCCATGTTATTGATGTGCTTTCATTTTTCTTCCTCCAAATATCTTTGCAGGTTGTGTTTTCATTGCTGTTAAATGTACCAGTTAGCACCTTTGCTGCTGCTCAGTAGCTGCTCTCATAACAATATGGTTAGTTCAGTTAATTTTGGGGGTTACTAGAAAGGATTGAAAGGAGTTAGTATTCATTAATGTATGCCACTCAATATAATAAGTGATCAATGCTCTATAATTCATTGTAGCTGAGAAAATAGGCTGGGTAATGAAAATAAAACCGTGGAAAGGGTCCCCCACTCTCTGTCCTCAATCTTTTACATACTCTATTTGGCCAGTGTCTGAAATTTCATTTGGCAAATATATATAGTTTTATTTAAAAAATGTTCTTCTGGGTTGATTGAGATTTCTATTAGCAGGAATGAGAAAAAGCTAAGAACTGGTTTCCTTGTAGATCAGATGTACATGAGAGAGTATTACCCTGAGATGAGAAAAGAGGAGAGAGTTGAGTATTAAGTAATACTGGAGAGCATCTATAATGTGAGGTTGGAAGGTGCTTCAAGCCACATCCCCCTCTGTTTTCATGCTCTTCACAGGCATCCTTGGTGATAGCCAGTAAGCCACTTAAGTCACCACTGTGCAGAATGGACAATTGCAGTGATTCTTTCTGGCCACAGGGGAAGCTTTTGGTTCTATTTCTGAAATATCTGTGCTGGTGTCCTGGCCCCATCCCCAGTGATTCTGGCTCCGCTGTTTTAGGATAGGACCCTGGTATCAATATAGATGTATTTTTAAAGTTGTACAGGTGAATCTGACATGCAGAATTCTTCGACTGTTGTTCTCCAACCTGAGCGAGTCTCAGGGTCATGCAGATGGCTTGTTGAAACACATATGCTACCCCTAACCCCCACCCCCATGCACACCAGAGAGCTTCTAATCCAGTGAGTTTGGGAAGGGTGCCCAAGAATTTGCCTTTCTAACGAATTCCCAGGTGATGTTAATGTACTTTAGAATATATGGTAGGTCATTTAAATGATGTCACTTTACTGACTTCTTTATTCCCAATGGCTGTGAAAAGAAGAAAATGGAAAACTAAATACAACAAGGGCAGACTAAGGGTGAAGTTAAGGTGGGTTTTCCCATTAAATATCACTTGGTTGTAGTCGTCACACTGGTCTCTGATTCAGGTTTTCTTTCCCTTTAGTTTGCCTAGAATTTTTATCCCTAAACACATAAACATTTTAAAGCAACAGTTTTATAATGGATATCTATCGAACCGTTGGTAACTACCAGGACTCAATTTCAATTTCAATGTTGTATATACATTATCTCAGTTAATCTTTACCATTAAGCAAATGTTTTTATTTTTTTTATTTTTTATTTATTTTTAAGATTTTATTTATTTATTTGACAGAGAGAAAAAGATCACAAGTAGGCAGAGAGGCAGGCAGAGAGAGAGGGGGAAGCAGGCTTCCTGCCGAGCATAGAGCCTGATGCGGGGCTCGATCCCAGGACCCTGAGATCATGACCCGGGCCAAAGGCAGAGGCTTTAACCCACTGAGCCACCCAGGCGCCCCTTTTATTTTTTTTAAAGAGTATTTATTTATTTGAGAGAGAGAGAGGGAGCAGAGTGAGAGAGAGAGAGAGAGAGTGAAAGAGAGCCCACAAATTAGGGGGCAGAGGGAGAAGCAGACTTCCCACTGAGCAGGGAGCCTGATGAGGGAGCTCGATCCTAGGACCCCGGGATCATAACCTGAGCTAAAGGTAGACACCTAACCAACTGAACCACCCAGGGGCCCCAAAGGAAATGTTTTTATTAATATAAGCCATAATTACTTCTTATAGTTACATAGATAATAGGTGGTAGGGTTGGAACTGGAACACAAGCAAACCGACTGTGGAGCTTGAACTCAGTAATTTCTCCATACTACTTCTGCATACCTAACAATTCACAAAATATATTTGACCAGCTCCACAGTGCAAATGTATCGACTGATTATTATTGAATTATTCCTGATGACAAAATAACAGTAAAGTAGCTCCCATTTATTGGACACCTACCTTGGACCCCACACTGTGTTAAGAACTCTTCAAAAATCCATTTAAGTGATGATATAATTGCATGGTGAAATTAGGATTTAAACTTATCTCTTTTGGTAGATTTCAGACTGCCTGCCCCCAAAAACCTCTTCCAGTGCCTCATAACCTCCTTGTTTATGATTTAAAATTCTGAGGAAATTTAGCCACGCTTTAAACAAAATCTCTGTATAATTCTGGTATAATGTTGCTCTGTGCCTGAGCATGTCTGATACGGTTCCTATTATGATTAAAAAAACAAACAAACAAACAAACCTTGACTAAAATGGTGGTCCTCCCGGTCTGTGAATATAAGGTCCTGATTCTTGGAGACTTGAAGAGTTGATATGACTTAATTAAGATCACCCAACTTGTGAACAACAGAACCAGGAACCGAGAATGGCACCAAATATAGGCATGACGCTTAAGCTTCTTTTCTTTTTGTACAAGAATCTACTCCTCATTTCTGGTTTTGCACCTTTTCTCACATCACCAGCAAAAGGATGTGTGAGAAGATCATTGTATAGATCATAAATGCGGAAAAATTGTTTCCACACAGCATTTCTGAGAGTTGGCCCAATTAGTCTTACGAGCAGATAGAGGGAAGCGTTGCCACTAGTGTGTTTTAGGAGCCACGTTATGGCCCTCTGAGAGCCATTGTCCGGACCTCACAAGGTTGTGGTTGGAAATAAATGAGACAACAGATGCAAAGTGCCTGGCACAAGAGAGGCACATGACTCGATAAATGGTAGCTATTACTGGTATTCTCCTGATGGCAGCAGGAGCCGGGAAAGTGAGTAGGTGGGGAGAGCATAGCTCTCTACTAATGACTCCGAGGACTCCCGGGTTTCCAACACATCAATTGAGTTCTAGGAAACATTTGGATGGTTGTAACGGAAAATAAACATTTTCAAAACCCAGTATCAGTCATTTTTATACTCTTTTGTTAATGAGAAATCTCAAGCCATATCAACAGGTTCAATTCAATTTGACTTCCGCATTCTGGGTGCATATTGAGGCCCACGTGATGCGCAGGTTTACTGTTGCATGAAACCTGTTTCCAGCACCTTGGTGCCAAGACAGGTTGTTAGAAACATCTGGGGGTGGGATGGGGATATATACAAACTGCTAGGACACAGAAGAGCTATTTATTTTGCTACCTGTCACTCTATTTACATTTATCCTCTCTCCTTCTCTGTCTGCTTAATTAACTTCCTTTTTTTTTATTGAAAAACACATGGTTTGCCAAGTTGGGGCCACTGCCCTATAAGATACCAGGTGACATAGGTAAGTTTACCATAAATGATGGTATTACTTGACTGCTATTGCTTACATCACACATAGTGCTCTGGTGTCATTTGCCTGATAGTGATGTTTTCTGAATTTTATTTATTTACTTTTTTTACTAAGTTATTTATTTTATAAAGAGAGAGTGGAGAGAGAATCCTGAGGCAGACTCCCCACTGAATGCAGAGCCTGTCACAGGGCTCGATCCCAGGACCCTGAGATCATGCTCAGAGGCGAAATCAAGAGTTGGCTGCATAACCAATTGAGGCATCCAGGTGTCCCTGTTTTCTGAATTTTAAAGGTTAGACTGTAGGGTGCCTGGGTGGCTCAGTTATTAAGCATCTGCCTTCGACTCAGGTCATGATCCCAGGGTCTTGGGATCAAGCCCCACATCAGGCTCCCTGCTCAGTGGGAAGTCTGCTTCTCCCTCTCCTAGTCCCCTGCTTGTGTTTCCTCTCTTGCTATGTCTCTGTCAAATAAATAAAATATTAAAAAAAAACAAAGGTTAGGCCTAATTATATTCTCTAAGTTAGAGAATTCCTTCACTCACCAGATACTCATGTCCTACGAAGTCAATAAGTGTATGTAAATCCAGCTGATAAGAGGTAATACTTGCAAAATATTTGTTATTGACTTTTATTGTCTGTCCACATTAATCTTGATCATGCTCTTTGTTATCCCAATGCTTAGTTTTGATATGTAACCTGTTTATAAAAATATAGTTGTGTAGACTTAAGTTAGGGAAAATGTGAAAAATACAACAAATGTAAAAAGTGCACCCATGAATCCAACCACTAGTAGACTTTTAGTGTATTCCACTCTGGTTTTTTTGGAAACACTTCAGAATGTACTGATGATAATCAGGTCCATGTAACTTTGCTTAAGGAAATATTTATTTTAGGTATTTGTTTTCTTTCTTCAACAATTAAGATTTTAAAAACAGCCAGATGTTTTATCCAAAGGATCTGTGATAATGTCCCCAAACATTCCTCTGCTATTAGATTTTGAGTTCCTTCTAATTATCCTTAATGTAATATTGTGTGTATCTTTATATATTTAACTTTTTGCATATTTTGGCTGACTTTCTTAGGTTAGCTTCTTGGAACTGTGAACATTGGGAGCACCTATGACAAGTTTTTTGCCAAACTCTTTTCTAGAAGAATTGTATGTTTATGTTTGTCATCAGGAATGAATGGGACAGTGAATTCACTGCACTTTTAGAGCATTCAGGGTGCTTATTTACTTATTTATTTTTGTAGTTTCACATGATATGTGGTATTTGTTTTAACTTAAAATTTTTAGCTATTAGAAGTTTGAATATTTTCAAATCCATATTTGATAATTATTTTCCTTTAAGTAATAATCATTTTCCTCTTCTTTAAATTATCTGTTTTAGCCTTGCCAATTTACCTGTTATAGCCTTAGTGACTTTCCTATCAGAAGTTTGAATATTTTGTTTTACATATAAAAACATAATCACACTATTAATTCAATGTCACATTTGCTGAAAAATCTCCCACGAAGTTTAGCTTTCTATTTTTTTTATGTTAACATTTCAAATATTGTGGTAACATTTGTTATTTTCCTGTATATTCTTTATCAATTCAAAGCATAGAAAAATCATTTCTGTCAAAGGTTTAAGTATTGCATATTATTTTAATTTTCTTTGATTTGATTTAAAAAATATTAAACTTTTTAATACATCTGGAATTTATTTTAGCATATGGTGTGAGGTGAGCATATTTGACTTTTAAATAATTTACTATGCTATGACCCAGCTGCCTGATTTCCCTCACGAGTTGCCAAATGCCCAGTGAAAGAAAAATGCTCTTATATTTTGTGTTCATTGAGCTAGCATCTGTTACTTTATTAAGTATGCCAGAATTTTTTACTGAAAAAACTATGCCCTAGTTAAGGGTTGCTTTTCTTTTCTTTTCTTTTTTTTCTTTTCTTTTCTTTTCTTTTCTTTTCTTTTCTTTTCTTTTCTTTTCTTTTTTTTTAAAGATTTTATTTATTTGACAGAGAGAGACACAGAGAGAGAGGAAACACAAGTAGGGGGAGTGGGAGGGAGAAGCAGGCTTCCTGCTGAGCAGGGAGCCCAATGAGGGGCTTGATCCCAGTACCCTGGGATCATGAACTGAGCCAAAGGCAGACGTTTAAAGACAGCCACCCAGGCACCCCAAGGGTTGTTTTCAAAACTGAATCAATTTTTTTTTCTGGTAAGACGAGGATAACTTAATAAATTATTATTTGGTATTCTTTGTGGTACCCTACTTTTTACAAGAGGACCCCTTAGTGAAATAATGTAGGAACTTTTGCTTCCTCAGAAGTACTTTAGCCCGTGAATGTTGTTATACCTTTTTAATCTTCTAGGTGGACTTGGATGTCAAATCTGAGTTTCACTTAATGTCTTAACAACTGATTGGCTAAGTGATTTGTGCAGTTTTCAAACTTCTTAGCCTCTGTTTTCTCTGTAGAAAATAAGGATAATAACTCTTACCTTATAGGACAGTGGTAAGATTAAGAGAGAAAACATGTAAATGCCTGGGAGATTAACTGCTGAAACAGATTTATTATTTTCTTTCCTTTTTTTATGATACAGACTAATGGCCATCTGAATTGGTGGAAGAGAAATATCCTTGTAAAACTCACATGGCTAATATTTGATGTAGAAATATGCTTCATTTAAATTTTTATTATAATTATTTCTGGTCTTCAGGGAATTTAAGCAACATAATGAAATTATATCACTAATACCTAATTTTAGGGTCTTTTCATTTTTCCTATGTTCACATATATTCTAAGAAAAGATGATTTAAAAAAAAAGATGACTCATTTCAAAACTTCCCTACAGCAGAAATAATCATAAGGGTTTGGACTTCAAAGTGTTTGTCTACTCAAATGTGGACAGTATGCTGAGTAAAAGTAAATAGAAAAGAAAGAGACCAATAAGAATAGTAATTAAAGAGAGCATGTAGCCCAAATATATAATAATGGTATTTGCTCTAAAACATCTACATTGGATTTCCATTTAGCTATTTATAGGGTATGATTTTAGAGATATGAGAAAACTCCTCTAATAATTTATCCTGCTTGCCATCCATAGTAGCTAACACATTCAAGTTACCTGGATTATAAAACATATCTCTCTGTGATTATTCCTTCTCCTATATTTCTTTGCACTGCTCCTGATGATTACTATTAGGACCTTCCACAAATGTTTTATAAAAAATTGAATTTCAGAAATTCAGTATTCCTGTATTTAAAGCTTTGTACTATTGTAGCATCAGACTACAGTTACTTTTTCCTAAAACTTCATGTGACTATAGGATGTTGGGCAAGGATTTGTCAGAGTGGGGATGAAAAGAGCATAGGTACTCAGTGTTTGAAAACTAATTGTGCAAATGATCCTTTAAAAAGCAGAGCTTGAGGTAAGGTTAAGATGTTATTATTTTATTTCAAAGATGCAATCCCACCAAAATAAGAAGGGAAAACAGAAGTGGTGCAAGAAGTGCTGCAAAGCAGTTTAATGCATCACATTTTACAACACTGGTCACCATTGAATGATGAGTCACTAAAAGATACTGAAGGTTGCTTAGCTGGTGTATTCACTCAATATATAGAACTTCTCTGGAAATAAGTAAGAATAAATCATACCCAGGAGAAGGAAAGGGGAAATTTGTCTCTGCAGCTTCTCCCTCTTATCTCAAATCTCCTAACTGGTCAAATTCCATGGGGAGCTACCTTTATGCCATCAGATTTTATCATCTGACCTCTCAGTGCTATTCAGGAAGAGCTATCTCTTGGATTATGGAATGTTGTTTTATCCAAGTCCAACAGTGGAGGAGTGTTGTGAATGGGAACCTGACCAAAGGAGAGAAAGAAAAAGGTGGATAAGAGAATCTAAGAAGGCACACAAAGCTTGTTTCTTTAAACATAAAAGGTAGAAGAAATAATGAGGTTAGGAGCATTCAAAGCTAGCTAACAGTTCTCAGGTGATAGAAGTGATGTATTTGTTAGGTCAGGGTTTGTTATATGCAAAACAAATATACTTCAAATTACGATGGTTTAAATCACTAAGAACTTTATTTCTTGCTCTTGTCTCAGTGCAGTGTGGGTTGAAGGGATCTGGCATCCTTTCACCTGGTGAATCTGCCATTCCTAGCATCCTCAGGACCTCAGACCCCTCCACTGGAAATTCGGTCTGGCTGCGAGGTGAGGAAAGAGAATGAGAGCATGGGAGGATGGATGGGGAACTTGTGCCTTATTTATGAGACATCACATGGCCCCACCAAACTGTAAGGAAGACTTGGAAATAGAGGCTACTTGTATGCCAAGAAGGGAGGTAAAGGGATTTTTGTGACACTAAGCAGCCTTTGTCACATATGGTAACCATGTTATGTCAAGTTTTTACTGTATCTGAATATTCTGTACTAAATAAATTTGACCTCTAGTTTATTCAGATAACGTAGTCAATGACCCATTTTAATTGGATGCTTCTCTGAAGCTCTCCACATCAAATTCTGCATATTTTTAAAAGTAAATATTCCTAGAACATCACCATTTTATTTCTGATTTTCTCAGGAAAGAGTAATTAACCTGAGAATCAATTATACTCTGGATACCAGAGCAAATCAGCCTAGGCTAAGGTGTTCAAATGACAGTCTTCTGATACAATTACTGAGTCAGCCCTCCAGACTGAGAGAATCTGGGCTTTCCAAACAAGACTACTGCTACTACATTTCCTTGCCTGGACTCATAACCCTTGCAATGCAAAATAGTAAACTTTATACAAGCTGCATCTGAGCCTAAGGCTTTTCGTTCAGTGCAGTCTTTATTTCATTCTTAACTTTTGTCTCAATGAAAAGGCAACTTAATGAGTTTCACCAAAGGTGTTATCCTTCTTGTCCCTCTGTCACTGCTCAGCGAGGACAGCTGGGAAAAAAACACTGATCCAATTAATAATGTTCTCCTTAATTTCTCTCTCAACAGAATCCTGATATCATAATGGCCCACAAAACAATTGCCAGCTCTGGGGTTAAACTATTAATTGAAATAGTCACAATTAGAAGTGTTTTCACCATAACATGAATGAAAATCCCAAGTATATTTTCTGTGAGAATGCCTTGCAAGGACTTGACTAACAAATAGTATTATAGCAGTTCTGAGTCAGTGGACGGATGGTAACCAAATTGCCTATTGAATCAGAGTGGAGGTCATGAAGTCAGTGAGTTAATTAATTAATTAATTTTGTTTTTTATATTTTTAATTGACATGCCATATTGTATTGTTTCAGGTGTACAACATAGTGATTCAATATTTATATACATTACAACATGGTCACTACAAGAAGTCTGATTACCATCTACCACCATATAAAGTTGTTACAATGGTATTAACTATATTCCCTATGTTGTACACTACTTCCCCTTGTCTTACTTGTTTTGTAACTGAGAGATTGTACCTTTTAATCCTCTTTACTTGTTTTGTCATCTGGCCTACCAATTATCAGTTTGTTCTCTTTATCTGTGAGTCTGTTTCTGCTTTGGTGATTTGTTTTTTTTTTTTTTTTCCTAGATCCCACATTTAAATGAAGTCATACAGCAATTGTCTTTATCTTATTTCTCTAGGTCCATGCATGTTGTCGTGAATGGCAAGATTTTATAGTTTATGGCTGAGTAATATTCCTTTGTGTATGTATACTACATCTGCTTTATCCATTCATCTATGGATGGATATTTAGGTTGCTTCCATATATTGGTTATTATAAATAATGCTGCAGCGAGCATAGGAATACATGTGTCTTTTTGAATGAGTGTTTCTGTTTTTTTGGATAAATATCTGAAAGTGAATTACTGCATCATATCTTTGTTCTTTTTTAATTTTTTGAGGAATCCTCATTCTGCTTTCCATAGGGGCTGTACCAATTTTCTTTCCTACCAACAGTGCACGAGGATATCATTTTCTCCACATCCTCTCCGACACTTGTTATGTCTTATCTTTTTGATAACAGCTATTCTGACAGGTGTGAAGTTTTGATTGTGGTTTGGATTTTCATGTACTTGTTGGCTAATGATGTTGAACATCCTTTTATGTGCTTGGAAAGGTGGGTTATTTATGACGTGAATCAAATGGGGAGAGGAAGCCATAGCTGTCACCTCAGAGAGAACCAGCAAGATGTCTTCCTGATGCTCTGCAGCACCATAGTGCTTGGCACTTGCCACATCCATATTTTCAACCAAAACAAAACAAAGCAAAACAGTTTGTAGTATTTGCAGAATGTTCTGATGTGTCTTGTATTAAAATCTGTCCTACTCTGGGTATATATCTAGGAGTGCAGTGCTAATGCACTGATTTCCAAAAATCTGAGATTTATCCTGCTTTTACCTTTTATCAATTTTGGAAAAATACTCCAAGTAATTAGATCTTAGTTTCTTCATTCTGTAAAATGGGAATATCATGATTTACCTCATGAAAATATTACAATAATAACATGTATAAAACATACATGTTATTACAAAGAATATTCCAAAGATAACATTTATAGAAGTGACCAGAATAGTGTCTATCATAGATATCTTGTCTTAAAAATATATAAAATGGCATTTGGGGTTTGATCTTTTCCATTTTGGTTGAAACTCTTATTGATGCTGCTTAAAACTCTGCACTTGTTCTATCTGGCCTTCCTGGGGTTGCTTTCAGGGATATCTCATTTATTCTTGGCATTAACATATAGAAAGGACATCATACTCTATTTGTTTTGCTCTTGATCTAATCTTACAGATTCAGACCCTCTTCCTGGACACATGCGCATGTTTTTTGAAGGTTTTCCCACCTCTAAGTGACTTCTTTTTTTCATAATTGTTATTATATATTATACCCTGATCTCTCTTTGGTCCTGTGCCATTGTAACTGCAAAATTCTAAAATTTCTAGTATAGCTCATTGTGCAAATACTATACCCCCCCATTTTTAATCTGACAAGGGAAGTTGAAACATATCTTTTCAAAATAGTGAGACCACATATAATAATGAAGCCACAATTAAAAAGAGAGAATGTAGCCCAGTCCCCATCTAGAGATGAGCAAGGTGTCTAATTCTTTTTTTTTTTTTTTCTTTTTTAGGATATATTTATTTGAGAGGGAAAGAGCTAGAGAGCAAGCCTGATTGCAGGGAAGGGCAAAGGGAGAGAATCTCAAGCAAACTGCTGCTGAGTGTGGAGCCCAACATAGGGCTCAATCTCAAGACCCATGAGGTCATGACCTGAGCCAAAACTGAGCCAGAAATTGAACCACCTGAGCCACCTAGGCGCCCCAAGGCATCTAATTCTTTTTTTTTTTTTTTAAAGATTTTATTTATTTATTTGACAGAGAGAGACACAGCAAGAGAGGGAACACAAGTAGGGGCAGTGGGAGAGGAAGAAGCAGGCTTCCCGTGGAGCAGGGAGCCCCATGTGGGGTTCGACCCCAGCACCCTGGGACCATGACCCGAGCCAAAGGCAGACGCCCAACGACTGAGCCACCCAGGCGCCCCAAGGCATCTAATTCTTAATCTGGTCTATAAAGAACTCTGCTACGGATATTTTGTTGATTGCTTTTGGTCTTGCTGCATATTTTTTTGTCCTGATGAGGAAAGAAACAAAAATATTTATGGTTTCATGAGGAAATTCAAGAGAAAGTAAAAAATGAGTTCTCATTCTTTCCTACCTGGGTTCTAATTCTTTTTACATTTAGCTGGGGGAAACCAGTTACATTTAGTCCCTTCACCTCTGCCTAGCTGTGGGATGAGTAGTGAACGAGAACACTGTCATGGAAGACTTGGGACCTGGACTCTGAAATTAGTGTTGTGTCTTTAGCAAACCCTTACCTCTCTATGTTTCTCAGTTTTCTTGCTTGGTAGGCAAGGTAAGTAATAGTTTCCCTATGTCACTGGGATATTTTAAGAATCAGATAAAATGATGAACGTCAAAATCCTTTCGAAAAAGCAAAATGTCATTTTTAGACAAGTGTAAAATGTTGCAAATAAGCCATGCTTTCCCCTTGTCTTTTATACAAACTCTAACACGTTCAGTTATAAATTTCAATGTAGCTTAATTTCATGAAACAATATAAATAAAAATCTTATGAAAAAGCACATTTTTTTTTCCTCATTGCAGTCACCAGTGACACTTGTTGAGTTATCATCTCGGCACAACTGTAACTTACTGACTAGGTATGTTGTAATTCCTCGCCATTGTGCGTGCTGTGGAAATTTACTTAAAGTAATTTGATGAAAAGCTTTGCTAATTCAATTATTGAATCTCATGCCTTATATTTAGAGCCTATAAACAAAAATTGTAGAAAAGTACTTAAGTTATTGCATTATTTTAATATTGTGATGGAATAGCATTTGTATTTGAGATTGGTAGGCAGCATATTTAAGTGATGTGCTCATGAAAGTGAAATATTAAAAACAGCTTATGAAAATCTCCCATCTGGCACTTACAATTGATCAGAAATCTACTCTTCAGCAGTATTTTGAAGATAGCATGAGTTTTTAATTAAAACTGTTCATTCGATTTATTAATGTAAGTAAAACCTCCCATCTGATCAGGTTTAACTTGAGAAAGCGGTTTTCTAAAACCCCTTTTATGGATTGAATGATACAATTTTCAATAAAGAGTAGTTATAAAAGATGTCAGACATTTATTTCCTATCAATCTTTTTTTGTGTTCTTCTTAACTTCAGAATTGAACTGTGAACATAATTCTGTTTGCTTAAAAATGTTTGGTGAATTCATGATCTTAAATCTCCTCTTATTTTAAATCTAAGCAAAGGATCTTGAGATAAAGCTCTTTTATAAACTGTGTTAACTTGAAGAATACCTTATATCAGTTAATTTAAATAAAGCTGACATAGGCAAGAAATAAGTAAATTATTAAGGTTAAAATTTCTCACTTAAAAATAAAATATACAAAGCATATTTATTTGGTAATTATCAAATGCTTATTTAGTAGCTGCTTGTTATATAATATCTCATTTAATCCTTGCAATAAGTCTGTTCCTCAGCGTATTTATTATCTACAGTTTACTTATAATTAAATTGAAATTCAGGACTATATAACTTGTGATTAAATTTCAGAAGAAGGATTTCAGACCAGGCAATGGAACTTCAAACCAAAGGCAATTCATTACTCTCTGCCCAGGTGCCTGGGGCATCTGCTTATCCTCTTGTTATAGGAGGGTTATAAGGACATTTCTCTTAGCTTTTATCTTTAAACCTCAATACCTGAATTAGATACCGTGTTAATTCCCAAACATAGTTATTTATCAAATTAAAACTACGAATTGAGAAGTTATAAAAGTGGGAAATATTTTGTGACATGTTAACTATTCCTGGGGACATGTCTAGTCTATTTCCCTCACATTTTACAGTAGCTGAACATCATGCCAGTGTGTTAGATCACAAATTTGGTAATTTATCCCTGTGTTTAGTTACACAGTATGATTTTTGGTGTGTTAATGATAATTTTTTCTCATTTATAAGTGAAAACTTGGAATTCAGAGTCAGTTTGTTTATAACCGAATCCTCTAGATCCTCGAGTCTGAATGAACAGGTTAAGAGATTCACACCTGACTCTCCTTCTGTCCTGGTGATGTCTTTATTTTCATGGTACTGCCATGGGAGAAGTTTCTGCAACCCATTTAGTAAGTGGTGGCAGCACACGCATTCTTCAAAAATTGGAAATCAATTGGTCTTAACTATTGACAGTCTTCTTGAAATCTATACATGGTGAATGTGATCTATCATGAACTTAAAGTTCAAAATCATGAACTTTAGGTATTGCTGTTATTATTGAACGCTTAGTTTCATTTCAAAAGATTTGAAATAAATATGCTCGGAGGATCTTTCAGATTAAACCTCACCTTAGAAATAAGTCTGTAGTCATTAGACTCTATCTCTTCCATGGGTACTTTATATAAATATGGATATACTCTCTTGTTAAAATTTTCTAATTGTTTATTTAATATACCACTGATAGTCATGTTTCTCAGCAGGGGAGCAAGGGAGATTAAAAACTGGTTCTACCAGCCTCTCAGTTTGTGTCTTTGTGAACCTCTGACCTCTAACTGGACTGTTTTTCAGTTATACCTATAATTTGTATCTCTGTTTGTAAATCTGAATTATGTCTTTATTATTTTACCAAAACTTTGTTCAAAATTATCCTATTTCTAAGAGCTTATTGAAGGGTTGTATTGCTACTGCTGTTTCCCACCTTTTCAAAACCAAGTCCTATGAGTTTTGAAATATCTGCTCTTGAAAATAAATTCCAGAGTGTTTAGTTTTTAGTTATTTATTTACCAGTATTCTAAGTTGTAACCAAAATAATTTATCAGAACATAAAAACATGCATGCAAGATGAAATGAATTTTAAATGCATAAACAAGCCAAGGGAAAGGGAAAATAAGAATAAGAAAGTAAAATCCAGCCAGGAGTGAGGTTAGTGCATAAAATATTTGCCCTCAAGTTCTATACACTTGCTAGAGGTAGATCACAAATTTGACTCTAAGCTTTCTGGAAACCAATCAGAAAGGGAAATGTGATTACTATCTCTAAGGTGGAAGGAAATGAGTTGCTTTGAAGAAGCATATTAACTATTCATGAAACCAAGATCATGAAACAAAATTTTATATCTATTGTAAGAATGAAAAATTGAAAACATGTTTATCATAGAGTGAGGGGTTTCATAGATCTGTTTCGTGTAATGTCCCTAAATATCGGGAGATGCTATCATGCTGAGGTATGATTGCAATAAAAAGGATTTTTATGGGAGAGGGGTGGCTATCCTCTGTGATCCAGTCATGCTACCCTTGGTGGTCCTGCTGGTGCAAGGAGAGATGTCAGCATATCTGTAGAAGTGTCAAGCAGCATTGAGTATATATAAATGGCTCCAAGACTTCAAACTAAGCCACTTTATAATATGACTTCAGTTTAGCTCATTCCCTTGATCCTTCCCCGAAACTGATAGCGTTGTTGCTTCCAAGTACCAGGTTTCTCTTCCTTTACCAGCTTCAGCAAGGAAGTCCTACAGCTAGAAGTAAGAAAGGCCCAGGTAGGGGAGGGCCGAGACCACTTCTTACTCATCTCCATAACCCAAAGGCCTGTTAGTGGAATGCCTGCACAAAATAGGCATCTAGTACTTGTTGCTTTGTATAGAAGTTATTCCTCTCCAAATTCTAAAATTAACTTAGTATTTCAATATAGGCAAATAACTTTGCTTTTATAAGGAGGGATAATGATACTAACCTCAATGGGATATTTCCAAAATGGGGTGAATTAATATATAGGGGCATGCTAGCTAATAAAAAGTGGTTAATAAATGTTTGCTGAACCAAGGAATGAACTCTAAAACACTATACAATGTCAGAGATGAGAAATGAATGAATTATCTCAAAACTGCCATGATAAATATTTTAGAGGCAGAACATCAGTGCTAATATTCTGGCTGACATCACTTTAGTAAATAATATAAGAATACATTTTTTCTCATGAGACTCAGTGAAGATATATTTTATTTGAAATGGGGCTAAAAGACCATTTGGAGAGGGTTTTTTTCCTCCTATCACATTAGTCTTCTTTCAAGCAAATTGATAACTATTGATCCAGATTCTAGAATCAATGAACTTCGTATTCTTGGTAATCCTCCCTAAATACTTCTTTTACTCGGTATTGATATTTTGACTGGAATTATGCACTGGTAAGTTTAAGATTTTATTACCTGACCTAGCAGATTTTGAATGTGTTTTGTCAATTAATTGACAATCATGGATTGATTGACAAACTCTTGGTTTCTAAATATACTTAAAATTTCTAGCCTACTCTTGGTATAATAAACTCATGTTGGTTAGTAAATAATTTATTCTTCATATTCTCCCTTCCATAAAATACATTTTCCAATGGTTAGACAACGAAGATTAGTAGGGAAAACTTGATTGGAAAATGCTGCATATTATACCCATTTATCGGGCATTGATGGTGAAAATTGTCTTGTTAAAGCTTGTGAAAGGCCTGTAATAAATAAGCCTGTTTCACCTTTAAAAAATACATTTTCTTCTATTCAACATTGTACTATTTTCTTCAGTTATTGCCTTGGAAATCCAATCTGTAATATTTGTTCTTAGAGTCTTCTGTACTATATAACTTCATGTTGAACTGTAGATTTCCAAGCTAGCCACGGTATGGTTTAAAATAACATTTTAGTTCAAGGCCCTGGTTATTGGCAGGCCTTTCTTGAGCACTAAGAGGCATAATCACAGATATTCTGAAAACTAGCCTTCATTAGTAATTCTTTGCTCCACTGTTTTATCTATTTGGACTGAAAACTCTTGTAGAATTGAAGAAGGGAAGAATAGTGCCATTTTGGAAATAATTTTAGTATCGTATTTCTATCTTTTAGGAGACATGTGTATGTATATGTTTAATAATACCACATTGTATATTTGGCTGAACTTTCATCTATGCAAAAGGTAAGTTTCTCCTGCTATTGTCCTTCTCCTTGGTCTACCTTTCCTGCAGGATTTGGAAATTTTGGTTTTATCTCTGAGCAATATATACCTTTTCTTCTAGATCTTCTGTTTTTTTTTTTTTTATTACTGGTTCCCCCCAGTCATTTACATTTTTATTATCTAAAATTCTATAATGCATTTAAATATGACTTCCAACCTATTACTTTCCCATCTGTCACTTAACTTAACAGAATTCTGCTCAACTTGTTGTAATATAGACATTATTAGGTCTTTTTGAGTCATTTGTAGGTTTTTTGACTTTATGATTTCAAATTTTAGAATTTTACTTATTTATAAGTAAATAAGTAAACTTGACTTGTTTAAAAGTGATCATTTGGATATTGAATGCATTAAGTATTATGGTGGTTATTAATTTGTCAGATATTTCCAGCTTTTTACGTTTCAGGCATCTAAAGGTATATCATTCCCAGTCTCTACTGTGGTTGTGAAGAGGGAGATGTAGAACTGTTTAAGCCCAATAAATTCTGAGCAAAATTAATGTGTGATACTTCTGGACCAAAGTATTCCTTTGTTGGTATAGAATCTTCTGGAGTTACCGTATTCCCTGGTACAGTGGCTGACAACATTTAAGATATTGTCTGTCCTGTATGACCCTGGATCCTTGAGTCAGTTCAATGCTCAGAGCTCCCTGATGGCCTACAATTGACATATATAAGTAAAAACAATCTTACTGTAAACCACTGAGATTTGGGGATTGTTTCAAACTATAGCATAACCTTATCTAGACTAACTGATTCAAACAGTTCTTGGTTTTGGCATTTTCTGTATGGACCTAACAAAATTTGATATTGGCAAACACTGCCAACAGTCCCAGAACCCTACAGATCCCATTTCCAATCTCTGTACACCATTTTCCCACTTTTGTGTGTTTTTGTATCTAGTAACATACATGTGAAATTCTCTTTAAAGAACTGCCCTCAAATTTACTCTTATGAAGAGACAAACCAGTGATTAGCTGGCCCATAAAGTCTCAGCTTTCTTACCTGCAGAGAGGATGACTTTGAAATAAACTTTCCACTCAGAATTCCATCAGGATCCTTCTGAAGCTACTCCTTGAAAGACCTTGCATGAGATCTCAGCCTTGTTTAACTGCTTCTCCTTTCAATGCCCTGCTATCTTTACTCCCTTATAACATTCTCCTGGGAATTCTCCCTTCATGCATCACTTGTGCTTCATATTAGAATCCATTTCTGTGAAACCCTACTTAAGACTTGGGGTGGGGGACGCCTGGGTGGCTCAGTTGGTTGAGCGGCTGCCTTTGGCTCAGGTCATGATCCCGGCATCTTGGGATGGAGTCCC
Source organism: Nasua narica (assembly GCA_028533885.1). Classification (NCBI taxonomy): domain Eukaryota; kingdom Metazoa; phylum Chordata; class Mammalia; order Carnivora; family Procyonidae; genus Nasua; species Nasua narica. Next base: position 62,641,615 of record CM052809.1, read on the forward strand.
ACATCGGGCTCCTTGCTCTGCAGGGAGCCTGCTCCTGTCTCTGCCTCTGCCTGCCTCTCTGCCTGCTTGTGTTCTCTCTCTGTTAAATGAATTAATAAAATCTTTAAAAAAAAAAAAAAGACTTGGAGTGGTGTGTGTGTGTGTGTGTGTGTGTGTATATATATATAATGTGGCTTCTTAATAATGTTGAAGGAAATATGTTTGGCTGTATTTTAACTTCTCATGCTATGTTAAAACATCAAACTTTAGAACATTATGTTTTAGCTCTAAACCATTTAAACCAGGAATTTGTCATGTTTAATATATTGTTCTCTACCAGCTTAAAACAATACTGCTAACTCATTTTTGTTAGTAAGGTATGATTCTTATATCATTATTACATCATTTCTCCACTTTGGGTGATGGACTTGAAATCATTCTATTTCTTCATAGTCCTTAAACATCTTCAAAGCCCAGAGAACATTATAAGATATACTTATGGTTAGGACAAAGCTGTGATCATGTAACAGAGTAGAGCTTACTGGCCACACATGGTGAAATTTACTGACATAGTCTCCTTACTCTAGTGCTCTCATAAACTGTGGCCATTGGTGATGATGACACATGAAAGTAAAGGGAAAACACCCACCTCTTTCTTCTGGTGATGGTTTTTGGTTTGAACTGTTAAGTGTTCTTAGCAAGATCTGTCCTTCCTTTTTGGTCAACGTATTTTGCACACTATCCCCTTTTGGTATACAGTTCTGACTTTGACTTTCTCCTTGTTCAATTTAACAAATTAAGGGAAATTATGCTGATACTTAATTACATGCTTGGTTAGAAAATGCAATGCTTTAGGAATTTATAAATGTGAAATTTGTTTTATTTATTTGTTGCATCCTTTTAGGCCACACGAGGAAAATTGAACTGGAGGCAAATTATCCAAACTGAACTACTGAAACGGTGAGGATCTTTTACTTCATCTTCTTCTAAGTTAACAGGATTCATGTAGACAGATGAACTAAAAATGGATCATCATAGGTATCCTTTGTTTGTATGTGAATCAGCCTCTGAAGGAATAATGAATTTCTTCTTTTGGAAAATGTCTTTTGTCATGAGGTAAAGATCTTTGAAATATATTTTGTTGGTCAAGGAAGGACGAAGCAGTGGAAAACTCGTATATATTCTAGTTAATGAAGTAGAATACCTTTAAATTAACTTGGTTCTTATCTTTTTATCAGCTGTTCCCTTTTTTTTTTCTCTTTACATTATTTCTTTTTTCTTTTCTTGAGGTAATTTTAATTTACATGTTGTGAGTAAAACCAAAAGTTACAGGCAAATCTCTAAGTATCATAAATTTTACAGGGATGCAAGAAAAACCCATTTATACATCTATCCATTCTCTGTGCCTCCAAGAGAGTCATAGCTAGATAATAAATGATGTATCTGATCATAGTAAACATTTAGAAAATAACGTACCACTATCTATTGAATTTTAACATATACACATATCTTCTGACCTAGCCTATTCACCTTTAAGAATCTATTATACACAAATCAAGGTGATAATACATTAAACACATATACAACTGGGTTTATTATATCCTTGTTTATAATTGTAAAAACCTAGAATTAATCTGAATATCTAAACATAGGTTAATGGCTATGTAAGTTAAGATACAATTATAATAAAGAATATTTTACAGCCATTAATATAAAGGAGTTAAAGTAATACCCCTGGAATGGGCTATAAATGTAAAACAGTTCTTTATTTATAAAATGGCAGTTGTAGAAAAAGGATGCTGTATGGGCCAATTTCTCCTAAAAGAAAAAGAACTCTCAATATTGGTATGAGCATTGAGTCATGCCTCAAAGAATGCACACTAAAATTTTAACATTTAACTCAGGGGCAGCTTAGCTGGGGAAAGAGTGTGAGCTAATAACATTTTAATGCCTCTGTATTATTTAGCATGATACAGCGAGTATACATTTCTTTTGTAATTTTGAAAATGGCAAAGTATATAAATATTTTTGACAAAAATGAGGGATAAAAATAAATAAAATATCTATATCTAAAATAAAGGTAAATAAAAGGTCTGCTGCTATTATTTAGGAGGTTCTTTTATTATAATTAAAATTGTTTTCTTTTAGTCTAAGGATTTCTATTTTTTTCTAGGGGTTTCTACTTTTAGCTTTTGATGCTAGATTTCTTTTGGGTATAAATGTACAAAGACCCATTTCAGATCTTATATGCCATACCCACAAATGTAATATGTGATAGAGGAAGGTACAACTAGCTGTGCAAAAATAGCCAAATGCATTCCTGCTGTGCATGTCAGTAGGACATGAGGTCACTCCTCTCCTCTATGAATCCACCTCTAAAGAAACAAAGAGTGTGGGTGTCCAAGTGGTTATTTCATAGGCATCACTAATGATCACCGACCACCTGGGTCCCTGCTTTTTCTGGACATGCAAGAAGACTACAATTTTCCCAAGCTTTTAAAGTAAGGCATGGGATAACACTTACTCTGGACAATGACACGTTAGCCAAAGTAGTGTGCATTATTTCCAGGTGACCAGTAATAAACATTCTGTTGTTGTTGCTTATTACCATAGCAAAAATTATTGTACCTGAGACCAGTTACTGTGCAAACCTCAATTGTTTGTATAATACTTTGATCTTATGTACCAGGGTTGTCAGAATTTTTGTAAGTAGGAGAAACAAAGTTTTAAAATTATCTGTGAGATGCAAGAAACTTTTACTTCTATAAGATTTAAACTTTTACCCAGTTCATTTTGCCATAAGGTTAACCCAGATTCATATCTTACTTAGTAATACCGTGCAAACTACTCCACTTGTCTGGACCAGAGTTTCTGTCAGTAAAATGAAAGTATGCATACTTCTATCACATGCTTCTGTGAATTAAATAAAATAATGTGTGTAAACCAGTGTTTTATACATAGTGTGTGTTCAAAGACTAGTAGCCACCAACTTGGTAGAACTTTGTGAAAATATTCTAAATGGACTTGAAGAAGGAGAGAGCATCAAGATAAAAGGAAGGAAGCTGTTATTGGTAATAGGAACTCCCACTCTCTCAAATTTGATTAGCTTTGCTCTTTGAGATACTGGAATAATGTCGGTAGAGTTTGTATCCTTTGGATTCTTAGGTGTTTGCGTTTATTATGTTTATCCCATGATGGAAGAAGAACTAAAGATTTGTTTCACCTAACTCTATACATATTGACTGAGTCCTATTTAATTTTCTATTTTATTTTACATTTACAAATATATTATAATCTTCTTCCAGTTTGAGCCCCTTTCCCATCATCTTCTACCTCACAGGTCTTAGCTTCCAAGGTAAACAAAGTGTTACTGCCCTATCTCCCAACTCTCTACTTCTATTCCAAGACAGCAACTACCAAGGGAAATGTGGAAAAAATAGTAGGGGAAATGGCACACGCACTCACTTTGTTGTGGAAGTCCCACATGGGAAATTTTATAGGTAGAAACACATGCCAGAAAAATGCTGGTAGTTATGCTGTCTATAAATTGGAATAGTTTATGTACATCATTTGTTCACATATAAAAAATGGAACAATGGGAATAGAGGAACTGCTGCATCAATAAATTGAGCTTCTTATTTATATAAACACATGTAAGCATTTGAGAGCTGGGATGATGCATTCAGTAATTTAACTTCTAGTTACAAATTTGGGAAACGTATTTTGCTGTGACATATTTAGACAGATTGGGGCAATTCAAACTTACAAAGTTGTGATATGGCGGTTGATAAATAGTCCACTTTGAGTGATTACTCCAGGACAATCAAAGTGTTTCCATTCTCTCTTACCAGAGGTTGGTTTAAGAATGGCCGGTGGTGGCCATTGATGTATGACACAGAGTCTAGGAGGTACACTGGCAAAGGTTCCTCCACTCTCTCAGTATTAAAGGGATTCAAGAAAGAGACAATGTCTTTCTTCCTCTAAATGTTATCATGTTTGCACATGCTGCCTGGAGTTACTGCAGGCACTTTGTGACCCTGAGGGTATCATTCTGAGGACAAGTTTGACAAACAGAGATCTTTTATGACATGATTAAATCTCTGATTGTACTGATCCTGGAATTGTATTGTATTATATTGTTAGACACTACTTGTTATATAAGATGATATTTTTTTATTGTTTAAGACATTTGAGTAGGATTTTTTGTTATTTGTGATCTAGGACATTTAAATTAATGCATAGATTAGAAAATTTAATTTAGATTAGAATTCATAATAATTCAAGAATTAAACGTGTATTTATGTGCTTTGCAAAAGAGAGCTCATGACAAACACGCATTGCAATCTCTGCCCTCAGATTTTGCAACTAAATAGTAATTAGACAAAATTGCACTGCAACACAATGTTAGTATACAGTTATATGATGGTCTGACATCACAAAAAGAGTGCCTAAATAAGTATCCCAAAATTGGAAAAGGTTTTCCATAGGATAAAACATCCAGCCTGTGGTCAAAATGATTAAGGGATGTTGGATAGGCATATGGAGAGACAGTGGTCAAGACTATTTTTCATGACAAGTGACACGAAGATATGGGCTGCTACGATCAGGAAGCCCAGTGGTAGTTTCAGCCCCAGCTACATCCAAAGGCTCCAATCATGTCATCAAAATAACCTAAATAGTATAGACACCTGGAGGGATGGAGTTGCCATTTAAATGGTGGGTTAAGAGTATAAGTTTCAGAGGAATGATCTGGAAGCTTAGTTTTGAACATATTCATTTTGAGATACCAGTTTTTTTTTTTTTTCACATGAGGCCCTTGATGGAATATTTGAATATATAAATTTAGAGTTTAGGGAAATTATCTAGGCTATAGAGACAAATTTGTAAGTCGTTCAGATATGAATAGATAATATTTAAAGCCATGAAGCTAGAAAAGATTGCTGTAGGTGTGAGAATAGATAGAAAAGAGGTCTAAAGAATGGATTTTTGGGATTCCAGTATGCCAGGACTGGGGAGTTAAGAGAAAACCAGTAAAGAATATCATAATGAACAGTCACAGATGTTGGATAAAAATCAGGAAAACCAAGTCTTGGAAGCAGGGATACATAAATATGAGAAGCAGAGTGACTGAGAACCATTCCACATGCCCTCCTTCCCCACCAGCTTATGTCCATGCCCCCAATTCATCCTTCTCTCCAGTGTCTGTGGATGGAACATAGCCCTAGAAAAGGCTGTTCTTCCCTTTTCTGTATCTTCCCAGCCTCTCTGATGTAGAAAAGAATAGTTTGAGCTAAATGTAGAGGTTTGGCTTTATTTACGATAAAATTGAGGAGAGAAATGAGCAATGTAGTAGAAAAATAAGCAAGTACGTACTGCTTTTATTTTCTTTTTCCCCAAGACTTCCAGCCCAAGTTCTAAGGGGGTAGCTGGGAAATGAAAATCCCTGAGAGATGGTAAGTTATCATAACCATCCCACCTCACCTTCCTTATCCAAAGGTGTTTCTACCACCAAATAATTTTGTGTCTGTTTATAGATATTAATATTCTTATAAAGTTCTGTAATCAGAACATCGGAAATAAAGGTGATTTTCTACTTTCTTGCTTGATGTAGCTATGTAGCCAAACTCAATATATGGAAGGATGTAGGATATAATCAGTGAAGAAAAGTCACTTAGTAATCAAGAGAGCTGATTCCTATACTCAGTCGAGTATTAGACTGAGTTACCAATTGGACTTACTTACCAGCTTTGAATTCAAACAGTGTGACTCTAGAACCCATACTCCCAACAAGGGCTTGAACTACCTCTTGGACTCTGGTGAAGATGACACATATGAAAGTGATTGGACAACTTTAAAAGCACTCCTATAGGTACTGTTACTCTTTTTTCTTATTTTAGAGATGACCCAGGATGATATCTAGGATGACATCTGGATACTGCTTATACTCTAGGTACCCATTAAAGACTCCTTTCTAAAGAATCTGTGGTGTGTGTGTGTGTGTGTGTGTGTGTGTGTATGTGTGCACGCGCGCGTGCCCCTGTGTATATGTGTTAAATACTGCTTGCTTTGGATTGAATTGTTGAGCCTATTTAGAAAATGTTTTTCTTTTCTAAACACCCATTGGCCTTATTGTCACTAGATGGCAGAAACAGATCCTACTTCTGTGGGAAAATGAGAGTTCATTTTGCATTCGGGAAGGGCACAGAAAAGCTTCCCACAGACAATGTTTACAGGCTTTCTTTATTTTGACATTTCTTCTGAATACATTAATGTTTTTTGGAAATTCCCTGTTAGGTCCCCTGCAGGGGTATGCTGCAAAGTGATCTTGGCTTACACAGAAAAAGAATGGCTTGCATTATGCACTTTGCATTTCAGTTGATAATTTTAGAATCTAAAACTACTTTATTTAAGGCAGCGGGTAGAGTGTGAAGGGGGTGGAGTTAAATAGTTGGAAAAATCAGGATATTGTATCCCATTATGAAAACACTGCCACTGTAATATTTTCTCTGAGCTACAGATGCCTTTATTAGAATTCATCCTCTTTAGGGTAAGGGGAACTGACAGTCAGGGTGTCAAATATAAATATATTTAAAAATTCTCCATGTGAATTTTTGTACTGGAGAGAGAATGTTTTATTTTTAATTTTTTTCTAGATTAGTTATTGCTTCAAAGTGCTATTAGTTTCTTATAAAATTAAATAATTAGGACGGTATTTATTTTAAAAGCCAAACTGATGATTTAGTAGCTAAGAAAAATGTTTTCTTGTTATCAAAACAGTCGTTGATCCGTAATTGCTTTGAACACATGCCATTTATGACCTTTCTTAAAAATGCCAAGGCAAAATGTTTTAATTCAGAGAAAGCCATTATTCTGTGTTCAGGTTCAAATTTTATATATATATTTATATATATACACACACATATATATGTATATATATAATTTATATTTATATATTTGTGAGTTTGTTTTTCAGGCTGATATTATGGATTAAAGATTATGCTGTGTATATATGTTCCCCTGTACCTTTGAAAACACTTTAAAATAATTTTATATTTTAGAAATTATTTTTATTCCTCTTATCAAAAATTTTTAGCTTCTTTAGGATTATATCTGACCCATGGAAAGGACAGTTTTAACCTTTTATTTACTTGCTTAAAATGCAACTTTGAAATATATATTTCATTGTAGTTGTGGCTATGGGAATTCCAAAGCCATAGGAAGAAATGCTTGGTGAATTCATTAGCATACCAATACCCAGAATGCTTTTCCAGCTCACTGCTATTTAATCAAAGTCAGCTGGTATCAGAGCCCTGGGAAAAAAACTGAACCATTTTGATATGCTTCTCAGTGCATGCACTGAGTTCTTTTTCTGCACCAGAAGCACAGTGAAAACTCAAAATTTCATCTCTGCTATGAATTTTTTATAAATACTAGAATATTTTTAAATCTCTATTTCTTTACAACGTTTTTTAACCCTTCCTATGAAACGTTACTTTAATTATTATTGTGATAAAATTCTAGTGGATAAGTGAGTCTTGAACTACTGATTACTTGAAATATAAGTTAACTTGAGTAACTTATGACTCTGAACACAAGTGGGAAAATTGGAAGAACATATAAAAAAAAGGTGAAATTAGAGAAAGTGGTGTGTATTTGGGAAGATCTACATGTTTGGTGGCTGGAAGTTGATAGTCAAGGATCACGCAGGTTAAGAATTCGGCAGACCTAAGGTAAGGGCTAGTGAAGTAGCAAGTGCAAGTTTTCTAGAGTACGTCAAAGTCAACTACGGTTATTTAATGGTATTGGGGATTCTTGTTAATATTTTATGGTGTGTTGACATCATTGTGGATGTGGTTTTTTTAAAGGTCATTCATTAGGGTTTTATATGAAAATTTTACAGATTAAATGATATGATATCCAGGATTTTCTTTAAAATAACATGGGGGTGGGAGAAAGGATTGGGGTAGAGATGAGCTAAGATTGCCATGTGTTGATAATTTTTGAATCTGGGCAATGGATATATGAGGGTTCATTTATACTTACTCTGTCTAATCTTGAATTGGCTGAAATGTTCTACAGTAAAAAGTTTTGAAGGGGAGGAATGAAGAAATAAGTCATAAGGGACATGAGCGTTTGTGTTTAATCTGCATTTTCTTTCCAAAAAAATGTTGTGATTTATGTCTTTAAGTACTTTTTCATATACATCTGTGTGAAAGTTATTTCCTCAATTAATGAATAAGAAAAGGGAAGCCATGCGTATTTCTCTTGAGTTATGCCCTCCTTCCCCCTGCTTCACAGCTTAGTCTGTCTCTCCTGGATCTGTAATAATGTTCTGTCTTCTAGACCCTATTCAGTAATATTAAAAGAGTCTCTTTTATCTTATAAAAATTGTCTTGGATCTCATATTCTCTTCTTACTTCTCTCTCTCCCTCTCTCCTTTCATATGATCATTTTAAATTTTCTCTTTCTGGGCCCCTGGGTGGCGCAGTTGGTTGAGCGACTACCTTCAGCTCAGGTCATGATCCCGGAGTCCCGGGATCGAGTCCCGGGATCGAGTCCCACATCGGGCTCCCAGCTCCATGGGGAGTCCGCTTCTCACTCTGACCTTCTCCCTTCTCATGCTCTCTCTCACTCTCTCTCTTCCCTAATAAATAAATAAATAAAATCTTTAAAAAAAATTTTTCTCTTTCTTACTCTACCATTCTTTTAAAAAATAGTGAAAAAGTATATCATAGATTCAAATAAGCAAATGACAATAAAATAAATACCCATGTGTCAATTATCTATGAATAAATAGAATATTATCAGTAACTTGAAATTTCTAATATGTCTGTCCTTTATCTCCCTTGGTGCTATTTCATGTATAATGCAGTAAGGTGGGCACTGTACTGAAATTTTTGCTTGTCTTTTCTATATTTTTCTTTATTGATTTATCATGGTGTATATATTACTAAACACTATCCTTCAGTTTTGCCTGACTGATAATATTTCACACTCTGAATAGTACTGTAGTATTTTTCTGTGTTATACTTTTTCACTCAACTATGTTTTAGGGATTCGTCTACGTTGATAAAACTAGAGTTTATTTATTTTTACAAATGTATAGTAGTCCATTATATACTTATAGAATGAAATATATATTTCATTGTTGGCAGACATTTATCAGGTTTTGTGCCTTTAGAATACAGTACTGTGCATATGCGTATTCTAGCGTATATATAAATGGTGACATGTGTACAAATTCCTCCAGGGCATATTGGAGTCAGAACATGGCTATCTTTGATTTTTCCATGTAAAGGCAAATTGTTTCCAAGGTATGAACCATAACCAGTAGCATACAAGTTTTTTCATGGTTTCAGATTATTGTATTTTGTGTGTTCAACGGGTGTTATCAATATTCCTTGTTGTCAAAATGGAACAGTTTTGTTAATGTGGTGTGCTGGCATATGAAGAAGTAACTTTTTGAAGTGTAACTTCTTTGCTCTTGTTGAGGTCTTTACTAATGTCTATGTTAACAAATCCAGTGGACACTTTTCATTCTTCGTTTTACTTGATTTTTAAATTTCTCCACTGCATTTAACAACTCTTTTTTCCCTTGTCGTCACATTCTCCTGATTTTTTTCTACCCTGGCTTTTCTTTTTCAGTCTCTACCTGCTTCTTTTCTCTATCTACTCCTCCTCCTTCTTTCCTTTCTTTCCTTCCTTCCTTCCTCCCTCCCTCCCTCTCTCCCTTCCTTCCTTCCTTTCTTCCTTTTCTCTTTCTTTTCTTTTCTTTTCTTTTCTTTTCTTTTCTTTTCTTTTCTTTTCTTTTCTTTTCTTTTCCTTTCCTTTCCTTTTCTTTCTTTTCTCCTAATCTCTAATAACTGGTATTATTTAGGCTCCATCCTGAACTCTTTTTTCTTTTCATTATCTCCTGTTTTCCTCGAACCTTTATATGAGTGGCTCATTTTACCTAAAATCTACATTTTCTTTCTTCTGCTCTATGAACCATTCCCCAGTCCTCACCTCTCTGTTTCTCTTTCTTCTCCACCATTACCCAATTCTCATTGATTTTAACACTCATTTAACACAGGTTTCATATTCATTGGGAATTACCTTGGAAGATTTTTCCCAACTTCTCAGCCCAAATGATATAAATTTTCATCATTTTGTTCTTTTCTTATATATGTAGTCATTTGTGTATTTGCTTCCTGATCATATGGCCCAGTAGACTCAAAACATTTATATGTTGACTCTGTACTTTTCTTCACACTTACATCCCCTGTGTTCATTATTGTTCCTGATATATAGTGGGGTCTTAGTAAATATTCTTGAAGAAAAGAATAAACAGACTAAGTCCTATGACTTTAGATAAGTGAACAATGATATTTAACCACGGAGGGAATTTAAGAGGGAATAGAATTTTTCAGAGAAGGTGAAGGGTTTAGTTTTGGACATATAATGTTCCAAATGCTTTTTGAGTGCAATAATCAAGAAGAAGGGTAATACAGTGCTTTGATACATGGATCTGAAACTGAAGAGAACAGTATGGATTGAGATTATTGATTTGGAAGTTATCAATACATAGAGGATAAATAAGATAAGGAGGAAAAAAATGGCTCAGAGAGTATGTGTAGCCTGAAAAAGAAAACTATGCACAGATGCACCCTAGGGGGTGATCTGGTCTAATTCAACAACTTTCCTCTCCTTCTTGGCAGATTTTCTCAGCTCAACATATTGGGCCTACGAGACACTGAGTTATAGAAATAAAATATTTAATTTTGTAACATTTCTGAATATGTATTTTTCAGATTTCCATATACTCTATCATGGGCAGAGCATTGTCTGTACAATACAAAGGCATATGTCTATGTACGCTTATTATTTTTTAAACCATTACACTTCTTAAAGTCCTCAGTTCTCGAAAAGACTCAGAATAAAACTCAAAATCTTCATATCATGGCCTTTTCGGTTTTCTGCCTCCTCCGAGTAATCTTTGTCTTCTCCCTTTCTACTTTCTCATCTGCTCTGTCCTCACGGGCCACCTCAGTGTTCTCTGACGATGCCAAGTGCCCCCCTGCCTCAGGTGCTTCCTCTGATGAGGACAAGCTCCACTGGCATATTTGCTATCTGCATAGCTTGTTCCCTTCTTCATGTTTCTGGTCAAATATCACGTTAACTGAATGGGCTCTCTATCTGAAATAGCAAACTGTCCCCATTATTCTGCTTTAGTTTTCTTTTTTCTCCTATTTATTTAATTTACATCTCTTCCCTGCCCCTCTCTTCAATATAATAAGGTTAATGAGAGCATGAGTTCATGGTGTTTGGGTCATTCTTGTACCAATGCTTAGCACTTAAAAGCGACTCTACAATGCTTGTGAAATGAATAAGGGTGTCAAAAAAGCAGAAGATGCCGAAGAGTTATAGCGTGGTGGTTAAGTTTAAGGATTCTGGTCTGCCTGCCTGAGTGTGGACTCTATCACTCACTGGGGCAAATTACTTAACTTTCTGTAACTCATTTACCTTATATTTCAATTGCCACTTACTTTGTAGGATTACCATGAGGAGTAAAAAAAATATTACGCAGACAACCCTTGTACTATGTGCTTGTTCCAATGCTCAGTACATAGTAAGCCCTCAATAAGCACTTAACCCTTATTATTAACAGCCCAAATCAATGCAACTTATGGATTTCACCATTTATTTGGGAAATATTTATTGAATACCTCTACATGCTAGACATTTTGCTAGAGATTGGGTTTTACAATGATTAATAGGGTACAGATAGACCTTAAAAACTATTTCATGAGACCAGAAATTAAAGATATATTTATAATTTAAATAATTTTGAATCAACTTACAATTTATTATCAAGTGTCCAACACTCAAATACTCTTTTGAACAATAGCATTTTTTTTTACTTTATACATCTGTAAATACCAACACAAAAGTTCATCAGCACTTAGCAAGTTGATATTTACTGAAACTGTAACTCTGGGAAAATTCTCCCTTCAGCTCATATGCTATTGATCCTCAGCTCAATGAAGAGAAACATAAAAATCTTCTAATAATTATATTCCCACTCCAAAATCTGTGGTTTACAAGCATAGGAAATAGTCAATGATAGATTCAAGATACTGCCCCTTTATCATTTATCTTACTTTAAATGTTATTCATCTTGCATTTTTTTTTCCTTGTGAGTTGAGGAAGCGATGAGTAAATGTGGCTTATGGCTTGAAATAACATGTATAAAGGTATTCAAAAACCGTTTTTGCTCCTCCATTCCCTACAGCTCACCTCAAGCACGTGTTCAGGTGAGCACTAGTCAACACTTCTTGGAGACCACATCTTCTTAAGAATTTTTTTTTTGGTGTTCTCTCAAAAACTCCTTTAAAGCTCCTGTCATGTGTTGCCTAAATCCTTGCTTCTCACCTCATGAGTTGTGTTTGTTTGTTGGCTGCTGAATGATATTTTTCTCTTTTTAGCAGCATATAGTTTAATCCTAATTTCCTCAACATTAAAAAATTAGATTTTAAGGGCACCTGGGTGGCTCAGGCATTAGGCGCCTGCCTTCGGCTCAGGTCGTGATTCCAGGGTCCTGGGATCGAGCCCCACATCGGGCTCCTGCGCAGCAGGAAACCCGCTTCTCCCTCTCCCAATCCCCCTGCTTGTGTTCTCTCTCTCTCTCTCTCTCTCTCTCTCTCTCTCTCTGTGTGTGTCAAATTAATAAATAAAAATCTTTATAATAAAAAAAATTTAGTTTTTAAGAAGCAAGATAAAGGCCTATCTTCAAATCAGATCTGATGTGTTTTTCCGGAAACTAATAATACACTTGGCCTTATGAATAGCTGTTATGATTTAGGCAACGTCAGGGCACCTGGGTGGCTCAGTGGGCTGAAGCCTCTGCCTTCTGCTCAGGTCATGATCTCAGGGTCCTGGGATCCTCCCTGCTTCCCCCCTCACCCCCCCTCACCGCCTGCCTCTCTGCCTACTTATGATCTCTCTCTCTGTCAAATAAATAAATAAAATCTTAAAAAAATAATTTAGGCAGCATTAAAGAGTTTCCTCTTCTTATCCCATTCCTCCAATCAAAAATATTCCCACCCATTGCTAGTCAAGAGTGTAAAATACTCATTCAAGTATAATTCTTTTGGATCCTAATAGTTCTTAGTCTTTTTTAGAGTCCTTTGCTCAAATAAAAGTAATAATGAAGGAATGTAAGTTCTATCTTCTATTACTTTATCACTCTAGGAACTTTAGAAATATGGTCTGTGTGCCTCGGGAGGTGAGGGGTAATGTCTTGGCGTGTGGGGAGGGGACATCGTAAGAGACACTACAGAAGGGACTTATGAGAATGTTCAAGATAAAAATCATCTATTTTATTTTTCCTGGAGGCTTCCATGAGAAGGTAGATTTAGATCTGTGATTAAAATGCAGGTATAATTCTAAAATTTAAGAATAAAAGGAATATTTTTTGAATTAATTGGGTTTTCATTGCCACTTGCACTTTTATTAATGGGAGGACAGAATATTTGATAAAAAAATTTAGTCTTATTAAGTTCTTCCTTTGACATCAAAAACCCTTAATTTCAAAAAATATTTCCGATTAAGTTTGTGAGTCACTTACCAACCTTCCACCAAACACATTATTAGTGATATGGACATTTAGAGTGTTGCCAATATGTGATTATCAAACAGCTGTTATAAATAGTGTCATACATTTGGAATAGTTTTAGCCCAAGATGTACTTCTGCTTTCATTGTTAATTTATTTTTGCACCAATAGGCTTCAACTTGCCCCCCAAAGATTTTGTGAGCTAAGCCTCATGATTGTTTTTAATGAAAAAGCTTATTGCCATTAGCAAACTAGGTATAATGCTCATGACTAAAAGAATTATGAAACTCCTAGGGATGAGCTGGGGATTTTAATACTCTGCTAAATCAAGCAGAGAAATTAGGTTCAATGCTGAGAGAAGAGAATGCTGTTTACCAGTGCACATCTATGAGGTGGCTGCAACAAACCAGGCTCCATGCCAGATTAAAAAGGCAGACTTCTAGTCAAAGAAGCTTATAACCTTGTGCTGAAACAAAAACAAATAAGTGATCCTTTAACAAGCAATATTTCAAGCTCTCTGAAAGAAACCAATGAAAGCACAGAGAGAACTGTCAGCTGTGTCCTATATGTTGTTCAAGCATTTGGGAGAAAAAGACGGACATTTTAGAAGACAGGAAGCATGTGCCCAGTAGAAGCCATAAGTGGTACACTAAGATGTGTAAAGCAAGATCAGAAAGATGGAGAATAGTGCTGAGAAATATGACAGAAGAGGCAGGGGACTTTTTGAAGTGTGGTTGAGTATGAACTTCATCTTGTAGGTTATAGAAACTGCCGCAGTTTTAGAAAGATCATTTGAAGTGCATTTTGAAAGATAGACTGAAGTAAGAATGGTATTGCTCTAATCAAGGCAAGAAATCAAGGAGAAAGTGATTAAGTTAGCACCTGTCAGAACTGAGAAGACAGGAGGAATTTCCAAGTTGCTTTGGGTAACTGACTGGCTAGAGAATGAAAAGAAGGTTTCTTGCATGACAACTAGGTCAAGGGTAGCATCACTTCAATAGAGCATATGGAGGAAGAAAACATGTAAGAGTGAAAGAGAATTTGTAACTTGAGCACCTTTAGCCAGAGGTTAATAGGTTGTATGGGTAAAAACACATAGTAGAAAGTTAATAACAGTGATTAGTAGGTCTGTAAAGAGATCTTGTCAAGAGATACAGAGTATTTGAAGTTGTCAGGAATAGGAATGAGATAACACAAAGAGTGAGTAAGGTCAAACTAGAAATGGACAAAGAAGGGAGCAGTGAGGAACATGGAAACTTAAGAGCCTTGCAGATAAGGTCAATGTTCAAAAGAGGGGCAAAGAGTGTTGTTGGAAAGTGAGTAGAGAACCAATAGAACGTTGCATTATCCTACCTAAGGGAGGCAAAACTTTCAAAGATATGGAATGATCAGTAATGCCAAAGGTATCTTTGGAATCAAGGAAAAGAAGGCTTAAAATTGACCCTTGACTTTGGTAATTAGGAGATAATTATTGATCTTTTTTTTTTAGAGATTTTATTTATTTATTTGACAGAGACACAGCAAGAGAGGGAGCACAAGTAGGGGGAGTAGGAGAGGAAGAGGGAGAAGGAGAAGCAGGCTTCCCATCAAGCAGGGAGCCTGATGTGGGACTTGATCCCAGAACCCTGGGATCATGACCTGAGCTGAAGGCAGGTGCTTAATGACTGAGCCTCCCAGGCGCCCCAGGAGATGATTATTGATCCTAACAAAAGCAATTTTATTTTGGATATCAACCCCTTGTCAGATATATCATTTGCAAATATCTTCTCCCATTCAATAGGTTGCCTTTTCATTTGTCCGTGGTTTCCTTTGCTGTGCAAAAGCTTTTTATTTTGGTGTGTTCCCAGTGGTTTATTTTTGTTTCTTTGTTTGTTTTTTCCCTTGCCTGAGGATACATATCTAGAAAAATGTTGCTAAGGCCAATGTCCAAAAGATTACTGCCTGTGTTTTCTTTCAGAAGTTCTATGGTTTCAGATCTCACATTTAGGTCTTTAGTCCATTTTGAGTTTATTTTTGTGTATACGGTATAAAGAAGTGGTCCAGTTTGATCCTTTTGCATGTAGCTGTCCAGTTTTCCCTGCACTGTTTACTGAAGGGACTGTTGTTTTTTTTTCTCCATTGTATATTCTTGTCTTCTTTGTTGATTTTTAGTTGCTCATGTAAGGATGGTTTTATTTCTGGGCTCTCTATTCTATTCTGTTAATCTGTGTTTCTATTTTTGTAGCAGCACCATACTGTTTTGATTACTACAGGTTTGTAGTATATCTTGAGATCTGGGATTGTGTTATCAAGAGTCAAATTTAGTGGTTAAGAAGTGACTGGGAATTGTGGAAATTGAACAGTGAGTGCATATGACTCCTTAAGAAGCTTGAGTTTAAAAGAAACAAGAAATTAAAAACTAAAGTTCTGACATAAAGAGTGGGCAAAGAAAAATGTTTTCTAAATTTATTTTTTTGTATTTTCTTTTTCCAATGAAAGATGACTAAAAGAACTCAGCTGAGAGGAAAAACATTAAAGAAATAAATTGTAATATAACTTTTCATTTATAAAATGAGATGTTTAACGTCAATAGAAGCAAAGCAGAAGGGTATCTCAGAATATCTCTTGATATTAAATACTTTATGAAAAACTCTATTTCTTTTCTATTATGATGTTGATCAGTAAAAACTTGATTGTTGAGCAGAAATATTGATTTAAATAAGAGGCAAAGGTCTTTTCTTGAATAGGAATAAGGGCCATTTCTTTCCTGGAAGCAGCATGGGATGAGATTATGATGTTTGTGGAGTGAATCATTTTTTGAAAAAAAAGTAAGAGGCAGGAAGTTGAGAAAATCAATTCAAGATGATCTGGGTTTTCCCTACAAAATAGGAGGCAAATATATAGTAATAGTACATAGGTAAATGTTTAATCCTGGTTTCAAAGGAATAATGAAGTTTCGGGACACATACACTGGAAATGAAAAAGAATACTAATAAAAGGCATTAAAAACTTGCCCACCTAAAGGGCATTGTTCACAGCAGAAGCCATATATTTGTAAAATCCCCAAACATCATGACTTTTTGATTTTTCTCTAATACTGTTCAGTAAAAAGAAATGAAGAGAGTGAATGACTGTGCTTACCCAGGGCTGAACATGTGCAGGGTAGAGTAGAGGACTTGAGATGTTGTTAACAGAGGACTTCAGTCAGGGATCGAGGATTCTTGACTGGATAAGGAAGAAGATAAGACCGGAAGAAAACCGAAAACTGACACAGAGACCTGGTGGACCACGAAGGGTGATACTTGATAATTCTGAAAGTGTAAATGCACTCAGAGAATAGAGGGAAAGGAGCCAGGACTTCTTGCAAATGTGATGGGAACTATATATATCCAGAGTGATTGTTAAGTGCTGATGAGTTGAAAAAACTCACAGGAAATACAAATGGCCCCAAGGAAAACACAATTATTTTTACAAAACATATCAGGATGATTTTCTTTTTCTTTTTTTTTTAATCAGGATGATTTTCAATTCACTAAGTGCAAAGTGGTATTTTTAAGGCAGAGACAAGATTACAAATACAGAGTAGAAATATAGACAAAAGTGAGTGGAATAGATTTGGACATAGATTTGAGAAATGTCTCAACAAAGGTCTGTATATTTAAGTCCTTTGGGGTGGAGGAAACAATCTGGATTATTTTCTTTTAGGCAGTTTCAGAAATTTGAGGATTTAGGGACATTTTTGAAAAGTGAGTTGAATGTGTGAGGCGAGAAATGGAAGTGAATTTCCTAAATGTAAAAAAGTAAAAAAAAAAAAAATCTATGAAAATTTCTCCCATCTCTACCCATAGTACAAACAATAGGCTGTCAGGAGCAGTGTGCAAGAAATTGTTGTTACAGAGATATATTTATTTCAGGCAGAACATCAGGAATCTGTACCATGTTCTTGGTTATAATTTACATTGTGACTTTGTATTTTTTTCTCATGGGTACTAAAAATAATAAGATTTTTCTAGGAATGGATGGTTATATACAAAACAAGCATCAGCTAGTTCTCTAATGTCAAATTCATAATCATACAATACATTGAATGGGATAATAATAAATGACTCATGAATGGATAAAATGATGGCTCTCATACTTGACGTGCACGTAGTCTTACCCTAGGCCACTGAGCCAGACTTTCAGATGGGCGCTTACCTTTTCATTGCTCTCTCTGGGCCATAGCTCTCGTCAAGCAGTGTCCCTGGACAGCTGGCTCTGCCATGAACCATCTGGAGCTCTTACTCCCTAGTGATACCCATTACAGAAAAGTTTCAAGTCCTCAACTTCACCTTTAGGGAATCTATATATCATTTAATGAGACATCCAGCAGCACATTTGCAAGATGATGTTGACCAAAAAAAAAAAAAAAAAAAGGTTTGGAAGAATTCTAACAGTTTTATTTTAAGAGAAATTATAACCGTATAAAACTATTGGTATTCGGAGAGTTCCACCTTCGTAAGGAGCAAACACAAACTGAGCAATTACTATGTGCCAGGTACTGTGCTAAGTGCTTTGACTGCATTATTTCACTATGCCCAGCAAATAATTATTTCTAATTTATAAATTAGAAATATGAGTTTTTATGGGTTAAGTAACTTCCTCAATAAATGAAAAGCAGTCTATAAATTCAGAACAGTTTGTGTACATGTGTTCATTCAGCTTTTTGTTTACTGAGGACCTGCTGAGTTTAAGGTCTTGTTTTAGGTACAGGGAATAAGAAGATATGCAAAACATACATTTCCAGGCAAGCAGTTAACACTTCTATAGGCTGGGTATTATGCAGACCACCTTCTAGAATATACCATGGCAAGTTCTGAAGTAGAACAATAAACAGTTCTTTGGGGGTAGATAGGAGAACATTTTTTCCTAATGAAGGAGAGAAAGATTTCACTGAGTAGGAGAATTTTGAACTGGCTCTGAAGTATGATCAGATTCTACTACAGAAATTTGGGGCACACTGGAATGATTCTACTACAGAAACTTGGGGTACACTGGAATGATTCAGCTTGGACATTTGGTTCTCTACAACTTGAGAAAACCAACAAGGTCTTATTTAAAAAAAATTCTGCTGCCTTCTGTTTTTAGAGGGTGGGAGGGGGCTAGGTGGTAAACAGTAAAAACAAACAAACAAAAACAAACAAACAAACAAAAAATGAGAAAAAAAACAGGAAAGGAAGAGCAAATAGGGAAAGAGTGGAGCCAGATATAAGAAAGGAGAGCGAAATTCAGAAGTAGGTATTTGTAAAACAGAGATAAAAGAAAAGAAGGATTAATAATGATTTCAAAAGTGATTGCGAAAAGGAAAGACAGAAGCCAAGAGGAGAGAGGGGGATCAGGGGACTCTTGTTGAAATAAAACACGGGGAGTCATGATGAAGGAAACAGAACAGAGATTTGGGTAAGAAGACAAAAGGAACTTTAAAAGATATTGTATGGTTATTTTATTTATTTATTTTTAACAATTTTATTTATTTGAAAGAGAGAGCACAAGGGTGGGTTTGGGGTGTAGGGAGGGGAAAAGCCAGAGGGAGATGCAGAGTCCCTGCTGAGCAGGGAACTTGACATAAGGCTCCATCCCAGGACCCCTGGATCATGACCTGAGCCAAAGGCAGATGCTTAACCAACTAAGCCGCCCAGGCGCACCTATTGCATAGTTATTTTAGGCTCTTATTATAAAAATATAATAACATGATAATTTTTTTAAAGATTTTATTTATCTATTTGAGAGACAGAGAAAGTGGGAGAGAGCATGAGAGGAGAGAAGGTTAGAGGAAGAAGCAGACTCCCCGTGGAGCTGGGAGCCCGATGTGGGACTTGATCCCGGAACTCAAGGATCATGACCTGAGCCGAAGGCAGTTGCTCAACCCACTGAGCCACCCAGGCGCCCTAATATGATAATTTTCATGGAAAATTTTCTCAGAAAAAAAAATGAAAATGCTTGTTCAGAGTAGCTCAAATCAAGAATGCCCAGAACATGCTTTTTTTTTTTTTTTTTTGCCTTCCAAGTCCATAGCAATGACATCTCCAAATACAAGAGATTAAAGTTAAAGAGACTCTTAAGTGGTAGCTTTCAAGTATCTTATTTTCTTGCTATATGTCTGAACCATAATTTGAAAACAAAAAGCAGTGATGCTGATTTTGAAGCCCATCTTCTGAAAATAAGATTCTGACTTCTCATGGAGAAGAAATGGCTTTGGTTTAGTATTTTTAAAAGGGTACTCAGTTCATATGTGACTGTCATATATGAGTTTTCAGTGTGTGAGTTTTTATTAAATCCTGATCTTCTGTTTACAAATTGGTGGATTGATCAGCTTTCAGAAAACAGAAGACATCTTTAAGGAAATGGTAGTGACACAAGGCTTTGGTGCTTTGTGAAAACTCCATTTCTGTTTCTAGAGAAATGTTTGTGTTTCAATTCCACTCCCACCCACTGTTTTTTTGTTGTTGGTGGTGCTGTTCTGATGTCTTTAAGTGTGTGTGTGTGTGTGTGTGTGTGTGTGTGTGTGTGTTTATGTTGTTATTGTCGTTATTGTTCTAATAGAAAGACTTTGGGGTGTGGTAGACTTTTCTGACTCTATCGCTATAAACTCTTGCAGCACATAACAAACAACCGATCAGAGAAATGGCAAACATTGTCTGTATTCTCTGTGCACTTGGCAGGGATTTTTCATATTGTACGTTATTGGCTCTGCTGTGTGATAGCACAACAGAGCCTTTGTAATGCTCTCGGCAGAGCTATTTATATGCTGCGACTCTACTAAGTATCCTTCCCTCTGCTGGTGTTCTTCCACAGACTCAAAGAGAGAGTGATTCGCCCAAATAAAAGCAGTATAGATTGACATTGCTCAGAGCACAGGAGGCTGCAGAGGCAAAATAAGTCTTTATATAGCTCACATTAAGTATTATTATATTCAATTGAATGGCAAAATGAAAGTTAGCCCAAAATGAAGTAAAAAGAGATTTCTTTGTGGCAGCCCAGGATAATTAGAATCTGGTTGGCATGCACCTGTGTTTGATGCTCCAAATATGTTGTGTCAAAGGGCTCTGGACCCCAGGGTCATCTGGCTTTTAGTGATTTCCTTCAACAACTGTGAGCATCAAAACTTAAAGAATGAATGCCAAAAGGCCCCCTGTTACCTGTGGTCACTTTCTGAAATGGATTACTGAAAATTTAAATGACTTGGCTATACACACTACCCAATAAGTAGACTAAATGTAAAATCCAACAAAAAAAAAGGAGAACAAATGATATTTTGTCTTCGTTTTATCACATCCAAACTAGTCACTAACAATCTGAAACTGATAGTTCAATTACCTAGGAAGATAGTTCTAACTTTCCTTCATATTATATTTAGATTGACACTGGATCATATATATTTGCGGCTTTATTTCTTTCTTAAAATTAACCTGAACCGTTTATGTTTTTCTGAACTCATTTAAAATTTGTCAGTGCCATTATGCTTGTACTTTTATAAGGACACTGGGCTGAGATGACATTCTCGCATTAGCTGGACATGGGATGTGTTCTCTGTTATCAAATTCAACCAACTAGGGCTTGCCTGCAATGTGACATTTGTATTCATATTAAAAGGTCTGATATTTGGATTCACTCATATTCAGTCATGACATGTTCAGCAGCATGACTTTAAAAATAGCATAAAATGCATAAAAATAATAAGGGAAAGAGATACTAGCAGAATGTGATGCACCAGTTAATGTCACACTAACCCGAGGATATAGGAAATGTCAATTCTCAGTGGTTAAGGCAGACCAGAGATGTGTGTGCAGTCCCAGGAAAAAATGATTATGTAAAAGACTGATGATCTTTTACTTGCTATTTGTTCACTTCTTGGTTAGCTGTGTAAAAGATCAGGGAGACACAGAAAGAGTAACTTTCTGGTCCTTACTAGCACAATAAGGTGAATCCTAGGAAGCAAAAAGAGAGACAGAGAAAAAAAAAAACACCAAAAAACAGCTTTCAGTTTTTAAAAACAAAGCCTTGTCATGTGCTTGCTTAATTAGTGCCATTATTTTGATGAAAAAAGAGTGGGTACTTTGTTCTCCTGCCAATATAATCCTATATATTCCTTGCTTGGGGAGTTTTTAAAGATCTTCATCAACTATATATCCAGTTGTTATCTGACGTGTTTTCTCTGTGTAGGACATGAGCACAACATATTTACTTAGATTTATTATTTAGAAAATTGTTAAATAGACTATAGTATATGAAAACTTGCTGTGCTAGCAGAAAAAATGAAGACATGAAATGGTTTGTATTCCAACTTTCACAAATTTAATGGGTGTGACAAATACTTGTAACAAAATTATGTTGAGTAAGAGGAAGTTGACTGACTTGCAATACAGAGAATTTGGCTACATATAAGACAACTATTATTGGGGCACCTGGGTAGCTTAGTAGGTTAAGCCTCTTCCTTGGGCTCAGGTCATGATCTCAGGGTCCTTGGATAGTGCCCCGCATTGGGCTCCCTGCTCAGTGGCGAATCTGCTTCTGCTTCTCCCTTTGCCCTTGCTCTCCCGCTTGTGTGCTCTCTCATTCAAATAAATAATTATATATTTTTAAAAAAGACAATTATTCTCTTTAAAAAATTTTATTAACATATAATGTATTATTTATTTCAGCAGTACAGGTCTGTGATTCATCAGTCTTACACAGTTCACACTCCCCATAGCACATACCCCCCCCAATGTCCATCACCTAGCCACCTCATCCATCCCATCCCCCTCCCCTCCAGCAACCCTCAGTTTGTTTCCTGAGATGAAGAGTCTCTTATGGTTTGTCTCCCTCTCTGGTTTCATCTTGTTTCATTTTTCCCTCCCTTTTCCTATGATCCTGGCTTGTTTCTCAATTCCTCGTATCAGTAAGATCATATGATAATTGAAAAAAGAATTATTCTTAAAGTTAGTTCCTAAAAAAAAATTAGGTTCCTAATTTGGTTCCTCAAGAGGCTATAGAATATTCCCCCTGAAAAATAACTATGCTTGATCTTTAAAAGTATGGCATGGCCTTTGAAAACCCCATTGGATCTGCCCAATAGAGTATAGAGCTTAGTTATCCTTGAATGACTTCTCAGAGTAGAAATTCAGGCAGAGAAATGTCTAAAACAGTTTCTCCCAATAGTTTATTTTGTGAAATAGTGGGCCATTTAAATATTCGGAAAAGGATGGATTCTCCAGTCAAATATGTATGGGACACTTTGGGTGTTTTTAACCCTCTCTCAAATTTCTTTTCTTTTTTTTTTTTTTTAAGATTTTATTTATTTATTTGAGAGAGAGAGTACACAAGTGAGAAAGCACAAGCAGGTAGAATAGCAGAGGGAGAGGGAAAAGCATATTTCCCACTGAACAGGGAGCCTGATGTGGGACTCTTGATCCCAGGACCCTGAGATCATGACCTGAGCTGAAGGCAGCCACTTAACTGACTGAGAGACCCAGATGCCCCAACCATCTCTCAAATTTCAAAAGCATATTAATGTATCGGGGGAAATCAGAGGGGGAGATGAACCATGAGAGACTATGGACTCTGGGAAACAAACTGAGGATTTCAGAGGGGATGGGCTTGGGGGGATAGGTTAGGCCAGTGTTAAGGAGGGCATGTATTGCAAGGAGCACTGGGTATTGTGCGCAAATGATGAATCATGGAGCGCTTCATCAGGAACGAATAAGGTACTATATGATGACTAACATAACAGAATAAAAAAAATTTAAAAAAACCCTTGAGAAGGGTTATAATTAAGACAACTGTTTACCTTTGCTTGACACAGCATTTTAAAATGTATTTGACCGGGAAATCTCTTTATTACACAGTGCCCAGGGAAACTAGCATTTCAGATAACACAATTTAAGCATATCGATTGACAGTGGGGAAAAGTAACTACATTTAAAAAAATAAACCGACCTACAAGGTAGTAAGTAATGTAAAATATTATCTTGTTTGACATTCACTGTAAAGCCATTTGGCAGATATAATCTTCATTTTAAAGATGGGAAAACTCAGATTCAGACAGGTTTGTTTTCATGATCTGGTGACAGAAACCACAGGAGCGACTGAGCCAGAATTCACACCCAGGTCTATGTGATCTCAAAGCTCAGGATTTTCCCTCTGCTCTGATATCTCGTAAAAATGTTTTGCTCCACAGTTAAGCCCATCCCCTAATTTTTTGTTACTCTTCGTGGATCAGAATTAGAATAAATAACTCTTTCTAAAAGTAGAAAGTAATCAATGATCACACTTATTATCGAGTTACTATGATCATGCTATTTTTACTTTTCAAGACAGACAAACAAGTACTTAAATGACAAGAACTTGAATTTGTTAGGAGCCCAGAGAAATAGAGCAGAAGCTAAAGAATTTAAATGCTTCCAGCAGGATGAGATCAATATGTTCCTTACTTCCTCTTCTCCTGGCTTAGATCACAGGGGATCTAACCCCCTAGCACCTTTCCCATTGCTTAACTCTCCCTACTTCTTTAGCCTTAAGCAAATCCTCACCTGTTTTTTCAATAGCTCTTCATCTACTTCATGCATCCATACAAGGTGACTGATCTGAAGTCACATGCTCTTCCCCTGTCCTTGACCACTAGTTCCTATTTTCTTTCCTCTGCTCAAACTTCTTACCCAGCTCCATATCATTATGCTCTGCTGTCAGTCTTGCTACCTATTTCACAGAGCAAACAGAAGCAGGTAAGAATCAGAAAAGAACTTGCACACGCTCCCACATCTGTCAGTGCATTTGCATGTGTGTCTGTGTTCTGTCTTCTCTTGGTTATCATGGAACTGGTATTATTTATCCATATCTCCACCTTATTTCAACTTCTTCCCTTTAGAGTAAAGTTCCTAAAAAATCGTATGTACTTATTATCAAGAATTTTCCTCCAAAACTCTCTTGAATATGTTCTTGTCAGGCTTTTTGGTCCTATCGCTCCCCTGAAATAGCGTTGTTGCAGGCACTAGTGACCTGCACATTTGCACGCTGGAATGATTGCTTTACAACTTACTTTGTAGCAGCATTTTTGACATAACTAATCATCCTCTTCTTGAAACGGTTTCTGCAGTATGTTTCAAGACACCATCTTGGTGGTCCTACTTAGTGACTGCCCCTTTTTGTCTCCTTTACGGATTCTGGAGAGGCATCAGTTCCCTAAACCTCTTTTCATTTTTGTCAGCTTTCACTGCCTAGGTACACTTATCTAGACTTGTAGCTTTAAACACCATCCATTTGTTGGCGAATCTCGTATGAATACATCCTTCCCACACCTCTCTCCCATAAGTCTCCACATTGATATCAAATAGGCACTTTAAATTAG
The DNA here is from genome assembly GCA_028533885.1 of Nasua narica. NCBI lineage: Eukaryota > Metazoa > Chordata > Mammalia > Carnivora > Procyonidae > Nasua > Nasua narica. Next base: position 62,666,531 of record CM052809.1, read on the forward strand.
TAATATATAGAGTGTTGAATCAAAATGTTGTACAACTGAAACTAATATAACATTGTATGTTAATTATACTTCAATAAAATTATTTAAAAATAAAATAAAAATCACTAAAGTGATACAGATAGATAAGGTTTTTCTTTAATTAAAAAATTAAAAAAATTTAAAAAATTGAAAACACATTCAAAGTATCAAAACAAAAATTCTGAATGTCTCTTCTGTACTCTCTTCCAGTCTTTCCCATCTCAGCAAATAGCAACTCCATCTTTCCATATATTGTTCCTGATTCAGAACAAATACCTCATCATGTAGAAGAGCAATTCAATGGCTCAAGGCAATGTGTACCTACAGATACTTGTATATTTAATAGATCACCTTTCAGTTCTATAAGTTTGTCTATTTCTGGGTAATGTATGTGGTAAGAATGTGAGACTTGTGGGCATCAGTTCTTTACCTACTTCCTTAATTATGAAGCCATTTCCTTGATGATGATGATGAATGAGACATCGGGTAAGTAATCAGATGATTTTATGGCAGAAACATGGTAGATAGGGAAAATCCAAATCCAGAAAAAGTATTTTTTTTCCTAGTAAGCCAAATCTCTGCTTTCTTCCTGATGGAAATAGTATAAGAAACCATCAAGTGAATGATAGATTTTAGCCTTTTATGGCAAAATTTGAGTTTCAGGTTCAACTCTCATGTTGGAATCTTGACACTTGACATGAGTAGTAGCCAGATCAATTTGGGTGAAAAAGAGTCCTTTTAATTGGGCTCATAGTTAGCCTCTGTATTTTCCATACTAGTGCTTTGTTGTGAGCACTATTTATCTTATATTTACTTATGTGAAAGTATTGGCTTAAGGAGGTTACCATGAAAAGAGACTAAATGGCATTCACAGAGAGGAGTATCTTGTGTACCTGATTATTGGGAATCTCTTCCATTGGGTAGGTAAACATTCAAGAATGCAAACATTGAGACCCCATTGAGACTTTTTCAAGCTATCTGCCCAAATACCTTTACCTAAACCAGTTAGTTATTAATCCTCAAGTATTTTGAATTTCTGACCATTTGAGCAAATCTTAGTCACTATCCATGTATAATATAAAGCTTCACATCAGACTATTTCTCTTTCCAGGCAAAGAAGGCAGTGAGATGTGTCATATAAATTTCTACCTCCCAGATTTTCTTCCCTTTCAGGGCTGGTTCTTATGATACATTCAGGTAGGAGTTAGCATATCGTACACCTGTAAGACAAATTCAGTTTTTCTCCTCTTCGGTTAACTAACATAGGGAACTCCCTTAGAGTCCATAATTAGAGATCAGTAAGAGTATGGCAGGAATTGTCATGTTCAGAGTGTAAGTCAAATTTTCCTGCAACTTACTGGCACATTTGGGCCCTTCTGGTCTTTACAATAGGGAAAACTTGCACTCGGCAATTAATGGATGTTGAGTATACTGGAGTTCATGGCTTTGAATAACACTAACCAGGTCAGGGCACATGGTTATCTGCTGTTTAACAATGAAGGGTAGAAGTTAAGAGCTATTTCTCAAAAAGAGAACAGCTATTTTCAGAGGGCGCAATTTTACTATAAACCCTGTGAGACATTGATATGATTCTCTTTTGTAACAAGTCTTAGACAGCAAACTACCGACCTGAGGTATGGAAAGTACCAATGGATCCACCTGTTCATAAGAACCTAATAACAGAACCATTTGTTTTGAATCTGAAACATTTGAAGATCCTGTTCTTGTTCTGAGTTTCACAAAAAGCTGGCAATGTGTGGGGCATTCAGTAATTGGGATAGAAAAGCACATCTAAATGTGGCATACGCATGCAGTTCTGATATATAACACTTTGAAAACACAAATTTCAATTGATGTATTGGGAGACAATTTGTGCATAATGTCTCTATAATTATGATTGCGAGAAAGACTAAGAGAATGCAAAAAATTGTACGCAGTTGAACTGAGCCACTTACGCATACACAAAACATACTCACCCAGCCACAATCCCGGTACAAATCACACCCATCCACGTCTGGTGTTAACAGTGTTCTCTCTGGCTTCAGATAACCCTCCTTCCCCCACTTCACAATAATTCACAGTGAATACCTGCCACCATTCACTCATAAGGAAAACTCAGGTGTTTATTAAGGTAAAGTACCATATTTATTATAGTATTCATGTATTTCTTAACCATTTCACAATATGTAAAATTCTGTTACTGTAATGTTAAGTTTTATTTTTTTTAAATGTGTCACTAATGAAATTGTGCTCCTGGCTCAATTTTTTCCCATAAGCCCAGTGATTTTGTTGTATAATGTTGCATAACATGGCAATTTTCAGGAATACATATGTTATGTCAGAGCAGAACTAACTGTACAATACAATGTGGGAGAGTGATTTCCACATACAGGAAAATAAGTCAGATATGGGGATCTGTCAATAGTATGGCTTTAACAAGGACAAATTAATAGGAAAAGAAATGCATAAGTACGAGATCCATAGGCACTCTGCCTTCAAGCAGTTTAAGATTTATTATAAGTTAAGACATATTCATAAAAGGATACTAGGGGGTGATAGGTTATCACTGTGTGTCATGAAGAGTTGGAACCATGAGAAAAAGCTGTTTGCAAAAGATGTTGATTATACTATTCCTTAAAGAAACAATTTGAGTGTAGCTAGAGAAGGGGAAGAGGTCTTTCTCAGAGGAAGGAAGAATAAGGACAGAGAGAGAGAGGGGAGAATGCATATCAGAAAATGATTTCAAGAAGAAGAAAATCCAGGGGCACTTGGATGGTTCAGATGGTTAAGTGTCTGTCTTCAGCTCAGGTGGGATCTCCAGGTCCTAGGATTGAACCCCACCTTGGGGTCCCGGCTTGGCAGGGAGCTGTATCTTCCTCTCCCTCTGCCTCTCCCTCTGCTCATGTTCTCTTTCTTCCTCTGTATCTCTTTGTGTCAAATGAATAAATCTTTAAAAATAATAAGAAAATCCAAAGAAAAGAGGGAGAACGCAAGAAATAAACCAAAGACATCCCATGAGAAGAATCATGGTGTGCTTAGAAACGTGTTTTCTGTGAAATAGTGGACATGGAAGTCAAATCAGTTCAGTAGGCTGAGAATGGTGAGGAACTAGAAGCAGTATGGTTCTGGCCATTTATTTTACAAACTTTGATGGAAAAAAAAAGGTTCAGAATGTTCAAGCACTTATTCAAGAGAGGTAGGTGTATGCTTGAATACAGACTTGAAAAAGTATAAAAATGTTAATCAGTATAGATTTTTGACCTAGAGATAAAGATACTTATGGGTCAAGAGTATTTCTTTTACTAGATTGTCTCTGAACTATTTTGCATTCCCTTTTCTGTTTTTTCTTCATTAATGAACTTTTATTTACTTCCCTCATTGTTACATTTATAGACTAAAAAGTGTATTTTATAATCCAAATCTACATTTCAATTCTATAATAAATTATGAATTTTTAAATTGTTTTCTAATTAAAATGTAATAATGAATATTCTTCTGTCCAAACCATCTTCATTTGGAAGTGTTTGCTTTTTTAATTAATCAATCAATTAATTAATTAAAGGATTTATTTATTTGTTTTTAGAGAGAGGGAGAGGGTGAGAGGGAGAAGAAGAGGGAGAGAATCCAAAGCAGACTCCCCACTGAGTGTGCAGAACCCAATTACGGGTCTGACCCTGTGACTCCAAGATCATGACCTGAGCTGAAATCACGTGTTGGATGCCCAACCAACTGATCCACGTAGACACTCCAATTTGGAAGTGTTTTAATCAATTTTGTCATATTTAGCTTTGTTCTCCAGACCACAAGCCCTTTTTTTCTGATATAGTAACCTAGAACATGGTTTAATTAAAAAGAATACCTATTAATGAAGATGCCATTTAATGTAACATTCACGTATAGCCAGTAAGGATTTGTCATTAGCATTCTTGAGGAAAATTTAGTTACACATATCAAAAGTCTTAAAAATGATCCTGTCAATTGATCTAGAAACTCCAGTTGAGATAATTTGAGAATGAATTTCATTAGAGTGCTATTTATAATGGTGAAAAATTAGAAAACTCCAAATAGGGGAATGGTTAAGTAAGTCATAGTAAAAAAGTCCATTTATGCAATGGAATTTTAATTAGCAATTTGACAATGTTTTCAAATCTGTATGGTGATATGAATATGCTTAAGGTACAGAGTACAGTGTAAGAGAAATTCAAAAATTACACATTTTAATATGAGTTCAGCGGCATGACTATTACGTATGTGCAAAAATTTTATCAAAATTAACTAGTTTTTGTTTTGCTTTTTGCTAATTGTGGCTTTAAAGATGATTTGAACTTTCCTCTTTGTCCCTGCCTGTATTTTTTTTCCTGTGGGCATTTTTCTTTTATAAACATAAATTACTTCTATAATTGAAGAAAATTTAAAAATGCATATTTTAAAATGATGAACTCACGATAACATCAAAACTACAAATTTAGAAGAGAGCAGACTAACTCAGACTCTGACAAATGTACATATAGAACTGAGAGTGTGACATTTTCCACTGTACTCTAACACGTGGATAGTGGCGACAACTAGAAATAAGCCAATGCTTAAGTTTCCTTGTGAAACCTTGGAAGATGCTGATGACACAGTCAAAGGAGAAATCGAATTCTTTTCTGTGAAGGACGTTAGGAGTTTTTTTAAAAACAGGATGGAGGTTTGCTACTGAAGCACTTTGCCACCAGATGCTTCCCTTTAGTTTTTGTAAGGTCCGTGGTCGTAACCTCTGAAACATTAACTACTGTTTGGCTAGTGTGCAAATGCTAAATCAAACACCTGTTTTCAAGACATGCATAGTTGATAGTCTGCTGACTCTACTCCATCTGATGCTACATGTTGCATTTTTCAAGGAAGTATTACCTCAAAGAAGAATCCCCACTTCTAAATGATGGGAAGATATGGAGATTTCTCTTTCTATTCTTTGTTTTATCATTTTTAGATTGTAACCTCTTATTTTTTAGATTTTGCAGCTCTTATGTTCAGTATTCATTCATTGCTTATTGTCTTGTTTTCACTTTGTGTTATTTTCAATGAGAATACATTGGGACCACAGATACCAACAAGGAATTTTTCTGGTGACTTCATCCTGAGAAATGTCTTCCTTTCAGGTGGAAACCTTTGATTCTGTTTGCAGGGCTATGTCTCAGAAATATTTAGCCGAGATGTCAGCTTTTCTTTAAGAGGTGATAGATAGGTGATAGATAGATAGATAGATAGATAGATAGATAGATAGATAGATAGACAGAGAGGAGAGAGAGAAAGAGAAAACAGACAGACATTTAGACAGAAAGATACATCTCTGTGTGTTTATAAATATGCACACATATATACATATCTATGTACACATAAGTACACACTTCAAAACATAGCTGTAATAAGGTTTAGTTTTCATCTGGAACTCAGTAAGTTGCATTAATTTTGAGAGCTTGAATGAATGTGGTATACGTTTAGGTATGAAGCAACAAGTGACTTCTCCATTCATTGAAAGTTTGTTGAAAGCGTGGTTAACCAGTAGAACACAAGAACCTGTGGAGCAGACAAAGATTAATTATACCTGTACTCATGCAGCAATGTTTGTGTTCCAAACAAATTATATTTGCTTGTGTTTAAACGATGCATAAATCTGATGCGTGCAGATGAACGTGTGTTCAGGATGGGTGAGCACACTTGTTTGAATGTCATATTTATCCCTGTATTTTGTCAGAAAATTAACTTCTTTGGAGTTTGTGCTTGAGCTGAGCATATGGTTGTTGATCTCTGGAGATGACAGCCTATCTGAGCAATAGCTCCTTATGGCTCCAGCTCTCCTCGGCTGGCAGATGCTTTGGGCTTTTCTACAATTAAGTGGAGATCATCACTGTTTTCTTTGAGCACTGCTGTGCCTTGTACTCTGAAGTGTTTTGTTAATCACTGTCTGCCTTCGACAGAAGCTGCCAAAGCTCTCATTAAGTTTGAATTTTGAGATGTCATGCTCGAATGATGGAATTTCATCCTTTTTCTGCATGAATGGAACTGGCTATGGAAAGGTGCCAGAAAAAAAAATCATGTCACTAAAGTATACTTGCTTTATATTTGGGGGCTGAAACAAAAGGCAGTTGGGGGAGGGAGCTCCCAATAATTTGTCAACTCTACGAGCATATAGTTTCCTAGGTGATATAATTGTTAAGTGCTCACCCTTATTAACAGGAATGGTTCCTTTGTAGCGTACATCAACAATCATTCATTTCCTTTTTCACAAAGTGAACTTTAAATCTCTTCTCTTCCTTGCCCCAAGACCTTTCATGGTATTTGATATCGACTCTCAAGTATGTTGAAATGGAAAGTAGTATGCAAGTTGCACAGAAGTAAAGCAATTTTTTTAATAACCTGTCTGTCTAATTGCAGGCAGGAGAAGATATTTGGTAGTAAAAGGGAAAAAAAGGCCACTTTTGCCCTTCACAATAATTGCTTGAAGTTGTATAGACTGCAAACTCAATGCATCTGTTGACTATTTAATGATTTGCTGCAGGAAACCAAGTGTTATGGGAAATATGGTTTGAAAAGACATTATCCATTTCTCTTGGTGAATCTAATTGTTTCATTTGAACTACTAAAAGTAGGAAGTAAGCCTTGAAGAAAAAAATGCTTAGAGTAATTAGCTCTAATGCCTAATCACTGGAGTCATAAGCATTTGGAAATTTATTAACTGATCCATAAAGTCCTATACTTGCAAAGACTGCCATTGCCTACTTGTCAGCAAACTTCAAAAGCAACATTGTTTTGTGTCGGGTCCCTGGCTTACTTTATTTTACTCAACAACATTCGTGATGGTTATTTCATTGAAATGTTTTAATGGTCACAAACCAAACAAAATTCGATTCTGTTCCTTCACAGCAGGAAGAGGAATGCTTACTCTGACTACAATAACCTTAACCTCCTTCTTTATGGATACCACATGCATTTTCCACACAGCCAGGAGTAGACTTGAGAACACATGGTACCATGCCCACTCCGTTTAGACTATTTTAATGAATCTGCATGATTGAGAATTCTGAAACAAAATGTTACTTAAGGCTTTTTAATAGCTGTCTAATGATAAGGAAATTATTAATTTCTATACTCCAGGAACAATTGAGGGACACATTCTAGGCATCTTGCTCTATAATGGTTGATTAGTACCATATGATCTGAGATAGAACTAGAAGGAAACAGTCAGAAATAGGAATAGGAAATAGTCAAGTTTATATGCATATAAATGCCAGTCTTAATTTCTGTGCCCTGTTTATTTTTTTAATATTTTATTTTTTAGGGCCCCTGGGTGGCGCAGTTGGTTGAGCGACTGCCTTCGGCTCAGGTCATGATCCCGGAGTCCCGGGATCGAGTCCCACATCAGGCTCCCAGCTCCATGGGGAGTCCGCTTCTCACTCTGACCTTCTCTCTCTCACTCTCTCTCTTTCCTAATAAATAAATAAATAAATAAAATCTTTAAAAAAATATTTTATTTTTTAATTTAATTTAACTTTATTTTTTATTTGACAGAGAGAGGGAGAGAACACAAGCAGAGTGAGCGGCAGATGCAGACAGAGGGGCAGAAGCAGGCTCCCTGCTGAGCAGGAAGCCGGCTGTGGAGCTCGATCCCAGGACTTTGGGATCATGACCTGAGCCCAAGGCTTAACTGACTGAGCCACCTAGGTACCCCTCTTCTGCCCCTTATTTAAACAAAGAAGGTCACCTATTTGACATAATTTGCTTCTTGCAATGAGATCTTATTGCCCAGCATCCCTTTCCCACCTGGTTTTTAAGAACTGCCTTTAGAAGAAAAAAGGATGTTATATTAAAAACACAGGAATGGAAGATCTGGCGTCTGTTCATAGATTTGGGCCCACTGGGCGATGGAGAAGCCACAAAACTCTTCAAACTTCATTTACTATTTGGCTTACATACCTCAAATTAACATAGTAAGTATAATAGAAATTGAATGTAGAAGATCATTGAAAATATAACACACTGTATAAAGATAAGGCAACATAACTCTAACATTCAACTTCGAAAGCTAGTCCTTTCTTCAGAGACACCTTTCTCGGGACTCAAGGTTCAAGGAATATCCAGTATTCAGATCAAGCCAAAAAGGTGTTCTTCTAGTGAACTTTTCTATAATGGTATAATAGAGCACTTAGTTAGGAAAGCTAGGTCTCTGTACATATATCACTTATGCATTTTTAGATGTACTTTTAAAGACTATATTCTTTGACTTATATAGCTATTTAAATATATTTCAATCATATTTTTTCTTCTCTAATATTATCCTAAGTAAGTCATTTCCTGTGTGTTAAATAAAATCAGTTATTAAGATTTATTTTTATTAAATGATTTTAAAATTTATTAAAATATCTAAAATATAAAAATATTGACATTAGCAAGTGATTTGTAAAAAAATTCTAAAAGTTCTAATCACTTTTAAAATGGTGAATTCCTTTATTTTTATTCAAGAAAATTATTTTGTCTAGTTTCATAAAGGGTACATGGGACAGCAAGGTAAGCTTTTGGTTTGTTTTTGGTTTTGGTTTTGGTTTTTTTGGTCATTTTAAGTGTCATTTTCTAAAACAAAAGTAGTAACTTATCATTGTAGAAAATACACAAAGTAAGTAAACAGAAAAATACCAGAGAAAAAAACAAACCCAATCCCATTACTTAGAGATAACTCCTCAAAGATGTAGGAATAGGTTCCTTATCTTATGTTTTTGCTTTATGTAATCATAGCCGTCTTATATTTTTAATATTTTATTTATTTATTTAACAGAGAGAGATCACAAGTAGGCAGAGAGGCAGGCAGAGAGAGAGGGGGAAGCAGGCTCTCCACTGAGCAGAGACCCCGATGTGGGACTTGATCCCAGGACCCTGAGATCATGACCTGAGCCGAAGGCAAAGGCTTTAACCCACTGAGCCACCCAGGTGCCCCTCAATTTTTATACAATATTAAATCTTGTGCTTTCTATATAATGTTTATGATTCCATGTGAATTCCAGAAGGCTCTAAAATATCTTTCTATATATGCAATTTTCATATGCATGTTATTATTACATATATCATATATATTTATTATATATTTTTGAACATTCTGCCATTTTGAGCAGTTAGTCTTTTTCCAGTGCTTTACTGCTCCCTATAAAAATATGCGAAATACTTTTGCATATAAAACTTTGTCAGAATTGGTATTACTTTCTTATTTTAGATTTTAAAAATTTAATTACTATCTGAAAGGGCATGAGAATGGCTAAGATTTTGACATTTATAAGGCCAAATTCCTTATTTGGAATTTTGACTTAAAGCAGGATGGACACCTTGTTTTTCCATCAATGGTAGAATTCTGTGTCATTGAACTTCTGATTAGGAGAGTGAAAATATTATAAAGTCTTTTTCTTTCTTATCACACACATGTTACAAAATAGAGAAAACAGTATTTTCCATAAAAATATCTAATGCCTTTCTGGAAGGAACTCTAGATAACAATGTTGAAACACATATCTGTGAGCAATACCACTCGAGGTTCTTGAGCAGTAGCAGAGTAGGCAGAAAATCTTCCCCACAAAGGCCACATTCCTTTTCAGATACTCTCTAACACTAGCATTCTCATCTTTTTCGTACCTTTTCTCTTTCTTCCCTCCTGATATTTCCCTCCTTCGATACTGTCACACTGGCTTTTAAACATCACCAAGGCATTTTTAAAGAACACTGTTCAAATGGTGTAATAATTTATTGGATTTGCTGTAACATAATCAATCTTGCTCCTTTTTTTTTTTTTTTTGGTTTCCTATTTCAGAAGGTCTTTAAAAGGATTAAAGTAGGTAAGCCATGTTAAGAAATTGACAGAATATCTAGCATATAACAAGTGCTTAATAAGCAGGATTTTTTTCTGTTATTAATGAATCAGGAGAGCAGCGATATAACCCTTATAAAACCATAAGGGGTCTAGAATGAATTTCTAATATGTATCAAGAGTTCACTAGTTGGAGGAGAGAGAAAAACATCCTAGAATATAGGAAACTTTTCCCCAGGGAAAACAAATCTAATATTAAAGACATCACTTTCTAGAGACATACATTCATTTTTTTTCCTGCTATGATTCGGAAGAATTTTTCTGGAGTATACACCACTAAAATAGATATCAGAGGTTATAGTAACATTTTAATTATTGGGGAAAAAAACAACAAAAATAAAAGATTTTAAAGATAGGTTGCTGTCTTTGTACATATGTTTTTGTCCTTTTTTTTTACAGAACATTTTTTATCTATAATTAAATGTCACCAGTATGAACTAAGTGCCAAAAAAAACTTTGAGGTATTAAAAATAACTTTTGAAAAATACTTGGATTCATTTAAAATATAAAACAAATTTAAATTATACACATATTTTAATGTCACATGTATTTTTGAGTATTTCAAAATAATTCATTTTAAAAACAAAACGTGTTGCTTATTTGAGGGCAGATCTTTTGCCAGCAAGCATATCACAGGTATGATTGGATGGCCAGTGGTTCTGTTGAAAATAATGCTGTCTCCTTGCTTCTAAAAAGAGAGCACTGGGTAACAAGTATAAGAATTTAATTCTATGTTGTGAATTCAGTAATATTTATACCTAATTTACAATACTTCCTTCTGTATTGATCATTATATCGAAAGATACTTAATCATAAATAGGCATTGGCAAATTATTACTGACATCACATTATACACAGTATACAGAGTAAACCCTAACCTTAAATAGAAATGGACATGAAAGTAGATTGAGTTACAATACCAATATTTTGAATGAAGTTAAGTACTTCCAATTAAAAGGTAACAAAATGAAATATTTTGGATATTCCAGCAGGTGTATTTAAAAAGTATTCTCCACCTGGGGGTCCCTGGGTGGCTCAGTCCGTGAAACGTCTGACTTGATTTCAGCTCAGGTCATAATATCTCAGGGTCCTGAGATCAAGCCCTGACGTTGCACTGGGCTCCACCCTCAGTGTGGAGTCTGCTTCTCTTCCTCTCTTTCTCTCTCTGCCCCTCCCCCCACTCATTTGTGCTCTCTCTCAGTCTCTCTAAAATGAATGAATGAATGAATGAATAAATAAATAAATAAATAAATAAAATCTTTAAAAAAAATTCTTCCCCTAGCAGCATTACCTTGGACTTGACTTATGCATATTGTATAAACCAGATCAGGCTGTTCTCTTCTGGTAATGGTTCCGGGAATAATGCTTTTTATAACCAGGAAATTGGGTGTGTAAGATCTCTTCATAACTATCTCCCTTAGAAACAAGTCTAAATTTTTTTAAAAGATTTTATTTATTTATTTATTTGACAGAGAAGAGAGAGATCACAAGTAGGCAGAGAGGCAGGCAGAGGAGGGGGGGAAGCAGGCTCCCCGCTGAACAGAGAGGCCGATGCGGGGCTCGATTCCAGGACTCCGAGATCATAGCCTGAGCCCAAGGCAGAGGCTTTTAACCCACTGAGCCACTGAGGCTCACCCAAGTCTAAATTTTTTAATGTTGAAGAATACAAAACACAACCTATCATTTACAGATTCTTGGACTGATGAGTAAGGCTGATTGATTGATTGATTGATTAATTTTACTTCTCTCTCTCTTTAAGACTTTTTACTTTTTAAAAGAAAGTGATGCATTTGGTACAATTGCAGAACCACATTGATTTATCATTATCACCGCAAATCCATACTTTAGTGTTTTTTCTTGGTGGTGTACATTCTGTGGGTTTGAACAAATGTCTAATGACATGTATTCAGCACTGTAGTATCAAATAGTGTATTTCCATTACCCTATATCCTTTTAAATATATATAAGTATATTATAATATAGAATAAGGTATTTTTTTCAGTTTTTAAGATAATGTCTTCTCTGAGCATAGTGATTGTATTCTTCCCTACTTATTGCCTTAGCTGGTCTTCCAAAATAATTTCTTTCTGCTCTTTTTCCTTATTCTTCTTGCACACCTCATTATAGCATGAGGATGAAAGTGCTATTGCAAACAATATTTCTTTACCAGGAATCAAATTCCAGGCAACAATTTTTTTTGTTTTACTTATATTATTTAATGGTTTTCACTCTAATTGTTATTCTAATTATTTCCAAGGAGAAACCCTGTATACAATATATCCTACCCTCAAGGAGTTGATACTTGAAAAGTAAAAATAATAATAATAATAACCTCTGCATAAATATAATATCAATACAAAACTTTAATGTGCTTTTGAACCTTTTGCTTTTTAGAAAACAACGTTCTCCCTAGCTATCAAATGTCTATATAATTATGTGTTGTAAGGAAATAAAATGAGAAAAATTTAGTAGGTAGTTAGCTTCCAATATTTAAAAATAGGACCACAGATCCAGTCACTAGCTTTGCAATTAGGCAGTTGTCTTGAGGGAGAGTTTTCCAAATTCTCTCATTTTTTAAATGTAGTATTGATCCTGAAGGATCTGGGTTGTGGAGTTCTTCTAATACATGAAGAAAATATCCTCTTTGCCATTTAATATTTCCCAGGAATTTGAAGTAACAAAGAAAGAGGATATGATATAGTGGAAATTTCTTCTTTTCTAGTTGAATGTGACATTATTAGAAACTGTGAACAACAAAATTAAAAAAAAAAACAGAAAAAAAGAACCAAAGTGTCTCTTGTCTCAAACTTAGAGAGGGGGAAAGTAGCATTCAGTAAATGTGTGGAGAGGTGAGGGCAGGGGCTCAGTTACTTCAGCATAGCAGTTCCTGGTGGCCAGGTAACAGAAGACCTGAGCTTAGCTAGTAGAACAGAGGGAAGACCAAGAGCCAGACGAAAATCAGTGTAGAGAGTTTTCTAGAGGAGGTATGGCGAATTGAATTACTCTTCTTGATGTCTCACTAGCTTCTGTCATAGAAGTATGTACTTGTACTCTCTAATGTAAATTATCAGTGCTTCTGACACTAGTGTATAGATCATACACACCTCCTCGCCAATGATTTTGGTGTGGCCACATGACTTTTTTAGCCAGTGGGCTCTGGGAAGAAGTGGCAGTGTGCTATTTCTGAACCAGAAATACATTTTTTAATATTTTAATTTAATTTAAGATATATATATATATATATAGAGAGAGAGAGAGAGAGAGAGAGAGTGTGCATGAGTGGGGAGAGGGGCAAAAGGAGAGGGAGAGAGAGATTCCTCAAGGGTACTCCTCGTTGATCACAAAGCCTGATATGGGGTTTGATCCCAGGACCTGGAGATCATGACCTGAGCTGAAACCCAGTCAGATGCTCAGCCAACTGAGCCACCCAGGCTCCCCTGTCTTACGAAGCATTGCATGTTTCTGTTGGCCCCTCTTGCTCTTCTGCTACCCATCCTGGAAAGATCCTACTCTGAATAGCGATCAATTCTCAAAAAAACAAACAAAAGGGCGCCTGGGTGGCTCAGTTGGTTGGGCGACTGCCTTCGGCTCAGGTCATGATCCCGGAGTCCCGGGATCGAGTCCCATATCGGGCTCCCGGCTCTGCGGGAAGTCTGCTTCTCCCTCTGACCTTCTCCCCTTTCATTCTCAGTCTCTCTCTCTCTAATAAATAAATAAAAAAATCTTTAAAAAAAAAAACAAACAAAAAACAAACATGAAAAAAATCTGAACCAGATCTGGAACCTAAAATAGAGCCAGCCACACCAAACCATGAAGCTTTGAGCAAAAAGAATAAATGTTTGTTTTTGTAGGACACTGAGATGACATTATCACGGGGGAAACCTGACTAACCTGACAGGGGCTCACCAGACGACTTGCTGCGGGAGGGCTCCAGATTAGATTGTTGAAGATTAAATGAAAAAATTATTGTACCACCAGCCTGAGCCTAGATAAAGCCTAATAGTACATGAATGTTGCCCCCTTCCACAGAGACTGAGATGTCAACTTAGGTCATGCTGTCAGAACCCTTCCCTTCCAAGGCTTCTGGGCAAACAACACCCACATAACCTTAGGGCCTGGAGGTGACAGGGGACTTTTCACCTGAGTGACTCTCCTCTGCTTGCATAAGGTCCCAGACTCTACTGCTACACTTGGACTTAGTCTTACAAAGAAAAACATGGAGTGGAAGTCTGAGAAGTAGAACTGTTATTCAAGGTAATAAATACCTCTTAAACTGACTATAGCATTACGTAGTTTAAGGTTTAAAAATCAGCCTTTTTATTTCTTTTTTTTTTTAAATAGCACCTTTTATTTTTTTAACTTTTTTTTATTTGAGTAGAGTGGTTGCACAATGTTACATTAGTTTCCAGTGTACAACATAGTGATTTGACAAGTTTTCACATTGTGCTGTGTTCCCCACAGGTGTAGCTGTACCTGTCACTGTAGGTTTCTATTGCAGTATCATTGACTCTATTCCCTATGTGGTGCTTTTTATTCCTGTGGCTTATTCATTCCGTAACCAGAAGCCTGTATCTTCCACTCCCCTTCACCCGTTTGCTCATCTCCCCAGCCCTGTCACTCTGGCAAACGTCAAGTGGCTCTTTGTACTTATATAGTCTTTTAATGTCTTAGTTGGTTCCTTATTATTTCCTGATAACCACAAACTTGGGGTTAGAAGGAAGACTAGTTGGTTCTAGGGTAAGTAAAGAATTTTTTCTCTATATGATTGAGTTTTAAATTGAATGAAGACTAGTTAAGTCTTGAAGGTTTCAAGGGGAAGTATGGTATAAGCAGAATTATGAAGGAAAAATGGGGACAGAAAAAGTTTGGTGAAAGATCATTGGGGCAAATCTCAATTTTATTCCCCTTTATCTGTATTTGTGCTTATAGTTGTTGTGAAGAAGGAAAATCACTCAAAGCCCAGTTTAGCTTTCATGTTCAAGTGAAAATAATATCATAACTTAAATTCCTTTGTTGGCATTTGAAAATTTTTTACTTTTGTCTTCATCAGGTAAGAGTTAAGAGCTAAGTAAAAACATGCAAATGAGTGTAATTTGTCTTTAACTTAAGGTTCCTGTACATTTTTAATAATACTTCTCTAGAGAAACTATTTCTATGAAGGTTAAAAGGCAAAGAAAAAACAACCATTGTAACATTATTAATTTTCTGAGAAATCACTACCAATGAAACTTTGGATTTAGTATGTACTGTTCTTGCTAAGTAAATCTCTAATAATTCAACTGTCATTATTCCAATTATTTATTTACTTTACCTAAGTCAGAGAGGATATTGATATGCCTGTGAAATTTATAAAATATACACACTGATAAAAATATGCAGTTTTTTTAAATATATCTTTGGCATTAAAAAATCAACAATACCTATTTATGGATTGAGTAGGGTTGTGGATATATTGTATAATTTGGGTACTTACAATATTATTGACCTTTAGTCTGTCACATGTTATATTCAAATATCATATGATCTTAATTTATTACAAATGTCTAGGATGGGTAATGGAGTTTTCCTGTTCCTGTAAATAATAAAAGAAAAGCATAGGGGCTGATTTCATTTCTTTCAAGACTATTGATTTCCAGTCCTTCTCTGCTAACTTTAAAAAAGTCACAATAGAGATTCATTTATTTTTATTAAGAATGATAAATCTTCAGGTATATCCTGTCTTTAGAGCTTTTACATTTTAGCTTTTTACATGCTTTTCATAGTTCAGTGAAATATTTCTATGGAAATAATAGTGACAATGGCAGTTTGAACCAGATTAGAAATACAAGTGGTTCCTCTACAAGAGGATGCCTCAGAGGTTTGAAGATTGTAGATTCTGTGCATAGATTTTTAGTAAAACATTTTCACTACCTCTGTGTTTGAAAAACATAATAGATAAATATCTTTGACATTACATATATTCACTGATTTTATGGCACCTCTGCATGGGATGTGGCAGTGCCTTACAAAATTATCCCTGCAGACAGAACCTGAAAGGTAGAGTTCCTTATTCTTCACTCCCAATAAACAGTATCAATCATGAGTCTCAAAAATATCAGCACACTTTCTAGCCCTAGTCACAACACTAAGGCTCTTATCAAGACACCATTGTATTACTTAAAATTATATTTTATAAGTAGCTATTGAATAACTTATTGGAAAAGATAAACAGCCTTTCTGTCTTTTGGTTTTTGTAAAAAAATATCTTATTTAGATTGTTTTCCTTGAAAATAACATACCTAATACACATCTTTAAAAATACAAAATCACTGCTCCTTAAAGTAAGACCAATAATGTAACCTTTCTGTAGTTCTTTCTGAATTTAGTTCTCCTTGCCAATACATGTGTACTGTAATTCTCAGGCCTCCATTCCAGATTTATTATAGTAGCACGATATTGTAAAACTCTCAATTCTTAAAAGAATTGCTCTCCAGACTCTTTTTTAAAAAATGGATTTATTTGTTTTTGTCCAACAGAGACAATATGGTAGTTTCATCTCTTGGACCTTGGTTTCCCCATGAAGAAAGACCGTCCTCCTTCCTTGCCAAAGCCCAGGTAAATCCTCTTCCAAGGGACCACTGCTACAGGTGCAAAGTGTGAGAAATACTCATATTTTTGCATTAATTTTTTTCAGGGGCATTATTAAGTTATTTTCAAAATGTTTGCCATATAGTGACATCTTTAATTTGATACCAAGTCAAAGTAAGTAATGGAGAATTTTCAAAAATCACTTTAGATTTTGCCAATTTTTTTTTACCAAGTTGAATACGATTCCTTCTTATTAAACTATAAAAAGTTTACACAAGGTAGCTACTATTAAAACACTGTCACTTATGGCCACTGCTAGTCAAACATTCAAAACAAGTTCATGTGATATTATGATTTCAGTGGTCTCAGGTGACGTGAAAAATACTGTGTGAACGCTGAAATATTAAACAAAACAACATCAAAAATACATCATGTAACTTTTAAATAGATCAACATAACTAACTACTAATAAATCAAATATTTAACATGTCTTTTATAGTCAGGCTTTGGATTTTAACATAGTAATTTTAGCATGGTTTTTTTTTTTTTTTGCATTCTTGTAAATCACACACACTTTCAGTAATATTGTTCTTTACATCCATTTCTGTGATATCATGGTTCATTCTTTGGAGTTTTCCAAAAGTAAAGACTTTGCAGTTCCTTTAGAAATAATACGCAAAGGCAAGTTAATGCACATAAGTACACCCAGACATACACACACATACACACACACTCACAGATAGTGAAAAAGAACTTGTGAAATTCTGACAAATGTCGTACATTTGTTTGTGGAAGATTTTGTGGGAGTCACTGAGAGTGCCTTGACGTCGAGATGCCATTTACTATCTTTGGTCTATTCCCATCATCGTTATTTCACATGTTTCCTTTACATGTAACATGGGACATCTTAAAGGTCTTTTGTACAGTTTTTCTTTCATGTATTGTAAAAGCATTTAATGCTGTGTGATTAGTGTCAACAGCTCTGCAACTTTCCTCTGTTATGCATTCTGATAGATGCATTCTCATTATTACACATATCAAAGCGAACTTGGGAATTTTAATGGCCTTAAGATTTAGTATTTGTCTGTGTATTTGTTTGTGTGTGTGTGTGTGTGTGTACATGTATAAATAGTCAGGCCTTCCCATGAAATATAGTATTTAGAGGGTTAGATATGTTTAGAAATCTCAAACATAGATTACTGGTCAGATTGTAGAGATATTTGATGCAGAAAAGACGTTAGCTCAGCATAATGAATATGTCTGCCAGCCATTTTTATAATGACTTGCTGCAGTTTTTATTGTCTGACAAACCGTATGCTGTGCTGTACTGTGAGCTTTCTTGTTCGACATAATAAAAAATGATGCGATGTATCCCTAGAAGTCTAGCTGGATGAAAAGAAGGCGGCAGAGTGCTGCTTCTGCCAATAGTTTGGTTGCATATTCTGTGGGAATTATTCTGCAGGTGATAAATACACAATTACCGTCGTTTATAATGTGTTCTTCATGATCTCTAGTAAAGACATTATTCGATATAGAGCTTTTAAATCTATTCGTACACCTAAAATTTCTTTACACATATTTAATAAGCCACCAGGTGTATCTGAACATTTTGAGATGAAAATATTTACTTATATTTAGAGAGCCATGAAATAGCTGACTTTTGGTTTGTTAATTTATTACTCCTGTATTTCACGTGACTTTTTGAACAAATTTGCGCCTCAGGGAAATAACGTTTCAAGAGCTAAAAGGTTCCAGTTACTTAATAGTTAAGTACATCGCTAGAACATTAAAAACTTACACTTAATATGAATGATCATTTTCAATTTAACATTTTCCGTATATATGAAAAGATCTATGCTTAGTTTTAATAAGGATGTATTAATATAAGGTCTATAAAGTACACTGGGCAGGAGTCTGTTACAATAGAGCTGCATGGTATGTATATTCACTTTGGTGATAAATGCTTCATTCCTTCTTTAGAGGATTATTAAAAGCATTCTCTGGAGGAATAAAATGGTGGAAGTCACACATTTAATAGCTCAGGTACAAAGAGTCAGATTGTGCCAGTTGGCAAAAGTTAGCAGGAAGCTGTCACAATAAATGGCAGCAGCTGCTCATAGTTCTAAAGAGTATGTCCCAGTCAGAACTGAAAACTGATGGCATCTACATTAATACTACCTTAATGGCCCATCTGCTGCTCCATAGGGTCCCTAGCTGCTGTATGGAGTCATAGGCATTTGACAGGCAGTCTCTGTATGCCAGACGCACATTGTGCCAAATGTTTTAGGCTGCTTCATCTCGTTCTGATCTGTCAAATTCTCCCTACTCATTTATCAGGCAAGGAGTTATGAGGGTTTTTCTTTTCTACACATCATTGGCTTTCAGCGTTGGGGCAGCTAAGAATTTGGAAGGCAAACTACTCTGGTTATTATTATTTTTTTTTTCTAATTGACAATGCAAGGCAAAATTGTCTGATATACTGTACTGTAGTGGGTACATTAACAAAGCGCTGTGACAAGCAAGCCCTGTGGAGAAATCAATCGTGGGCATTTTAAAATGCGGTGCTGCATAAATATGTTTTTGTGATTGTATTGGGGGAAATAGTATATATTTCTAGAGAGTCTTATTAACTGGACAGATATGAGAGCTTGCTTTTAGGTTGTGAGTTATAAAAATACTAATATTGCAACACTGTTCAGATACTTCGATGGAAAATGGAAAGTTAACATTTAATTTAAAAACATCTCTTAAACTTCTCTTTTTAAAGTGTTCTCTATTTTACACAGTACAAACAGGTATAGATAAGGATGTGTTTTCTGACAGTTGATTAAATTCTATAGAAATAATATTGTTCAACACTGAGGATAAAGTACTATTTATTCCAGGTGCGGTTGACATATCATTGAGTAAATAATGGCAAATGTATAATCAGATTTATACTTTTTACATCCAAAATTGGAAATCTTCCTTTTTAAGGAAAATCTCTAGACAGTGGGTTCGAGTTAAAAGATAAGGACTTTTCAATTTGGGGGATCAATTGCAAAATGGCTTCCAAATATATACATTTTAGTAGACCTACCCCCATTTTCATAAAGACAGTTGACAGTTAAACCCTATCTCCACTGGGATCTCCCTAGCTTGCCTAACTTTATACATTCCAGAAACGTAATTGTTCCATATTTTCCAGGGTTCTTCATATGTTCATAAATATGATGGACTATATGTTTTTCTTGGTGATTATTCGCCCTCTTCCTCCCTCTCTCTTTTTGTTGCCGGTTTCTTGAGGTACCAGCTTTTTGGTCTTACTTGATTGCTTTAAGAATTTATAATAAAAAAAAAGATACACAAAAATAACCTTATGAATTGAAGGTAAATACACTAGATGTGTCACCTATTAAGGTCCTCGAGCAAGAATGTAGGTGGAACTGTTAGTTACTTTATTCCAGGTTCTAGCACGTTTCCTAATCATAATCAACAACAATATTAATGATAATTTAAAAAGCAACTGTAAATATTGTTGGTGTGTTTTCTTAGAAACCTAATTAACTTGCATCGAAGAATAATAGATCATGTGTAAATGATGAAGTTTAATAGAAGTGTGTGTGTGTGGTGTGTGAGTGAGTGAATGACATGTGACATAAAGAAATGAGGAATGGTTTTGGTGGGTTCAAACATTTCATTATTAATTTTTTCTTAATTTCTATGAATAGCTGTTACTACAGTATACACGTTTAAAGATATACAATAGTCAAGAAAGTTTAATATACTGCTTTTAGACATCCTTAAAATTTCTAGAATATATTTCTACTTTCACATAGACCCAATATTATAGTGACTATTAACCAATCTGCCAGTAGAATGAAAGTCTCAATTAAGTCCTGAAACCAATTTGTAATTCATGCTATCTACTATTATGATAGCTTAGCTGTATTTTCTGGGCAGGTACATAGCACAGAAACTTTTGATAAAAAAAGATCGGATACAGCCCTATTTTCTTGTTACATGCTCTTGCATCACTGAATTTCATTGGCATTTGGGAAGCTTCTAGAATGAAAAACATAAAATTTAGTATTTAGGATATCCTAGACGCTGTGTTAGAAACAGTATGCACTGTGTTCGATCTGTACAGCTCTGTGAAAACGTATTACTTCGCATAATCATACACAGAAGCTGAGGTTTTGCCACAGTGAATGATTTATCCAGGGTCACAGTGAGGTTGAGTTGAATTTGAACTGTGTCTGTGAGAAGCTAAGGTTAGACTGTGTTTTTATTTACAGTTATGCTTTTTTTTTTCAGTGAAAACAAAGTATAGTTATGCTTTGAAAAGGTAAACTATCAGGCATACCAGAGATATCCTAAAGAAAGCAGGACTGAAAGTAGCAGTGTGCACCTTGAGAACCGACTCACCAAAAAGAGTCTAACTGACAAAGCGAGCCCCAGGGTGAGGCCTATACATCGTAGGGGAGTGCTAGTTCCCACACAGCATCTGGCTGACAGCAAGGCTCATCATGACCCACCATCCCTTTGACATTTGTACGTTCTTGAGAAATGACTTTGTCTGTGGATCGGAAGGGCTACAAACCTTTGGGATCTAGGCCACTTTGCAGTGGGGTAGCCCTTGATGAAACATCATACCGACAGAGAGTGGTGCTTCTCACTCTGAGGGAGGTGGTCCCGCTGGTAAATTTTCAGTGCAAAGAGCATTCAGTTGGCTTCAGCACTTGCTCGTGAATTCCCACTGAAGTATCTGGCCCAGAGAACTACCCCTCAGTTCTTTCTTCTCCTACTGGACACAAGTGCGTCCAACAAATAGCTTGATTTATGGAGGTAGGTAAGCAGACAAGGAAATTTGAAAAATTAGCAAAAACACAGAAGAGAGGCGTCCATTTGTGAGACAAATAAATGAGAACACCGCAGAGAAAGGCATGGGAAGCTTGAGGTGGTAGAATTCATATTTTTGGTCCTTGTTGTCAGAGTTCCTTCTTCTACAGATACTGGAGCATAATTTCAGTAGGCTGGAGATGTGGAAGGTGCACGTCCTGTGTCTGCATAGCCATGACTAGCATGTAGGAAGGAATCCAAAATAATCGGTAGTCTTTAACATTACATTTATTAAAGTAGAAGGTTGTTGGTTTTGAATTTTTTTTTAAAGATTTTGTTTGTTTGAGATAGAGTGAGAGTGAGCACAAGAAGCCGGATGTGAGGCTTTACCCTAGGACCCTAAGATCATGACCTGAGCTGAAGGCAGATGCTTAACCGATTGAGCCACCCAGGTACCCCTGGTTTTTTTCCCCAGAATTTTATCCAAGGATTTGGGTACATGCATTATTTTGTAGAAAAATAAGTAAAAAGAGCAAAGAAACAAAACTACAGTAATTCTGGAAACAGAAAAAAGAAACAATGAAAAGTCATTCTCTTAGTTGTTTATAGCTCTAATTTTATTTTATTTTATTTATTTGTTTTTAAAGATTTTATTTATTTATTTGACAGAGACACAGCAAGAGAGAGAACACAAGCACGGGGAGTGGGAGGGGGAGAAACAGGCTTCCGACTGAGCAGGGAGCCCCATGTGATCCCGGGAGCCTGGAGTCATGACCTGAGCCACTACGGCTCTAATTTTAAAGAAGTTTCCATGCAACGTTTTCCACTTAGGGGCTTTATCTCTGTGTCTGTCTGTCTGTTTCTCTCTCTCTCTCTTTTTTTACTTTTAATTCCTGGAAAAGCTATATCCACATAAGACCTTTTTACAGATCTTTTATAAGATCTTTCTCTTTGTAATGCCCATGAGCTCATATTACTTATATGTTACAAAACATTCTCACCTAGAATAATAAAGAAGGTGATGGCAAAATAATGGCTCACTATTCCCAGCTAGACATGTTGACAAGATCCCATGCTGACAGGTTTTACTGTTAAAGAATTTTCTGGGGAGTACTGAATTTTTCTTAAAACACAGTCCTGAAAATAAAAGAATAAATGTGTAAGAGAAGTAACAGAGTTGGCCTTAACAAGAAAAAAAAAAATCTCGAAAGAAAGTGCCTTTAGATTTATTTTTGAAGCAAATAGTTATGTTGCAAATAGAATTATAAGGGAAGGCTAAGTTGTTCTCATGTGCCCTTCTAGTACTTCTACTGGGATCCTGCCCGCCATTTGCTCCTATAAATTCAGTTTCATCATTCAGACTAAACTCATTGAGGGCCCTAACATGGCATAGTATGTCTTATGAACGTGGCTAGATTTCGTAAATCTCAGTGGGCTGGTTGGTTTGTATGTGTGTATTTCTTCATTTTGGTGGTATTAGGTAATGAGTTTTAATCAGATAAACTCATTCTTATTGTGCAGTTACAATTAATACATTCTCTCTCTAGGTAGTCTACTGCTGTAATAGCTAAAGCCAATTTAACTTTTAAAAATATTAATCAGTAAATATGTAGCGGACATAGGGATTTCTGGCGGAGGTAGACTCAGTGGCAAATTAATATTAGCCTTTCTAAAAAGGCATTTTTCTATACATTCTTGGTAACCGAGCCCTGATTTGTCTTTCTAGTGTCTTTGTCTTTCAAAATATCCAGGGAACTCCCCAACTACAATGGATGAATCTCGATTTATCTAAACTCTTACAAGTGATCTCATTATTCTTACCAAGTGAATGATTTAGAGATTGGAGCTTGACACAATTTAATCTGTGGAGGTTTTGGTTAATATACCAAATATGATTTAACAGAAATTTAGAAAAAAAATGTGTCAATGATATCACTAAGCTATTAAAACACCAAAGCTGAAAAAAAAAAACACTTGAAGAATTTTTGTTAGGTGAAGTAATAAGCCACCTCCTATTTAAGCAATTTTGATTTGAGTACTCAGTTGCTAGCAGCTGAAATTATCCTAGCTGATGTGGTCCTTCTACAAAAGAGTTTATGGCAAAACATATTGTAGTAAGTTGGTTTAAGTGTCTGAGTCTAGTCAGAGAAGAATGTACACAAGAGTTGAAGCTGAGGAAGGCAGGTTAGAATTGGACTACAAGCATTCTGAATTCCAATTTTAGGCATGTGACTGGCATCATGTAGACATGATGGGGAAGTAGTGCCTTGGCGACATTGGTCTTGATCTTGTGGCAGTGCCTATAATCTGTTGGAGGAGAAAGAGAAACTAGAACAATGAAATAGGAGTCCAAGTGTGAAGCAGTGAGGGCTAGAAAGGGGGTTATGATGAAAAGGAAGAGTTCGGTTGAGAGAAGTCTGAAAGAGAATCAATGGATACAGTTACTGATTCAATGCAGGGGATGAAGATATGGATGAGCTCATGGTTGCCCTGAGCTTCTGAGCCTGATAAATCAAAGACTGGACCCCTGAGTTGAAAACAGGTCAATCAAAAAATGAAGTTAATTTTCAGGGATAGAAATCAAACTGAATTCAATCGTGGGGCATTCACTAGAACATATCTATTAGACTGCTAGAAATTCAAAACTGTTCTTTAAGATAAAGATTTCAGACTGAGCTGAGCTCTATTTTTGTATACGGAAACCACTTTTTTATGTGAAAACCACACCTTTTCTTCCACATGGTGTGGGAGTCTCAGTGGGCACTCACATTTGGTTAGCAGCAGGAATAGACATTTGAAATCCCTACATCTGAAATTTCAATCTTATTTATTGTATAGTAGCTAATTTGTTCTTAAGTAGATGATAGTAGAGATTGAACTTTTAAAATAGAGACTGATTATTATGTCATTATACTGTGCTTAAAAAAACTCCTATAGACTGTAGGAATGAAGAAAAATATACTGCAGACAAAGGTTTTGGGGTGCTTGTGTATGTGTCATTGTTGTAACCCAGCCATGTGAAAAAAAAATAGAAACATAATGCTTTTTTTTTTTTTTTAATTAACTCTGGTAAATTGAGTTAACTCTTTTTTTTAAATGATTTTATTTATTTATTTGACAGAGAGAGAGAGAGAGAGAGATCACAAGTAGGCAGAGAGGTGGGCAGAGAGAGAGGGGGAAGCAGGCTCCCTGCTGAGCAGAGAACCTGATGTGGGGCTTGATCCCAGGACCCTAAGATCACAACCTGAGCAGAAGGCAGAGGCTTTAACACACTGAGCCACCCAGGTGCCCCGAGTAACTCTTTTCTGACAAAAAAAGAGAATCTTTTTTTTAACCCCTGCTCTGGTTGGTAATACCAATTATAATAAGGGAGAGTAGAGGGAAAACATTTTTTTGCAAGGAAAATTTCTCCAGCCATAGTGAACAAATCTGAGAAAAGGGCTTGAAAATGAGATGCTAAAATTTCTGGTTATAGTATTCATTTTTTTTTAGAAAGGAATCTGAACAAGGGTGCACTAAGAGCACCGTCAATGTAGCTGTGTGGGACCACAGAAAGGATCCTTGAAGAGAAATCAGACAGTCTGTGACTTGGTTCACTTGCTAGCACATTGTAGAAGCTGAACAGATGTTGACCAGTTCAGTGCAGTGACTACATCTGAGGGTGTTAAGAGTAGTAGGGGGCAGGGTTCAAGGTGTGACTGTTAGAAGTGATCCACAGTTGTCTTGCTGAGCACCTGAAGCACAATTTCTGTCATGCCGAGTTCCCCCACCTTGCTCAGCGGGAATAGCCATTCTCTAATTCACAGAATTGTGGGCAATATTTCAACATGTTTATGTATTTTGAAAAACATAAGATTTTATAAATACACAGGGAATAAGATCATTTTGTTTGATGGAATAAAATAATTTTTGCCTATTTCTAACATAAAAGTGAATGCAACCAGTTGAAGTATCACAACCATGGGAGAAGGAGGCCTTTTATTTAAGAAATGATGCAAACAAAAAAAAGGATTTTATTTTGGATTATGGTTTTAAATTTTTGCTCTACTCATCATTTTGTTTTTCTCCTTTAGGGACTCAGGTGATATGAATATTATTCCTTCTTTGTTGGTCTTTCATATCTACTACGTTTGAAGCCCTTTTTACTCTTTTCAATTTTTATTTTTATCATTTTTATTGTATCATTTGTATAATTGTATCATTTTTATTTTCTTGGTTGCTTTCTTGTCTGTCTTCAGTGCCCCTTATTCAATTTCTATTTGAGTCTTTCACCTTGGGGCACCTAACAATTTGTTCTTTATTTCTTAATTAATTTTGCTTTTTGTTTTTTCATTTCTTTCCTGAGCTCAATCAACTTCTTTTTTTTAAATTTTTTTCATTGCTTCCTACGTATGTCTGTTTCTGTTTATTGTATTTGAATTTCTAATGTAAATTGTTTTTTTCATATCCTCGAATGTGAGTTTATTTTTAAAAAGATTTTATTTATTTGAAAGAGAAAGAGATAGCAATAGAGATGGCAAGACAGAGCAAGAGCAGGGAGAAGAGGGAGAAGCAGGCTCCCCGCTGAGCAGGGAGCCCACGGGGGTGGGGGGGGTGTGTGTGGAGGGGAGCTCCGTTCCAGGGCCCTGGAATCATGACCAGAGCCAAAGGGCAGACACAATCAACTGAGCCACCTAGATGCCCTCGGACTGAGTATTTTAATCATACTTGTAATATGGATTTTTCGTTTTCTTCTGCTTCCTGCTTTTTCTGTTTTGTTTTGTTTTGTTTTTGCAGGAGGATAGTTTTTAATCACTTGGTCAATGTGACATTGTGTTTCCTAATTTTTTTCAATAACAACATGGATGTATGGAACTGCCTTTTCACTTTTATGGTACTAGGGTGTTTAACAAGATTACTAGTTTAATATCAGTCTAATCTATTAGTAGAGCACAGCCAGAGTACTTTTGTCTTTTTGTTTCTTTCTTTCTTTTTATGTATGTATGTATGTATATATGTGTTAGTGTGGTGGGGCAGAGTTTGAGGCAAACAAAAACAGATCTAAAAAAACTTTCATAGAAGGCAGGCCTCTTCCCCCATTGGTTGTATGATACTTCAATTGTCTGAATTTACTTTTATGTGGGAAATAGTGAAAAATATTTTATTCTTAACTAGCTATATAAATTTATAGATATATACTTTTAAAAATTTTTAATTAAATTAATTAATTGATTGATTAATTTACTTTTCCCCTTCACCACCCAATTGCTAAGAAATGATTTCCCCCTCGTTTGTTCTATTTTATTCCCCAGAAGCTATACATTTTGAAAAGTCCCCCCTTTTAAATTGAGCCTCTCCTTTTAAAATCACATGTTCTTTGAAATTCTTTCTCTGTAGTCCATGTTGTGATCTGTCTGAACACTTTTTAAATGTCTTTATTTTTTTATTTATTGAATTTATTTTTAAAAATGTTTTATTTATTTATTTGAGAGAGAGAGAGAGAGAGAGAGAGAGAGAAAGCATTAGGCCACAGATGGGGGAGGGTGGAGGGGCAGAGGGTGAGGGAGAGTCTTAAGCAGACTCCACACTGATCATGGAGCCTGATACTGGGCCCAATCTCACGACCTGAGATTACAACCTGAGTAGAAACCAAGAGTCAGTCACTTAACCGACTGTGCCACCCAGGTGTCCCATTTTTAAATATCTTTAGATTTAGATTGAACGTAACCTTCCTGACCATCGTGTTGATCCCCCTCAGGTCCCTTCAGTAGTTCCCTGTTATTTCCTCCCTGAAGGTTTTTGGGTCTGCCTTTGCTTGCCTTACAGCCCTCCAGGAGTGAGAGCAGAAGAGATGGTGTGCAGGGATTTGGTGATTTCTCTCTTTATTATTTATGTTTATTGTGACATTTCAGTATTATCTGTCTTCAATTGATGTTGAGGACATCGTTTTGTGTGGAATTTAGTTTTCTCCTCTTGTTCATTATTGTGTAGGGCATATTAGGAGGTAGGAAGCTGTGTAGCTGCCAGTCTTTGGCCTTCCAGAAGTACCCGGCTTTTATGTATGACTGTTATGAACACTTGTGTACAGGTTTTTTTGGTGGTTGTATATTTTCATGGTCTTGAAGAATTATTTAGAGGAGGAATTGCTGGGTCATAAAATAGACCTACATTTAATAAAAGAAATTGTCTAAGGCTTCTCTAAACGTTTTGTACCAGTTGACTCTCTCACTTGCAATAGAGAAAATTGTATATTCCTTTGATACACACATTAGGGCAGATTGAAAATATTTCATGTTTTTTTCCATGGATGCTGTTGAAAAGTCAGCTGTTCATTTTATTGCTTTCCTTCATATTGGATTTTTTATTTTGTCTCTGGTTACATTTACTATCTCTTTTTTGTCTTTGATGTTCTATAATTTCACCATGATGCAGATGTGATTATTATCATATATAATGCTTGAGGTTCATTTGACTTTCTGGGTCTCAGTTTAATGCTTTCCCATAGCCTGAAAATTCTATGCCATTGTCTCTGACAATTGCCTTCTCTCCTTATTCTCATATTTTTGTTCAAAATCTCCAAGTTCTAGTATGTCAGACCATCTTTAATTATTTTCCAAATTTTCCATTTATTGGTTTGTTTGAATGTTTCTTTTACATCATTCTTTTGATCTATGTTTCAATTCAATAGTTCTCATTTCACTAATGTATATTATGCTCTTTATTATGTCCAATTAATTTTACATTTTAATTATATTTTACATTTTGGGTTATATTTTATTCATTTTCAGTATGTTAGTTTCCCGTTAGAGACTCATTCCTTGCTTGTGTTTTTGAGCTTATATTTTATTTCCTCTTACCCCCAACCATGTTTATATTTGCTTCCCAATAATTTTAATATCTAAAGTCTTTAGGGATATAAATTTGCTGTTAGTTGATTCCCTTGAATAACATTCATGGTGACTTTTTCCTGTGTGTGTTTGTAATTTTTTTTATAAATGTAAGCTGATTATTTACTTTAGAAATTTTTGTATGAAAATTCATTCTTGCTGACTTAAAATTGCATTCTTCCAGAAGATTCATACTTGCTTCTGTTGATTCCCTTAAAACCAAACCAGAGCCACTGAAAATTAAATTTTCCTCATGAGATTTTTCACACAACAGTTACTGCATGATAATATAATTAGAGCAAATACTTAAGGGGGAAATTTTGTTTGTTCCCTTCACTCAGTGCCAAATGTGAAACAGGCCACTTTTCTTGTTCTTCTCTTCTCTGTGGCAACTTTGTTTTTGCTTCACCATTACACTGATGGTATGTCCATGAAGGCCTCATCTTGTAATGAGATGGGTATCTTATTATAATCTCTAATTTAGCAGGTTCTAGGCTTTACATACCATTACCCACCCTGTGCAGCTATCAGTGGGAAATTGAGGAAATCTGAATTTGGCAACACATATCTGAAAGATCTAGCTCACTACATTCCTCTTTTCACTAATTTTTGCCCATTTCAGTGGATTTTACTGGTTCAGAGTATGTTATCTGCCATTCTGTTAGCTCTGGAAATCTGAATGCTGTTTTAAGTGACTGTTGAGACATTAGTGGAGAAGTCTAGGTAGAGCAATGAACTAGATACTTCTATAAATAGAGGAGGAAGAGAAATTTTGATTCTTCCCAAAGCCTTAGAGAAAAGAAATTAAATAATTATGCTTCAAAATTAAAGAGTATTCCATTTAGCAATGTGTTTATTTTGACAATCTATATGCATTTGAAAATATATTATAAAGAATGTGAAACACAGGGTCTCTGTGATACTCTTAGCTATTTCTAAAAAAAAAAAAAATCAGAGACACAAAGAAATTAATCCCAATTTAAGTTAAAATGTTAACCATAATGATTTTAAAGTTACATAATGCCAATATTTTTCAGTCTTACTATTAATAACTGTAGAGAGAAAACACGAACAAAACAATTGCTAAGTAGGAGATTAAAATATTAGTTTTAAAAATTGTAGGCTGGATTTTATTTTGGCCATTCTAACTGCCATAAGGTGGTATCTCAGTGTGGTTTTGATTTGAATCTCCCTGATGGCTAAAAATGATGAACATTTTTTCATGTGTCTGTTAGCCATTTGTATATCTTCTTTGGAAAAGCGTCTGCTCATCTCTTCTGCCCATTTTTTGATGTGATTATCTGTTTTCTGAGTATTGAGTTTGAGGCGTTCTTTATAGACCTTAGATATCAGACCTTTGTCTGTAGTGTCATTATATGCCTCCATCAGAAAGGATGGATACCCAACTTTTGTATCAACATGGACGGAACTGGAAGAGATTATGCAGAGTGAAATAAGTCAAGTGGAGAGAGTCAATTATCTTATGGTCCCACTTACATGTGGAGCATAAGGAAAAACATGGAGGGCATTGTGAGAAGGAAAGGAAGGGTGAATGGGGAGAAATTGGAGGGGGCGACGAACCATGAGAGACTGTGCACTCTGAGCAACAAACTGAATGTTTTGGAGGGGAGGGAGTAGGGGGTTGGGCGAACCTGGTGGTTGGTATTGAGGAGGGCACGTATTGCATGGATCACTGGGTGTGGTGCATGAACAATTAATCTTGTAACACTGAGAAAATAAAATAAATGTATTTGGTGGAAAAAAAGTTGTAAGCTGGAGATTAGTTGGTTTAGAAATTATTTAAAAAACCCCAAACAACAATGTTTTCAAAAATGAAGAATTGATTCCAGATGTCAATAAATAGACATCGTATAGTATAATAATATAATAAAGAAATTAGCAAGGTAAGGAATGACTAACTTTCTTAGAATCATTTTGTATATGAAATTTAACTTTGTTTTTAATAGGTTTAATTTTGTTTTTATTAACATATAATGTATTATTTGTTTTAGGGGTACAGGTCTGTGATTCATCATTCTTACACAATTCACAGCACTCACCATAGCACATACCCTCCCCATCATCCAGCCACCCATCCTCTCACCCCCCTCCACTCTAGCAACCCTGTTTGTTTTGAGATTATGGTTTGTCTCCCTCTCTGGTTTCATCTTGTTTTATTTTTCCCTCCCTTCCCGAATGATACTCTATCTTGTTTCTCAAACTCCTCATATATCAGTAAGGTCATATGGTAATTATCTTTCTCTGATTGACTTATTTTACTTCATAGCATAATACCCTCTAGTTCTTGTCATTGCAAATGGCAAGATTTCGGGGGTTTTGATGGCTGCATAGTATTCCATTGTATATATCACATCTTCTTTATCCATTCATCTGTTGATGAACATTTGGGCTCTTTCCATATTTTGGCTATCATGGACATTGCTGCTATAAACATTTGGGTGCATGTGCCCCTTCGGATCACTACATTTGTATCTTTAGGGTCAATACTCAGTAGTGAAATTCCTGGGTCATAGGGTAGCTCTATTTTCAACATTTTGAGGAACCTCCATATTGTTTTCCAGAGCAGATGCACCAGCTTGCATTCCTACCAACCATCTAGGAGGGTTCTTCTTTCTCTACATCCTTACCAACATTAACAGGTTTAATTTTTTTTTGAAGATTTTATTTATTTATTTGACAGAAAGGAGAGAGATCACAAGTAGACAGAGAGGCAAGCAGAGAGAGGGAGAGAGAGAGGAGGAAGCAGGCTCCCTGCTGAGCAGAGAGCCAGACGCGAGGCTCGATCCCAGGACTCTGAGATCATGACCTGAGCCAAAGACAGACACTTTAACCCACTGAGCCACCCAGGCTCCCCTAACAGGTTTAATTTTTATTTGCAGTTATTTTTTAAAATTTATTGATTTGTATGGTTCTAGTTCCAGAATTTAAATAGAATCAAATTCAACTAGTATATACCTATTATAAAATCTGGCAAAATTTGGGAATATATTAAAAACTATATGGTATTATGTTAAGGGTTTGGACAGACAATGCCAACAGTCTCAGTCCATTGGCAATGGAACATATTGTCTTCCCTCTGAATATTGAAAGTACCTCTTAAATCTTTATTTTCCTGTAAATTAAAAAGCAGCTTAAAACATTTTAATTCTTTAAAAGTGCTAAATCTAAATAATGTTTATTTAAATATCCCCTCCCAATAACATCCAAAAACCTTGGTTGTTTATTTTGGTATAGTTAGATTCAACCTCAATGTTGGGTAACTTTAGGTGCTCAACAATAGTACTAAATGAATAGCTTAAGAGACTGGAATATTTGCAATTCTGAATGTTATAATGTACATATTTACAGTTTTCACATGTATGCATGCCCCCATGATTTATACATATGTATATATTTAATTCTAAATGTCTCTGTGAAAATAGTATATACATAACCTTCACTCTTGTGTGAAAAATGAAAACTTGAGAAATTAAGAAAAATAGTTGTTCCAAATCACTATACTCTAACTCTAAATTTAAATGTATGTCGGTTAAATGTAGACTTATTTATGAGATGAGGGGATAAACTCTCCTTGTAAGAAAAAATAATCATAGGCTTCAAACATGCATTCTCCCATCTTGTCTTGTTTAAAAATACTGTGGATCTTTGACCAGTATCCAGAATACGTGATGGACATTTAAGGATATCTATTTCGTATTATTGTTCTTAAAAGAAAACCTAGTCCTTTTTGAATTTATTTCAGTTATCTTTCTTTATCTAACACTATTGAGAATTGAAAGTATTGCAGTGAGATTTAGCTATTCTGTCTTTGTGAGCTTGTTCTGATTTTCCTTTTGCCTGAATACATCTATATAATATCCTACATTTATATAAGCTTTATATTTGAAAACACTTCTATATCTATCATCTCATTTTATCTTTACAACAACCATCTGTGCTTGATAGGGAGTTACTACCATGCCACTTACAGCTGGAGAAAATGACACCAAGGAAGGTCAAGTGATTTGTTTAATATTATGAAATTATTAGAGGAGCCACAAGACTAAAGCCTAGGTGTTTTCAATGCTTGTCTAAGATTTTTCTCTTTAGATCATATTGCATATCTTTTCATCTCCATAGTGCAATTTATTTATTATATCAGAAAAATATACAAAATATTTTATCAAACATTTGATTAGTGACTATTTTTTTGAGTGGACACAGTAATTATTTGATTTTAGCATATCCTTGTTCATAAAACTAAGCATTTCACTTCGCTTTAAGTGTTATTTATTCAATAAAAGTCTTAAGCTTCTACTATATTCTCCTGAGCCATGTTTTTACCATGATAGTAAAAATCAGGTAAAATTTTTTTCTGTTTTAGAAAATTACTACATCTTTGTTCAGCTAAAAGAAAGTGCTATGCACAAATTCAGAGTTAAAAATAAGTAATTTGGAGCCTCCATTTGTACTACATTCTTGTTTATAATAGTTTGGAAATATATGGAAGTTGAAAAGTCCAAATTGTTTTGAAATGTACCAAAAATTATATTCTATGGTCATCAAGCTGTATTTATACAAAGTAATCTTATAACAAAGGAATAAAATAATAAATCAATGCTTTATTTATCTTTCACCACAGGAATAAGGCATTCACATAAGTGAAATTTCCAGACTACTGAATATTTTTTCAAATACTAAGTACCAATAGATTAGATGAAAATATTTTTAAATGTAGTACACAATTTCATTTTCTTCTTAACATTAAGCTAATTTGAACATTTTTGATGATTCAATCCTATGTTTATGCTCATGTGTTTCAATATACTATAGTGTTTCAATATACTACAGTGAGTGTTTCAGTATACTATAGTGAGTGTTTCAATATACTATAGTGAGTAGCTCAAAGCCACTATGTACTTGGTGGTTCTCTTGGCTTCATTTTCTCTTCTATTTAAAATGTTTTATTCTGCCAGAATAATCTGGCTGACTGTTTGTTTTTAATTTACTTGCTGCATACTATAATTTAGAAAGAAATAGTCTTTGAAAGGTAAACACATAGGCAGCTCTAGCTTAAAATCAGCTTGCTTTTTATTGGAGGCAAAATTATACAATAAAATAACAACAAATGTATGCAAAATGCTTAATCTCAATAATAAAAATGCTTATTAAAACATTTTTTTATTTTTTTAAGATTTTATTTGTTTATTTGACAGAGATCACAAGTAGGCAGAGAGGCAGGCAGAGAGAGAGGGGGAAGCAGGCTCCCCACTGAGCAGAGAGCCTGATGTGGGACTTGACCCAGGACCCCGAGATCACAACCTGAGCTGAAGGCAGAGGCTTTAACCCACTAAGGCACTCAGGTGCCCCCCCCTTTTTAAATAAGGCATTGATGTATTCTTTTACTATTTTTAAAGTATGATTATATCTCAGGTCCTCACTAGCATCTTTGACAACTTGTATTTTCTATCTTTCTTTTTTTTTTTAACATTTTTAAATGCCTGTGAAATTTCCAGTTTTCTCCCATCAAATTGGTAATTTTTATATTAATGTTCACATTTTTTAATTGTGGGAAAATGAACATTATTGTATATTGTTGCAGTTTATTGATTTGTATCAATAACCATTAAATGGTACATTAATATAGAAATTGTACTCCTATATATTTATACTAAAAAATTTAAGTAATTGCACAAATACTTAAGTAGGTATATATATTATGTTGTATGTTATTCCTTGTGTTCTCTCTCTTTTTCTTTATATTCTCTTTTAGAGGCAGAGATAGATAAGTAGAGAAAGAAGTAGATGTATGTGTATTTATATAGAGGAGGCATGATGTTATTAAATTAAAAAAAGCTAGTTTTAAGTATTCTGTCTTCATAAAACTTTTGGATTTATGAATATATAGAAATAGAAATTAGTCTGGATAATGAACATCAAATTGTCAATGATAGTTATCTGAGTGGTGAGAATGTGGAGGAGTTTCCTTATTTTTTACATATCTGTATAATAGAGAAGGTCACATGCATTGGGTGTATTCTAGGCATTCCAGTCCTAGGGGATCATACAAGTTATGCCCAAGTTATGAGAAGTGTTGAGCACGTTCTTGGAACTGGAAGTGGTTGTGTAACTTTGGCATAGAAGGATTGCGAGAATTATAAAGGTTATAGAAACATACTAGGCTGGTAAAGAAAGTGATGGTCATATCCTAAAGAGCCTTGGTGCCAGGCTAATGGATTAGAATTTTATTTCATTGTCAGCAGGCAGTCACTGAAGTATTTCTATTGTGTAATGATCTGATCAGAGTTGTACTTTAGGACGATTCGGTCAACAGTTGCCCATTCTGTGGATTATTAGGCAAGAATCTAGAGTTAAGAAAGTAAGCTAGGAGAATTTTGAATGGTTTCTTGTGTAAAACTATACCTTTGCCTTTTCAGTATTCATAGAACTGATTATATAAAACATTGAAAAAAGAGAGGAATGTACCATGAGAGAGATCAAATACTTTGAGAACATTTTATGTGGAAAACTATGAATTGATGAAGAGCCAACATAGAGTTATATCTGCCATGTCTGGTGTTTGTCCTTTTTTAAATACAAGATGTCCTATTTACTTGGGCTTTTAGTATAATTGGGTTTTTAATATGCAAAGTTAGATATCAAAGCAAAAGTCATTATCTGAAAATTATTCACAAATAAACCAATCAGTTATGAAATTAGTGTCCACTGAAGCATTTCCCCCAACAATTAACCCTAATGTCTACCTTGTATTTGTATAGTTCATTATCTTTCTAATTGTCAGATGTTATATGTTTGTAATGGGACTATTGTTGTCTTCATTTTGATTGAGACATGATAATAGAAATTTAAAGTAGATGATCAAAAATAATTAGATTAATTACACAAATCAAGACTATAAATGGGTCAAGTTGTAGGAAACTATAAAGAATTTGAGGGGGATGACTTCTTTGGAAAGAGCGTGGTTGGGATTCTGCTTATTGCTAACAAAGGGATATAGGTGGATGTGCTACTCTTTACCTTGAATGTTTAGCTGGAGTGCTAAGACAGCTTGAAATGTGTTCCTTGTAATACAGCGAAACAATGGATGAGGTCTGACTCGTGTTGAAAAGGGAACTAAAGGACAAGAGTGTGGCAAAAGCAGCCTGGGTCAGAAGAGGGGGCCACATGAGGACTTCTGCCACAGCATGAGAACATTGCAGAAATTGAGGGGAG
Source organism: Nasua narica (assembly GCA_028533885.1). Classification (NCBI taxonomy): domain Eukaryota; kingdom Metazoa; phylum Chordata; class Mammalia; order Carnivora; family Procyonidae; genus Nasua; species Nasua narica. Next base: position 62,701,925 of record CM052809.1, read on the forward strand.
ATATTAAGCCATGAGTCAAAGGATTATAAGGACTGTGTCATGAGAGTTAAAATTGGAGAAATCCCACAAGCATTCTCCAAAACCCAGAAAAAAAAAATGTTAGATGATTTAGGCATTTCCCTGGAACAGAGAGCTTGAAACCATTCCATAAGAAGAACAAGCATTTGAGAAATGTTTGCTTTCTCTGGCCCCCACATCTCTCTGAACTTAACTTGCTTTAACCTTGATTAGAAATGGCAGAAAATCTTGTTAGTAATAGAAATGATATAGATATGTCATATAGCTACCATATAAGGAAAGAAGGAAAAAGAAACTTGCAACATGCACATTCAAGAGACTATAGAATTTTTCTTCTAACATGTCTAGAAGTTGGAAAGATTAACTTTAAGTTGAAAGTTTCGATTATTATCTGATTTTTGGCATTCTAAATTATGAGTTGAAACTTAGTACGTAGGGTTACCAACGAAGTCCTGGAGCCTGCCTGAGCCTCTACCTGGGAATGTAGACTAGGGGAGAAAGGTATACACATCAATGGGACTTAAAAGGAAAAGTGAGAACATGATAAAATTTGCTTTAATATTTCACTGTAATGTTTCCTCCCACCCCCCAAAAAAAGAAACTGCAAATTATACAAATGATGAAGATTTAAATGAAGTAAATGGAAATGATATTGTGATCTGATTAACAAATGAAAAGTTAAGTAGCTCATATACATAGTTCTAAAGGAAAAGTAATATTAAACCCACTTCTGTAACTGCTATAATCTCACCCACCAAATAGAATTATATTAAAACTTTTGGTTAAATAAATATCCAGAACTTATGTTATATTTCTATATGACCATTATCACAGCTAAATCATAAAGTACATCATCATTGTATTTCCTTTCTTATAAGATCCTTTATAAACTTTTTTTTCTTGGGGCTAACCAATTTTCAAAAATTTTAAATTCCTTGTTAAAAATGTATTTATTACTAATACTATTCAATGTTTCCAGTAGAACTGAAAACCTTTATTAGCATGGTTAAGCTTATTAGGTTTTTCTATCGGCATTTTTTAAATTGGGTAAATACCTCACAGAATCTTTCATCTTTCTGTTCTAAGCTGAACTCTTTGCCTTTAAGCCTGCTTCGAATCTATCATTCTGAATTTTTACCCCAAGCACTATCTTGACAAAACTTTAGCCTTTATAATATATTGGGTCCCCAGTTTTCCATAGCCTATCTTACATTTTCTTCTTTCTGAGTTTACTTTCTATTTTCATTGACTATATTCTCCAATCGTGTTCTGCGAAGTGTAAATGGGAAATAAAAGTTTGAAAAAAAAATCAAGACTTTGCATATCAGAATACTCCTTTATTTTCAGAGCTAATTGAACTTTATCTTGTATAGAGAATTCTAGGTTGGAATTGATTTCTTCTGTGCTGAAGGCATTTTTTAATTTTCTTCCTATTTTCAGTGTTAGTCTTGAGACGATCTAAAGGTAGTCTGGTTTTCATTAGTGTTGGTGTACTTCTTTTCTTTCTGGAAAATTTTAATAATCTTATCCCTAGTACTATGAAATATAATCAAAATATTTCTTACGTTCGTTTTTTTAATTAATTTGTTGCCCTAGGAAATTTGTCTCCTCATTCTGGAAGCTTACACCCTTTAGTATGGCTTTTCTTTCAAATATTATTTCTCTGATAATTTTCTCTGTCCATTTTCCTGAACTCTTTATTTCTCTTCTTGTTGACTCTTATGAGTCAAATATTGAACCTCGGTTTTTAAAAGGATTTATTTATTTAAGAGAGAAAGAGAGTGCACAAGTTGGGGGAGGTGTAGAGAGAGAGGGGAGAATCTCCAGCAGACTCCCTGCTGAGTGCAGAGCCTGAGGCAGAACTCAATCTCAGGACCTAGAGATCATGACCTGAGCCAAAATCAAAAGTTGGGTGCTTAACCAACTGCGGCAATCAGGTGCCCCTATCTCCTCATTTTTAATTTTTTTTTTACCACTTTTCTTCCTTGTGAGCTTCTGCTAAAATATTATTTCTATGTGATTTTTAATCCCAAGCACTCTTTTTTGGTCTCCAAATATTCCTTTCTATGGAATATTATTCTGAGTTCATGGGTGCACATTTTCCCCTAATTCTTTAAGAGGATTAATTATACTGTTTTAAATTTTTGTTCGTACTATCCGTTTTCTTTGAGTTCCATTTTTTTTCTGTTTGTGAGTATGATGTTTATCTTTCAAATTAGAAACTTCTCAAGTATTTTGATGATCTCAATTATTGCGACTTTCTTTACAGCTGTGTGATAGCGAAGCTCTTAAGGAAGTTCTGTGCATGACACAGAATAGAACTTTTGATTCTGGCCTTCACTACTGAGTGATTGGATTGGAATCAAGATGTTTGGCAAGATTCTCTCCCACTAAAATGACCTTTCCATTTGTTTACATTGCTAATTTTTTCCCTTACCCTTCAGTAGTGTGGAGAAGTGGGAAGTGAAAAACTTTGCTGTCAGGGATGTGGGTGCATTGGACCAAAGTGAGGGAAGAGACGAATCTGACGCTCTGATGTTCCAGCATGTAGAGCTTCCTTAATCCTTTGGTTTCCAAATACAGTGTTTCACACTCCTGTTCTTTGCTATCCCTTAGCATCTTCAAATCCTCTGCTCTTTGGTTTAGTCTTTCTAAAGTGTATACTCTGGCATTCTTCGTCTTTTTTAAGTCTAGCTTTCAAAAATAGCTAGTATCTCCAAATTCTGAGCCTCTGTCAGTGTATAATCGGTTCACTTCTTCTGGATACCCTTGCTCAGATTTAGCTTTTTCCACTTGGCTGAATAAACCATCTGCTTTCCATCTGCCAAAGTTTAATATCCTTTATATCTTCTGTCACTTCCTTCACTGTTTTCTTAGCCTATGGCTTATATTATTTTATTCCTTTATTGTCATGGACAAGAAACAAACTCTTGTGTGGTAAATTCAGTGATTTCTTCTTAAATGGTCTTTTGCTGTGTGGGGATCATTTTATTTCCCCAAGTAATAGTGATAATAAAGGAAGCTAACATTTATTGTCTACTTTGTAACAGGCATTGTACTAGGCATTACACAATTACCCCATTTAATTCTTTTGATATCCTATAACATAGTACTACTATTATCTAGGATTTACAGTGAGGAAACTGAAGTTTACAGAGCTTAAGTGATTTGCCTCATGGCAGATGAGCAGCAAATAGGAGATCTGGGATTTGTATCAGACCCATTTGATTTCATTGACTTTGCTTTTAGCTCTTATTCAGCTGTGTATAATAACTGTCCATTTGTCAAGTTTCGACAAAGTCTGTATAGACCATTCCAGGAATAGTTGGTCAGGTGTTGGCAAAAATGATTTCATTGTGTTTTGTTTGTTTGTTAGTGACAATAGTTTTTTCTACAAGCTAGAGGAGACTATGAGTATTACTATCAGTATTTTAGCATTATTTATTAATCCATATTTTATGTAACATAAAATCCACCCATTTTAAGAATACTGTCATGAATTCTAGGAACTTCACAATGTAAAACAATCATCACCACATATCTGTTTTAGAATAGCTTTATTCCTTCAGTAAGATACTTATACTCTCATATATTGTGAATCCCTATTGCCACTAATTTACTTTATGTCTCTACAAATTTGTCATTTCTGAAAATTTCACGTAAATGGGATCATGATATGTAGTCTCTTATGTCTGACTTCTTTTACCTAGCAGAAAGTTTTTGAGGTTCATCTATGATATAGCGTATGTCAGTTGTTCATTTCTTTTTATCACTGAATAGCATTCAGTTGTATGAATATATCACAGTTAGTCTAGTTATTCACAACTGGATAGACATTTAATTTGTCTCCAGCTTGGTACTATTATGAATAACACTACCCTTAGTTTGTAAATTTTTGCTGGTCATATATCTAACTTTTTGAGAAACTGCTAAACTGTTTTCCAAAGTACCCACAGCTTTTAATGCTATCAAGTATTTTTAATACCTTGAAACCTTAATATTTATTCTTCTTTCCTTTGTATTTCCTGGCCACAGCCTAAATGACCCATAAAAGAGATCCTCTCTCTAAAGAGTGACCTACATTAAGGAGGGCACTATTACACGGAGCATTGGGTATGGTGCATAATCAATGAATCTTGGAACACTGAAAAAATAAAATTAAATTAAAAAAAGAAAAAAAAGAGAGTCACCTGCAGGATCTCTTCAGACTTCCTCTCTCCATTTTCACATTTTTTCACATTCCATTTTTCCAAACTTTCTTACAGGCCTTTTTTAACTTTTAAGTAAACTATTTTATTTTCCTTATTTGTATGTATGTATGTATGTATTTTTGAGAGAGAGAGAAAGCATGCATGAGTGGGGGGGGGGTGGAGGGGAGAAGGAGATCGAGAATCTCAAGCATGCTCTATGCCCAGTGCAGAGCCCAATGCAGTGCTTGATCTCATGACTGTGAGATCATGAGCTGAGCTGAAATTGAGTCGATGTCTAACCAACTGAACTACTCAGGTGCCCCTAAGTAAACTCTTTTAAGTTAAACACACACACACACACACACACACACACACACAAATCCAAAATGAACAGCTTCATGGTGTTTGTTACAAATATAACACAAACCTATGTAAGCACAACACATCTCATGATTGATATGGGATAAGACCAACACACAGGAACCTTGCTCATTATTCCACCCTATCCCCATGAGAGAACCACTATTCTGCCGTTTATGGTAATAGATTTGTTTTTAAATCATTGATTCTTATATAAAATGAATTAATTTTATTCTATCTTTATAATAGGCATATTGAGCTATAACGTAAATACTATAAAGTATACCCTGATAAAATTAAAATTTATTGTTTTTATAGTTGTGCAACCATCGGCACTATCTAAATTTAGAACATTTTTATCACCCTCAAAATCTCTATGAGTTAACCCATATCACTCCCTATGCCCTTCCCATCTTCGTTCCCGGCAACCATTCATCTATTTCTGTGTTTATGAATAAACATATTCTGGACATTTTAAATAAATGGAATCATACATTATATGTATTTTGTGACTGGCTTCTTTAACATAGCAAAATGCTTACAATGTTAGTCCATGTTGTCATATGTATCAGTACTCATTCTTTCTTTAATGCCAAATAAGATTCCACCACATGGATATACCACATAAGGCTATCTATTTATCAGTTGATGGACATTTATTAGTTTCCACTTTTTGGCTATTTTGACTGTTGCTTCTAGGAACACTTGCGTACATTTTTTCTGTGGATATATTTTCTTAATTCTCTTGGTTTATATATCTATGAGTGAAATTGTTGCCTTATATGGGAACTCTATGTTTAGTATTTTGTGAAATTATCAAACTGTTTTCCAAAGTGACTGCACTATTTTATAGTCCCACGACCAATTCATGAGGATTCCAATCTCTTCACTTGAAAATGTTAATGCATTTTCTTTTTTTTTTCCCCAAATTTGTTTATTTTAATTTTTCAGTGTTACAAGATTGATTGTTCATGCACCACACCCAGTGCTCCATGCAGTACGTGCCCCTCTCGATACCCACCACCAGGCTCACCCACCCCTTTCCACCCCCTCCCCTCCAAAACCCTCAGTTTGTTGCTCAGAGTCCA
>CM052809.1:62708080-62808227 GCA_028533885.1 Nasua narica
CTAAAGATGATGAACATTTTTCATGTGTCTGTTAGCCATTTGTATGTCTTCTTTGGAGAAGTGTCTGTTCATGTCTTCTGCCCATTTTTTGATGTGATTATCTGTTTTGTGAGTGTTGAGTTTGAGGAGTTCTTTGTAGATATTCGCAAATGACACTACAGACAAAGGTCTGATATCTAAGATCTTTTTTAACTATTTTAATGAGCCTGATATGGTATTTCATTGTGGTTTTGCTTTCCATTTCCTTAATTACTAATGCTGTTAAGTATCTTTTTATGTATTTATTAGCCATACATTTGTATTAATTTGCTAAATATGTTTTGAAATATTTTCCTGATCTTAATTTGATTATCTTTTTATTGATGGGTTGAAAGATTTTCTTATATCTTCTTGATACAAGTCCCTTATCTAATATATAATTTGTAAATATTCTTCAAAATCTCTGGGTTGTCCTTTCACTTCTTAAATGTATTCTTTGAAGCACAAGATTTTTCAATTTTAGTAAATTCCAATTTATCTAATATTTGAGTGTGTGTGTGTGTGGTAGCCTAAGAAATCATTGTTAACCCAAGATCACAAAGATTCATTCTTCTGCTTCCTTCTAGGAGATTAATAATTTTCACCCTTATATAGGTCTATGATCAGTTGGAGTTAATATTTGTATGGTGTGAGATAGGAATCCAAATTTGGTTTTTGCATATAAGTATTCATTTGTCCTAGAAGTTTTTATTGAAACACCATTCTTTCCCCCATTTAATTGTCTTGGCACCATTGTTGAAAATCAATTGACCATAATTATAAGGGTTATTTCTGGACTCTCAATTGTATTCCACTGACCTATATGTCTATCTTTATGCCAATACCATACTGTCTTGAATATTGTGACAATGTAGTAGGTTTTGAAATCAGAATGCTTGTGTCATTAAACTCTGTTTCTCTTTTGCAAGATTATTTTGGCTAATCTGTGTCCCTTGAATTTCTGTATGAATTTTAGGGTCACTTTGTCAGTTGTGCAAAAGTTGCATCCAAGATTTTGATAGGAATTTCTATGAATCTGCAGATCAATTTAGGAAGTATCACCACCTTAACAGTTTAAATCCTCCCTTCTATGAATCTGAATATGTGAATATGTGATACCTTTCCATTTACTTGTCTCCTTTTAAATGTTTTCAATAATATTTTGTACTTTTCAATAAAAAGTACTCTACTTTTATTAAATTTATCATTATGTATTTTATTATTTTTTCATGCCATTGTAAGTTGCTATTAATTATTCTCTTAATTTTATTTTTATACTCTTGATACAAGTCCCTTATCTAATATAAGGGACTAGCAATATCTAATATTGCTAGTTTATGGAATTATAATTGGTTTTTGTGTTGATTTTGCATCCTGCAACTTTGTTGAACTCATTCATTAGTTCTAATAGTATATTGTGTGAATTCCTTAGGGTTTTCTAGAAATAAGATTTTGTCATTCAAGAATAGAAATGGTTTTACTTCTTTCTTTCCAACTGGGTGCATTTGCTTTTCCTGCCTAATTGTCCTAGAAAGAACCTCCAGTACAGAATTAAATAGAAATAGTAAGAGAGGACAGCTTTGCTTTGCTCTTGATATTAAGGGGGAAGTGTTCAGTCTTTCATGATAAGTAGGGTGTGAGCTGTGAGTTTCTCATACACTCTCCTTATTAGGTTGAGGATATTCTCTTGCACTTCTAGTTTGTTGAATCTTCTTTATTATTACAGTGCATTGGATTTTGTTAAATACCTTTTCTGCTCTTTTGTATTATGCTGTGGTTTTGCCTTTTATCCTACCAATAAGGTGTATTATAGTAATTGATATTAGATATTAAAGCAAACCTTGTATTCTTGGATAAATCTCACTTGGTCATGGTATGTATAATCCTTTGTATATGTAACTGGATTTTGTGTGCTATTTTGTTGAGGATTTTTACATATATATTTATAATGGATATTGGTCTATGGTTATTCTGTTTTGTGATGCATTTTTCTGGTTTTGGTATCAGAGTAATATTAGTCTCAGTGTTCTACCCTATTCTCTTCCTGGAAGATACTCTGAAGGATTGGAATTAATTCCTCTTAAAGTATTTGGTAAAATTCATTTGTAAAGCCATCTGGGCCAGGGCTTTTCATTGTGGTAAGTTGGTTTTTGTTTGTTTTTTAACAAGCATCTCAATGTTTTTTCTTTTTATAAGTCCATACAAATTTCCTTTTTCTTAATGAGTCACTTTGGTTGCTGGTGTCTTTCTAGGAATTTGTCAATTTCATCCAGCTAATTTTTTTGCATAAGGTTGTTAATAATATTCTTATAACCATTTTTATTTCAGTAAGGAAGTAGTAGTGTCTTCTATTTTATTCCTGATTTTAATGATTGTAATCATGTCATTTTTTCTTGGTCAGCCTAACCAAAGATTTGTCAATTTTGTTGGTCTTTTCAAAGACCCAACTTTTGATTTTGCTATTATTTTTCAATTATTTTTTTTAAAATTTTTTTAATTTTTATTTATTTATTTAACAGAGAGAGAACACAAGCAGGCAGAGAGGCAAGCAGAGGCAGAGAAAGGAGCAGGCTCCCTGCCTAGCGAGGAGCCCGATGCGGGACTCGATCCCAGGACGCTGGGATCATGACCTGAGCCAAAGGCAGCTGCTCAACCAACTGAGCCACCCAGGAGTCCCATTATTTTTCAATTATTAAGCTATTCTTTATTTCATTTTTTTCCCACAAATCCTCATTATCTGCTTCTTTATAGTTGCTTTGAGTTTAATTTTTTTTCTAGTTTTGTAAGATGGAATTTTAGGTTATTGATTTAAGATCTTTCTTCTTTTTTAATATAAGCGTTTACTGGTATAAATTTCCCTTAACACCATTTTTGCTGCACCAAATAAATTCATTTGTACTATGTTTTTATTTCTATTCTTCTCAAAGTATTATCTAATTTTTCTTGCAATTTTTTTTGATAATGAAGAATAATTATCTTTAAATGGTTATTTATGAGTATATTGCTTAATTTCCACAAATTTGTGTAGTTTCCCAAACTTCATTCTGTTAACTGATTTCTAACTTTATTCCATTTTGGTTAGAGAACATAGTTTGTATGAATTCAATAATTTTAAGCTTAGTTAGACTTTCTTTTCTTTCTTCTTTTTGGCTTCATTCACTCAACACTGTTTTTGTGAGATTCGTCTCTGTAGTTTGTTTAGCCTTATAATGTACCATGGTATGAATATTATACAATTAATTACCTATTAAATTGATGGGTAATGGTAGGCAAACTGTTTAGATTATCTGCATTATTTTTGCACTTTAAATGTATATTTTGGTGTGCATATGTATGCATTTTTCTTGTGTATATAACTTGGAATTGAATTACTGTTACAGGAATATATGTATTATGTGTATGTGTGCATACGTGTGCATATGTGTGTGTCTGTATGTATTCAAGTTTAGTAGATACCTTAACAGATAATTTGTTTTCCTACAAACAACATATGAGAATTTTACTTGCTTCACATCCTCACCGGCATTGTACTCTCATTATTTTTAATTTTAGAAGTTTCGGTGGGAATATAGGACAATCTCAACATGACTTTAATTTGCATTCTCTGGTGGCTAATGAGGTTGAGTGCCTTTTCATGTTTATTAGATGTTAGGACATACTCTTTTGTTAATGGTCTACTCAAGATATTTTTTGCCTATTTTTTATATGTATTGTCTGTAATTTTTAGGAGTGTATGTATATTCTGATTATGCATATTTTGCATGTGTGTGTATATGTACACATATACAATCTCTTCTAGATTAAGGAATTCTCATATTTTTAGTTTGTTGTTTTTATATTGATTAGGTGAAAAATTTTAATAAATTTTGGGTCAATGGAGATGTTATATGAATTTTTTCATTTATTCATTAGTTCATATATTTATTTTTTAGTATGAAACTAATCTTGTACTCTTGAAATAAAATTAACATTGTCCAGATGTATAATACTTTTAAATTTTTACTAGATTTAATTTTCTATTATTTTGCTTAAAATTTTGAGTTCATTTTCACAAAAGAAATTGATCTGTAATTTTCTTTCTTATGGTATTTTTTCCAGGTTTGGTTCCAGAGTCATGCTGCTTTCATAAAATGACTTTGAAGGTATTTCTTATTTTTCTATTCTTTGGGAGAGTTTTTTTTATATTTCCACATTTCTTTTTACATATTTGAAAAATTTTTACTGATCAGAAGCAATCTGATCCTAAGGTTCTCTCTTTCTCTCTCTCTTTCTTTTTTTTAAAGAAGATTTTATTTATTTATTTGAGAGATATAGGGTGAGAGAGAACACTAGCAGGGGGGAGGGGCAAAAGGAGAGGGAGAAGCAGACTCCTCACTGAACAGGGGGCACAGTGTGGGGATCAATCCCAGGACCCTCAGATCATGATCTGAGCCAAAGGCAGAGGCTTTAACCCACTGAGCCATCCAGGCGCCCCAAGGTCAGTTTTTTCTTTGTGAATTTTGAGATCATTTTTAACTGCAGAAAGTTTAAGTCTCTTATGTATTTTGGTTGTATTGCTCCTTCATCATCATGAAAAATAACCCCCTATACTCTGTACCTGTGAATTAATTTGAGAAAATATTTGAGAAAATATTTGCAAATCATATGTCTGATATATATATCAGAACATATATTCAGAACATATAATGAACTTTCAAAACACAAAAATATATGTCAGATTGGGAGTTTAAAAAAAAGATGTAAATGCATTTTTTTTCCTCTATATCATTTTTAAATAACCTATTTTTAAATAACATGTAACGAAAATATGATTTTTATAATAATGAAAAATATAAATGTACTTCCATATTTAAAGGGTATTCCCATTTATTTTAAAATAAAAGAAACTAGAAGTTGATTGCTAAATTTCACCTATCACTCCCTGTCTTCTTAAGTCATTAGCATGGGTCAAAGTTGACTTGAACTCTTTATAAGATTTCTTTTAGGAGACAGAAATGGAAAAAGATTGATAAGTTATAAAAGACAAGAAGATTTCTGTAAAGTTAAAATGTGGTGCGATTAGATGGAAAGAAAATAACAATGTGTATTGTAAGGTTTTGAATAAAGTGATCTGCAAATTACGTAGAAAGTTCAGAAAAAAGACTGGGATAATTTTAGTGACATTTTATTCTGTAGTCATTTCCTGAAGTATTCTTAGTAATACATCACATATTCTATAGATATATGACAGGCAAAAGATAATGTCAAAATGTCCATAATATGTGATGAATTCTGTTTTAATTTTATGAAGGCTTTTAGTAAAATCATATTGAAAAATTCACCTATTCTTGTTTGAAGTCTAAGACATGTGGCATTGGGTCTGAGATTTTTTGTACAAAGGAATTTTTTTCAGGAAACATCATATGTCTCTAGTACTGAAGAGTTCTTTCATTCACTGACACATATTTATTACCTACTATGTGTCACACCTGTGTTAGAAACTGAGAATTTACAAGGGTAGGAAAAATTTATTAACCTTTAAGGTAATTTTTGGAGCACTGGTCAAATCCCCAGCATACAATTTGATGTTACTGCTATAAATACTCTTATTAATAATAATAGCAGCTAATAGCAAAAAGCACTTGCTATATTCCAGACTCTGTTTTAAGCATTTTCTGTCTATTAACTCAGCTAATAATAGAACACAGGCTGCTCCTGTAATTCAATGAGTGGACAGCTACCTAATCCCTGTGATACCATAGAAGGCTTCCCTGCAGAAGGTGGTGATTGAGCTGAATCTTAAAGCATAAATAAGGTCAAGAAAAGAAAGAATCAGAGAAACACTAGGGACATAGTATAAATAGAATAGCATTTGCAAATATATGGATGCATAAATCAGCCAGTACATTGAACTACAAGTAATTTAATATATTTGGAGCTTTGGGTATGTGGAAGAATGGTGGAAGGAAAGATTAGAAACATTCAACAATCAGATCAATGAGGAACTTATGAATCATGCTGGTGATTTTGGACAATCCAGGAAGTGAGGGGGAGATAGTTAATAATTTTAAATATGGAATTAGCATAATGAAAATAATCATTCCACTTAGTGTGGAGAATGGATTAGGAGGGAAATGTTGGAGTCAGAGAGTTAAAAGAATTTTGCAATAGTCAAGGCAGGGGATAATAGCCTGGGCTATTGAGTAAAGGGATGAAGACAGTGGACAAAGTTGATAGATATAAATATGTAAAATAGGTAGGAAATATTAATCAATTTTTTCATGAGAAAGTGTGATGGGTAATTTTATGTGTCAGCCTGGCTAGGCCACAGTACTCAGCTATTTGACTAAGCATTATTCTAGATGTTTCTGTGAAGGCTTTGTTTAGATGAGATTAAGATTTAAATCAATAGACTTTGAGTGAAGCAGATTATCCTCCATAATGTGGGTGAGCCTCATTCACTCAGTTGGCCTTCCTAGAAAAAAGACTGATCTCCCCAGAAGAGGGAATTCTGCCAGCCAACTTGGATGTGAACTGCAGCTCTTCCCTGGATCTCTAGTCTGCCAGCCTACCCTGCAGATTCTGGACTTGCCAAAGACTCCACAATTATGTGAGCCAATTCCTTAAAATAAATCTCTCTACTATATTATATATCTTGTTGGTTTTACTTCTCTCAGGAACCCTAACTAATGTAGAGGGAAGGTAAAAAGGAAGAGTCTTGGATTATTCCTGCATTGAATGGTTGGTGGAGCCATTAAGACATTGGAAACACCAGTGAGATGACTTAGGAAGATATAAAGAATGTAGTTCTGACATATTTAATATGAGGTATCTGGAGGTGCATACAAATGGAGAGGATCGGTAGATACTTTTATGCAGTTGAAAGTCAAGCAAGATATCTGGGTTACATATTTCATTCTAGGAAGTGGGCCTCTGTAGTTGAAAAAAACACATTCAGAAAGACAACAGCAGTAGCAACATTGAGACATAGAGACACGAAGTAAGAATAGAAACCTGGGATAAGAGGATAAGAAGACTGATAAGAATCTTCTAGAGTTGAAAGTAAAAACTAAAACAGGATGGTATTACAGAAGTCAAGAGAAAAGAGCATTTTAAGTAAGGATGAGTCAAATGCTATTGAATGATCTAATTTTAAAATTAAGAGGAAGTCAGTGATCTCAGGAAGAAGAGTTTTCTAGAGCTATAAACTAAAAGCCAAACAGCACTTACTACAATATTTTGAGAAAAGCAAATCACTTTGTAGCTAACATATAACCATATTTGTAATGAAATTAGGAGAGAAAAGTTCATTTAGCATCTATATATTGGTCTGCAGAATAACTCTGAGGCTGAGAGAGTCAGGAAACCTGCCAGTTCTCTCTTGGGTGAGCCCTAGATCCAGAATTTGAACTTGGATGTCCAGTAAAAAATATTTTAAAAAATAAGATATTTACAATGCATAAATTTTGACATAAAAGAACTATATAGGATACAATATTTGAGGTCTAAAAACACTTCTAATTGTATTTTTTAATAAAAAATCCTGTTTGTATGTTACTTATAATGGGAAAAAGTATATTTGCAGTATTTGAGATATCACTCTAGAATTAGCACCTAATGCTTATTTTAATACCATCTAATTCTGAAATGTCATCACATTTTTTTTTTGAATAGCTGGAGCAATGAAAATTTCAGGAAAATACATCAACAATAATCGCCCCACCATCCAACACACAGTTCTTGATAATCTCTCTGTCTTTATTTTCTTCTGTTCCTTTGAGTGGACATACATTTTAATTTTCAAATAAGTTATTTCATCTTGGCTGACTGGTAAAATCTGTTGTCTCATTCAGATAAAATGATTGCTGTAGGTATTTTCACCCCATAGATCTTATTATGTAGTAGTTTTAAGAATTATTTTGGAAAAGTATAGAATATCTTGATGGTAGTGTTTTATTCATTATTTCTTAAGAAATCTTTGGAATGTGGGGCGCCTGGATGGCTCAGTTATTAAGCGCCTGCCTTTGGCTCAGGTCATGATCCCAGGACCCTGGGATGGAGTCCAGAATGGGACTCCCTGCTCACCAAGAAGCCTGCTTCTCCCTCTCCCACTCCCCCTGCTTGTGTTCCCTCTCTAGCTCTCTCTCTCTCTCTCTCTCTCTGTAAAATAAATAAATAATTTTTTTTTTAAAAGAAATCTTTGGAATGTTCAAGGGATGAATACACAACTTTCTCTTCTGTATTTTCCCACTCCTTCTTCTGTGTCATACACTCTCAAAATTGTCTGTATGTAGCAACATAGTAATACTTGTCCACCAACCACACTCCATTTTGTCAACATAATCACCTAGTGATTATAGTTGTAGAGAATTAGCATACATCCTCCAGTTTAAAAAAAAAGTGTGATTAACCTATGTTAGATATTATCCTACTTATATGTAAATATAATTGAATTTGCCAACCTCTTTTGCTATTCAGGTTGTTTTTAATTATTTGTAATTTTCTTTATTTTACTTTACTAAATAAATGGTATGTTATAGTTATGTTTACGCCTGACTTCCATTAGTAATTATAGTTTTATATCTCTTGCAGCATTCTTAGACCTTTCCATACTGGTTGAATGGTTATTTAAGGCAATCCAGACAGGAGGGAGATAAAGCATGAATGCATGAACTTTAATTAAACATGTGAAATGAATATTTTTATTACCTTGATGTCCTCTAAAATTAAATAGTTTAACTAAAATCCTGAATATTTCTTCATGCATTTCTTTTTTTTCTGAAATTCTCATAAAGTCATTCTAATAACTTAGTAATTATTCCTTTCAAAGAAACAAGTTATTTATTTCCTTTTTTTGAAAGTCATTTAAATTGTGTGTGCAATTTAAATTATATGTTATATAGATTTTATAACCTCTCTATGAATAAGAATATGTTTGCAAATGTAGATAAAATTTCCTCTGTGTATACCCATATTTAGCATAAATTGCTTAAAGTTGACAAAATTTAACTCTGAATACTTATTTTTGTAGTTATACTCACTCTGCATACAATATTTACTGATATGCAAAAATTGTAAGTTTCCAGGTATGGGAGTAGATTACCAATTTCTAGCAACAAGACGGAAAATGAGTGGAAGTAACTTATTTTACAAATAATTGTCAAGTAATCTTTTTTCAACAAGTACTTCCCTTGAAATAGCTATACAATGTGGTAGATTTAGAAATATATTACTTTGTACAACAATGAGCAACATTTCCAATATAAGCACTTCAGAAAATGGTCTTTATTGGAGAAAACAGACACTGAATTTTATTTCCAAAGAGCTTTTTCTGTGCCAACAAGAAAGACAACAGGCATTATACACCATTTCCTATCACTAAAAATTATAAAGTAAAATTTCTTCTTTCAGGCCCACATGGAAAACATGGAAATTTTCCTTTAAAATAAGAACCCCATGGCCAGTTTTTTTGTTCTCAAGCCACCAGATGTTTTATGGTAAAACTCTTCAAAATTTCTTAGTTTTCCAACCCCTATCCATTTCTTAGTATCTAAAATTAATGCTACTTGGATTTTTTTCTCTTTCAGAAATCCCTAATATCTGAATATTCTCTTCTTTTTTAATACATTTTCTAACTTTTTTTGATGGTAAATCCAAATTAACTTTGCTTAATTTATCTGCCCATATAAGTCTCCCAAAGATGCAGTTCTAAAAGCAGTCTTATTTTTCTTCTTCACTGACTCATATTTTAGCAAACGGCCTATTACTCATGTCTTGAGGAGAATGCTCTTAGTTTGTTGCTTTACTTTCTTCTTAGAGGGAAGGAAATGTTTCTCATTTTCAAGTTCTTAATTTTAATTAAGGTGTTCTTGGGGAGGGGGTTGTTTATACTGACCGCTCTTCTTCATGTGCTTCAGGGTTCATGGAAAAGCCATAGCAACTAGGGCACTCCAATGTATACATTGTATACAATGTATACATTGCCACCTGGCCAACAATTTAGTACTTGTAAATTAAATTTGAAATGGATGTAACTCTTAGAAAATTGTTACATTAATTTGTCTTTTGTGAGTTTTCAAAAAGTTGTGCTTTTAAATTTAGGGAAATAAATTTAATAAAACCACACCAGAAGGAGCAAATTTAATGCTATTATAATGCCTCTAGAGGGCAGTATTAAATTATTTGAGGCTATAACTTAGAATTTTCTCATGCAAGTCACTCACTCTTTAAAGAGGTGACAGTGCAAATGTAAAAGATGAGTATTCTTTCTGTAATCTTATTCATGGATGCAAATGGCTGTGAAATCTAAGTCCTCACACTTGAATCAACAAGTGTTGTGAGAAGGGGATTTTTTAACTGAGCTTCTTATCTGTTCTTCAGAGAATGAGCTTGCTTTCTCCTATTAGGATTTATGGACCATTATTGACATACTCAAAATACATGAAGCTTAGAATGTGAAGAAAATAAGGGCATTTGTCCTCCAGTAGGCATCTTTCCTTGCGAGCCACTATAAAAACCACAGTGTGGTCAGATCCCATGATTTTCACATACGTGATTTGAATTATGGATTTAAGGAAAAAAGTATTTAAAGAAAATGTTTTAATAATCTTTTCATAATTTATCAGATCCAAGGATAATTTTTATCCTATGAGGATTCTCTATTTGTAGAGTCTCTGTAGATCTCTATAGATAGGGAAATCTAGATATAGATATACACACATATAGATAATATTTCAAGTTATTTCTAGTGTTCCTATTAATGAAAAAAAACAAGTAAATATAAGGAATTATGAAACCCTTACTAGCTTCAGTCACTGAACTTCAGTGTTTTTCTCACAGAAACCATTCTCCATCCCTGAAGCATAGGAGGTATTCCTAAGACCAGGGTGAATTATTTGGCCTTTTCAAGTAGGGAACAATAATTTACAGTTTTTCATTTCGGTTCTTTGTAGATGTACCTTTCCGAAGTTATAAAGTCAATTTGATTTTTCCTGAATAATCATGTCACAACCTGAGGTGATGAAAGAGGATTCTAGGCCCTGCTGCTTTCCTGTATTCAAAACTGGTTGAAAGCACGAAGGTTTATTCTTCTTGTTGTTGATATAAAAGGTAGGATCAGCATGACTGCTTTACTTGTCTTTTGGCATTCTCTTTGGGAGTGTAGAATATATTTTCTTTTATAGAATATGCTTCCAAACTGAATACAGAATCTGAGGGATGGTTTTACATTTCCTCCAATTTTGTGTGTGTGTGTGTGTGTGTGTGTGTGAAGGAAATATTAAGCATGCCCTTTAAATTTGTACCAGTCATGCTTAATTTAAAATTAAGTGCATAAGGAAATGTAGATTTCAGTAAAAAAATGTATATAAGATAATTTGTATAGCTCATATTTCTTAGTAATATATTTGTACATTACTGTGACTATTTTATGAAAACTTATATATCTCTGTGAGAGGTATGTAATATTAGTTCTGCCTTAAAAATGGAAATATGGAATTTCATGTTATTTTATTTTTATTTTTTACTATTATTTTTTAAAGATTTCATTTATTTATTTGACAGAGAGAGATTGAGATCACAAGTAGGCAGAGAGGCAGTGCGGGGAAGCAGGCTCCCAGCTGAGCAGAGAACCCGATGCGGGGCTCAATCACAGCACCCTGAAATCGTGACCTGAGCCGAAGGCAGAGGCTTTAACCCACTGAGCCACCCAGGCACCCCAGGAATGTGGAATTTTAGAGTCAAAAGTGATTTCTATAAGGTTACACATAGATCAGCATTGACAGAAGCAAGAAAAAAAGTTTTTCTGATTCCTATCTAAAATTTCTTATTACATTTTTTTTTTTAAGATTTTATTTATTTATTTGAGACAGAGACAGTGAGAGAGAGCATGAGAGCAGAGAAGGTCAGAGGGAGAAACAGACTCCTCATGGAGCAGGGAGCCCGATGTGGGACTTGATCCCAGGACTCTGGGATCATGACCTGAGCTGAAGGCAGTTGCCTAACCAACTGAGCCACCCAGGCGCCCTAAAATTTCTTATTACAAAGAAATCTTTTCTACATCAGAAAACAGACATCCTCTGAAAGTAAAGAGGGACCAAACTCAATTTGCTTCCAACTTTCTCTAACAGAGGCTTCCTCAGAAAGCAGACTTCTAGTCTCTCCTCCAGTACCACACAGCATTTCCATGGCCCTCTTGTCAGCCGGTAGTGCACACGCATCAAACGGGACATGTTCCTGCTCTTAAATCCAAAACAACAATGAACTGAAAGTTTTGTCTTTGAATAGCCTGTGCATCCACTGAGGACACATGAGACTGACTGATACATGAACCCATGGCTCTTTGGATACTTTTAATAATACACATGAGCATTCCAGGAAAGTCCCTGATTTGGAACTTATAATTGAAATCTCTCACCAGCTTCTGTGGCAGAAAACATAATATAGTCCTCCGTCATTACTCTGGCCTCACAAATGGTTCTGCTCACCGCACATCCTCATGCTCACTCTAGTTTTTTAAACTCATAGAGGTGGCATGGATTGTGGAATGCGCTGAATTCCAGCATTAACGTAGTTCTTCGAGGTGTAAGCCAAAATCTTTGTACCAATTTCCTGAACCATCTCCTACACCTGTTGTCCCAAATTCCAGATTTTCTCTTTTTACTCTACTACAATCCACCTTCTGCCACTGCTGCTTGTCAAATTGTGTCCAGACTAAAATCCAAACTCCTCTATAAGTTTGCCCCATTTTGCTTACCTATTCAAGCAAATTTTCTTTTCCCCTGCAGGATCTACATTGCTTGAGATTCTTTGAATTCTCCGTTACTTGCATATTAAAGCAGCTTAATTGTTAAATGATATTTAAACTATTATTTTGTGCATATTGATCTTAAATCCCTACTCAAAATTCAAAATCCTGATAATGCAGTGCCCATAATTCAGAATCATTTTAAGTTTCCCAGCATCAGATAGTGTTTTGTACATAATACATGTTCAATAAGTATCTGCTCATTAATTATATTCTTCTAATTTTATTAGATTTATTAATCTTTGCTTTTAAATTTAAAAGGCAAATATTCTATGTCCTTCCATTATCATTAAAGAAATACTTAGACACAAGGTTATCAAACCATACCGTATCAAATCATACCCAATGTACTTGTTGAGTGGCTTTAATGCAAATTTTCTTTTCTTTTCCTTTATTATGAGATGGTAGAATGTTTAGATTTTAAAAAGACCATATAGATGATCTAGCCCAACTCCCTTTTGTAGACTAAGGTTCCATGACTCGGAGATGAGATGAATTATACGTCTACTAAACTTTCACCAATCTATACTTTGTTCTGTATACATTAGTCTGAACTCTTTGCAAAACATGCAGGCTTGGCTACATCATGCTCTTCTGAATTATCCTTTGGATCAAGTGCAAAATATTATCTGAAAAATATCTAAATCTATTGACCATTCTGACATAACTTCCTTTAACATTGCTTCCACCACTATGTACCATTTCCTGTATTATAATGCCTTATCTAGCAAAGTCTCTTACCTTTTCCCACACACAGTCATGTTTCTCCCAGGATACAGTCTATTGTTGATAAGATATGAGAGGCAAAATGTCGTAGCTCTTAGGAGACTGGGTTCTGGAGACACACTGCCTTAGAAACCCCACCTCTTTACTTGCCTGCTGTGGGAACTTAGGGGAATTTTAATTAATTTCTCAGGGCCCCTGTTTCCTCATCTGCAGGACAGGAAAAGAGTACTACTGATTCTCTAAGATGGTTGTAAGGATTAAGTATTTAATACATGAAGCTCAGGGAACATCATAAACACTCAATGAGTTTTTATATTATTTATATTATAATGATTGGTACCTAGTGTCAATTTACAAACAAAACAAAGCAAAAGGATATTCTTAAAATACTATGTCTAAGGAAAGTTGATACATATCCAAATCCTGAATGGTGAGTTGACTTTTGAGGTACAAAAAACAAAGACAATAGCAAAAATACTACCTATCTTTATACTTTTAAGTGTTTAACGACCATCATGATAAACTACCGAGTAGAATTCTATTATATATATTCTATATATATAACAATATATATTATTATATATTTACTTTTGCTTCTCTTTATTTCAAATTACACATATGCACACTTATGCATCAATTTAAAAATAATTTTATATTACATTTTATATGACCCAATTCTGAATTACTGCAAAAAAAAATCTCTCAACCTATATAATTCCTATAAAGAAATTCTGTATCTCTTGTATGAGACACTGGAGTATATGAGGAAAATTTGCTAAGTGATCTATAGCTAGGAACTGCTAGGAAACATCTTGATCCGTAGCGAGCTGGTTTGGTGAGTTAAGAGGTAGGGTCGGAGGAATAGGGAAAGGGAACAGGAGGAAGAGCATACATTTCTTGCTCACAGTTTCCTCCAATTGGCAACTCAATCCTTTTGTTTTAATAAGCTCTTCTGAGATTATAAATAACCACTAGGAAGGCCAGAACTGTAGATCATCCATTTTTTATCCTTTGTCTAAATCATATCAACACCAGAGACTAGAGATTATGTTACTTTATGAGAGGAAGGGAGAGAAATTCTGGAATGTAGGCAAAAAGAAGAAAAACAAAGGGTGAATGTTGCCAGGACTGGCGAGGCACCTCTAATCAGAAGCATCATTTGTTTATAGACTCCCTGCTAAATTCTTCTTCACCTTTCCTTCACTGTTGTTAGCATAGGCTTTCCTTTTTCTTGGGCTTCTTAAAAGACATCTAGTAAATGTGGAGATGCTCCTTTATTTGTTTAACATCATGGTCTCACTGGGATGCAGTTTGGGGGGAAGGAGTGCCACCCAAAGTGGCCAGGAAGTGGCTACCATCTATTTCCCAACTATCTCTTCAAATTGAATTCAGATTGTCCTTGATAGGTGTATATGGCAGGATGACAAAAAAATGAGAGGCCAAAATTTTTCTTACCACCTAATTCATTCTCTTATAACAAAGAGAGTTGGGGAGTGTTCATAAATGTTAAGCTTTCCACATACAATGTATTCCCTCCAGATCTTTATCTGTGTTCCTCGAATCTCCATGCCCCTCCACCCTGCCTGCGTATGCGTGTGCATATGCTCATGTATGTGTGTTCACATACTTCATTCTCCTGTAAGAACCTCTCCAACCTCTTAAGTTTTGGTTTTGCCAGTATCTCCTTGCATCAAAAAAATGCCTGTCTATCTTGCGATGTCCACTGTCATAGGCTTCAGTCTCCACTCTCGCCTCTTTTTTTTTTATGAACACTTATTCTGTCGGGTAAGATAACGGGTAGGTGAACAAACTAGTAACAGCTGTGGTAAGTTTCTGTAAAAAATTACTTAAAAGCAAGTTTGCTTACAACAGTCATCAACATAGTCTGATCTCATGAAAAGGTACATCCCTTCTAATAATATGACTTTGACCCCACTTCTTAAAAATAACAGCTCAACATTATTTGATTGATTTCTAAGCCAGCTTATTAATAGTAAACTTCCATATAAAATGAGAAGAACTTTGTCTGAGCCATCAGAATAGGTGGTATCAGCAGCTTCACATAGAATCTGACTCCCAACTTTATCTCCTAAGAAAAACGGATTGCTTTAGGTTCATTCCATTATACATGGTGGGGAGAGGGCACTCTATCTTTCTTAAACAATGGTCTGAAGGCTGATTTAGCCTCCTTAAGTTAACCTTCCTGATAATTTGAAAAAAATGTGTAAGAATGACAGGAACTTAGTAAATGTTCAAAAAATATTTATTGAATTTAATATAAATAAAATTAGCACATTTTACTTGTATTAATTTCCTTCGATATTTGTCAAATGAGTCTATTCCTCCATTGAACAATGACTATTGAAGGCTTACCATGTACCAAATTCTGTTCTAGAATACTATTTCTCTCTTTTTTTCTTTTAGTATCTTTTATTATTTTTTTAAATTTTATTTATTTATTTTTATTGTGTTCATTTAGCTAACATATAGTACATCATTAGCTTTTGATGCAGTGTTCAATGATTCATTAGTTGCGAATAACACCCAGTGCTCATCACCACACATGCCCTCCTTAATACCCATCAACCGGTTACCCCATCTCCCTACCCCAGTCCCTTCTGTAATCTTCGGTTCAAAAGACTATTTCTCAGGGATACCTGGGTGGCTCAGTGGGTTAAGTGTCTGCCTTTGGCTCAGGTCATGATCTCAGGGTCCTGGGATCAAGCCCTGCTTCAGGCTCTTTGCCCAGCAGGAAACCTGCTTCTCTCTTTGCCTCTGCCTGCCACTCTGCCTACTTGTGCTCTTTCTCTCTCTGACAAGTAAATAAATAAAATCTTTAAAAAAATAAAATATTATTTCTCTTTTTCCCCCACCTCTGCAAAATTTACATGCAGAATGCAACCTTAGTAATCTAAGTAATCTCATCATTTGTGGTGATTTTCAAAGGCTCTCCAGGAAGAAATGTTCTCTTAGCAAAGGTGCATTGGAATGGTTCATAACAGAGAGCCCAGTGTAGTTTGAGAAGCTTGACCCCATTCTCATATTCCACCGAGATATCCCAGATATTCTTGGCCTTCTAGTTCCCTTCTTAAATATCAGTAGCCAAGAGAAGAAGAAAGCTTCCTTAGCAGTTTGAATTTGGCTAATGTATAGTACTTTTATAAATGATAGTAATTTTTATAAACATAAGGTTTCAACTTCCTTTGGATACAACCATATGTTCAAAGTAGTTTAAAAACTTTTTCTGTGAGGTATCTGTTTTCCTCTAATACTAAAATTATATTATGCCTAAAAAGAAGTGTTAAAATAGAAAGAAAAAAAATCTCTTCTATTTTTTACATAATGTTTATTAAAAGACTTTCCTGTCAGTTCACCTTATGATAATATACTCAAAATTAAATTATTTCTCAAAGCACACTCTTAGGGGCACCTGGGTGGCTCAGTCGGTTAAGCGTCTGCTGAGGTCGTGATTCCAGGGTATTGGGATCAAACCCCATGCTGGGCTCCCTGCTCAGTGGGGAACCTACTTCTCCCCCTCTCTCTATAGCTCCCCATGCTTGTGCTCTCTTTCTCTTTCTCTGTCAAATAAGTAAAATCTTAAAAAAGTAATTTAGACTTCTCTCAATTTTTCTAAGTGTTTAGGGATCAGGGTTTGTTGGTTTGCTTTTTAAAAGTTCATCGGTGCACAACCCAAGTGAAAAGTAATTATACCACTAAAATCTTCTCAGGACTATAGATCGGTAGACGGTATGAATAGATCCAGACGTTAAAGATCTGTACTCTGAGATGAAATTATGTTTTCACATAAAATTAAAAAAATTTCTATATATTCACATATTAAATAATGCAAGGATCAATCAGTATGGGTGATTTTTTACAATAAAAAGTAAGGGAAATGCATATCAAACTATCATTTAAAAATGAAATGAAATGTTTTTGTGGTAAGACCAGGGTGGCTTTAATATTCCCCTCAGTTTAACTAAACTTCAGATAAGTTTCCTCCTTATTCCAGGTCTCTGACCTCCCTTTTCTTAGATCACTTACTTTACGTAAATCAATTACATTATAATTGTATAATTATAAATTATTTCTCTGCCTCTCTGAGAGGTAAATATTTTAAAAAGCTTCTTGCTAATTTACAACCCAGAAATGTCTTTCTTAAGGACCTGGGAATCATCTCTTTGAAATATATCATCAAGGAAGATGGCGCTCCTATTCCCAATCTCCGTGGAGAATAGGAGCCTAACTTCTTTGGGACATTTTGCTCCAAGGTATAAAACTATCTCTTGTCATAGAGATACAAGAAAGTTTACTTTTCTTTTGAGTCAGGCTAATTAGAAAATGTAGGCAGCCTAGGATTTCTCCCACCTCAGCTCTTAAAAATGCTCATCTCTTTGTTTCAATGAAATAGAGCTCAGACTGAGCTATTCCCCTTATTGAAAATAGTCTTGAACAAAGTCTTCCATGCCTGTTTAACTTTGGTGCAAGTTTGACTTTGACAAGCATTATGTTATATGATAGTTTATGCTACAAATTAGTAAGTAGTTCATAAATATGTAAAATATTCTATTGCATAAAATAACATTTTGTTTCTTAAATACTCTCAATGAGTCAGCTACCAGAAATGCTTCTGTAAAATTTATATTTTATGTAACAAGTTCAAATGAGAAGAATTCTGTATCTGAATTTATCATAAATATATTATTCTGTTATATGTAGAGGTATATGGATTTGTGTGCATTCTTGAATATATGATGCATCTGTCTATAAAGAAAACACAAAGACATCTCCTATTCATTTAGTGCATCAGTCAATAAGCCCAGAGATGCTGTATTTGAACTTTAAATTTCTCATGCAGGGAATCCAATAAATTCTTCCACAGATTCCCTTTGGCATCTGAGTAAATTTCTAGCGCCCTTTAAATTTTTATGGCTGTTTCTTCTCTCTTACCCAGAGGCATTGTTTCACTACTTTCACAATATCTCCATGCCTTTACTTGCTGAACCCCTCCCCCAATGTTGAATTAACACATAGCTTCTAGACCCTGCTGGTTTCCTCCTGGACTATGTCTTTCTAGCTCTTCCTTTTCTTTCTTTCTTTCCTTTCTTTCCTTTCTTCCTTTCTTCCTTTCTTCCTTTCTTCCTTTCTCTTTCTTTCTCTCTCTCTCTGTTTCCTTCCTTCCTTCCTTCCTTCCTTCCTTCCTTCCTTCCTTCCTTCCTTCCTTCCATGTTTTCTTCCTTCCTTCACACTCTATCATTGTCCTTAGTGCACAAATCATAAGACATAGTATTCTCAAGAATTATCCTAAAAACTTCCAAATCTAAGTTGCTCTGCATGCTTTATATATTCATATGTATATTTATAGATGCATTAAATTTTGTACAGGGTCATGTAAGAAAACATAGCAAAGTGGACCTTTATGTTAAAATGGATTCTGATTCAAAATAAACCCTGAAATTTATAGAGCTCATTATATAAGAATCTTATATGTCACTAATTTATTTTCTCAAATCTGATGAGCAAAAAAAATGTCAGATAGTTTTGATTAGTTTTAATTCTTTAAAAGGTTATATACAGTGAAGGTTAAAAACAACAAAGAATAGGAAAAAATAGTTCACTGCTTAAATATACAGGGAACATTAATTCAATAGATGAGAATTTATATGTACTATAGCAAAACATGAAAAATTGAACCAATTGTAGCAGGAAGTCTTTTAAGAGAACCTAGTTCAAATCATATAAATTGATTTAGTTGAGACCACCTGACCATTTCTTCAGTTTTAATGATGGTTGTGGATTATCTATCACTGATTTCACCACGGTGGTGGGTAATGATATTAAAATAAACCAAAGTGATTGCACAGACTTGCTGTATTGCCCTCATTTTTATGTGATGCCTATAAGAGATCAATGATTCATGCACAGTATCACTGAATTTTCAGTTTCAATAAAGTTAATTGTTGTAAAGTATTGTCTAAAACATTTTTGATTCGGTAAGGTAGCAGCTTCTTTAGTTTCTTAAGTAAATAATCTTCATTATTTATGAATTGATTTTAATTTCAAATGATGAGATTATTAATGATGCATTTCTCTTACCTGTGACAAGACATGTCCTGACAAATATAGATATTCATTGATAGGTAGCACCTCCAATGTGCAAAATTTTACTGTGAAATTATGTGAATTTGAATTCTACTTCTGTTTATGTTGGATTAAATTCATATTTCTAAATTCAGCAGCCTCTTCCCTCTCTTTCTTGGTTCATTTTCAACTGTCAAAAGTCACAGCTTTCCCAAAAGCATTATAAATAACATAAAACAAATGTAAACGAATGAGAAATAAGGATGACAAATTCCCAAGTTTTTTGGGGGGTGGGAAGGGAGCATATGAAAATGAACTTTTTATTTCACTCACAATTAAATTCTGTATCATTCTTATAGATTCAGGAAATTATAAAGCAGCAACAGATCTTCTGGATTTTCTTTTAGTCTGAGACCCTCACTGATCTTTCCCATTTAAAAAAAATTAAAAAGCATACCCTACCCCATTTTTACTCTCTGCATCACAGAAAATATATGGCAAATGTAGGTAATAAGAAGAAACTATGGCTAATGTTTTTCTTTATATACATGTCAAAATATATTAGCTGCATTATAATGATATAGATCAAATTTCTTTCTTGAAGAAGAATTTATCCCTAATTTATAATTTATTTTATTTTTTTAAAGATTTTATTTTTATTTATTTGACAGAGAGAGACACGGTGAGAGAGGGAACACAAGTAGGGGGAGTGGGAGAAGGAGAAGCAGGCTTCCCGCTGAGTGGGGAGCCAGATGTGGGACTCGATCCCAGGACCCCGGCATTAAGTCCTGAGCCAAAGGCATACACTTAATGACTGAGCCACCCAGGAGCCCCTGATTTTATAATTTATGCAGTAATGGAAATGTGACCAAACAGGGTTTCTTTTATTCGATAATCATATTTGCACTTGAATCATATGTGATGATCATATGTGAATCATATGTGATGTCACTGTATCTTTGACAACATAGGCCACCCAAAACAATTTAATATCTGTGAATAAAACTGAATAAATATGCGTCTTATACAAATGTAAAACAGATATTTTGTGTCTAAAACTTTAATTTGATTGTTTGAAATATCAGTCATTTTGTCCAAAGAAAAAACATTCTTAGGGTCCTTTGCCTTAAAATTTAACATATTTAAATCTCTCTTGTTTTTTGGAAGAAAGAATGTTCTTGACCAGACTAGAACATGCTAGCATTCAAATTACTAAAATGTATTATTCCTCTAAATTTTAAAAAACCAAAGCTATGCATAACATCCATTTCAGTTGAAGAAAGCAAGATACATCTTTTGTATTGTTTTTATACTCAACTGAAGCTATGTTTTGGTAAAAATAGTAAGTACAATTAAAATTAAAGAGTCATGTTGTATAATCAGAGGCCATTTTATGATTTTTATTAATATTCATCCTCTGTAATTATTGATATTTTGTTTTATCATCATCTACATTTTGAAACTCACCAAGCACTATAAAAAGTCTGTGGCTGCTTGACAGACTACTGTAAAACTCAGTGGCTTAAGAGAAACAGTGTTTTATTTGTTCAAAATTGTGTTTTACAATGTTGGGATCTTTAGCTGGGATCAAATAAGAGACAGGCATAGTGCGATGAAGTCAATGGAACAATATGTGTGGGTCCTTGCCTGTGAATGTTGATACTATTTCTTGGTTGTCTTCCAGCCATTCCATGTTTTGCACTTGAGCTACCCCAGAGAATGGTGGTTTCAGGGTTCCAAGAAAGTATGTTACAAGTAGCAGACCTCTACTTGCTTGCTTCGTGTTTCCTAATGTTCTGTTGGCCACAGCAAATCACATGATGAGACCAATTCTCAATGTGGGAGGAGACCACACAAAGGTATGACTATCTGGAGGTATGATTCATCTGTGGCCACTTGTCTAACAACATTACTGTTCAGAATATGAGAATTCCTACTGATTGGAGATCAAGTTTGAAAGTAACCTTCCTAGTTTCACTTATTATTTTTATTGTAACTTTTTTCCCTTTATGGTTTGAAAACAATCCAGAAAATAGTGAGACATTAACTTTTACACTGAAAGATGGCTGTGAATCTTAAATTAAAATTTCCGCAGTAGTTTTCAATTAATAATTGAAATGGAAAATAAAAAAGTTTTGAGAACTGAGGTTTGGAGTTATAGATACAATCAGGTTTTTACAGAAACAAAGTTGGGGCATTAGATTAAGATGTCAATATTAAAAATTAATGACAACTTACACATTTTAGCATAGTAAAAATAGATACTATACCATTTTCATTTATCGTCTTGTACTTTACAATAAAAGAACCTAAAGTACTTTCCTCTCTACCCTTTAATGAAGATGCTATATTACTCAGCCATCAGAAAGGATGAATATCCAACTTTTGCATCAGCATGGTTGGGACTGGAGGAGATTATGCTAAGTAAAATAAGTCAAGCATAGAAAGTCAATTACCATATGGTTTCACTTATTTGTGGAACATAAGGAATAGCATGGAGGACATTAAGAGAGGGAAGGGAAAATGAAGGTGGGGATTCAGAGGAGGAGATAAACCATGAGAGACCATGGACTCTGGGAGACAAACGGAAGGCTTTAGAAGGGAGGGGGGGTTGGAGGATGGGTGAGCCTGGTGATAGGTATTAAGGAGGGCTTGGATGGCATGGAGCACTGGGTGTTATATGCAAACAATGAATCATGGAACACTACATGAAAAGCTAATGATGTACTTATGGTGACTAAATAACACAAAAAAATTAAAAAAATAAGATGCCATATATTAGTTTTTCAGTTTTCACATAAGCATAATAATAACCTTTCACATAAAAAGTACCTTTTAAAAGAATCTCTATTGTATCTGTGCTTTCCAACAAATATATAATGGTTTTGTAGTTTTATGACTCCAGTTTGTTAATTCTCATCTCCCATGTCTGAAAGTGGACTATAGGAGATAGAGTAACTTGGGTGCTCAAGCAGAAAAACTCTTTAATCGCTTTATATGACCTCCTCAATATTACTGAGTAGGTATTTCACAAATGGCCTTCCTTGTAGC
This sequence comes from Nasua narica, assembly GCA_028533885.1. Lineage (NCBI taxonomy): Eukaryota > Metazoa > Chordata > Mammalia > Carnivora > Procyonidae > Nasua > Nasua narica. The sequence goes on from CM052809.1 coordinate 62,730,741, forward strand.
CTGAGTTATATATTCTTAGAAATCTCACCCAAAATAATTTCCTGCTGAAGCTCTTGTCATCAGCCCTCTACTTCCATTCCTTTTCTCATCTGATGTGGTTTTCTGATCTGAATCTTTTTTCCTTTTCTTTCTTTATCTTTTCAAAGATTCTATTGTAAGCATCTCTATTTCTGGACAACCCACTTTAAATTCCTTCAGAGGTTCCCAACACCCAGTTTTCTTTTTCAAAGTGATCTTCAATAGAAGTGAGTGGAACTGATATTCTCGTAGATGCGAAAAAATGTATAGAAATAAATTTGCATATATTTGAAACTCACATAATAGGAACTAAAATTGGAGAGGGATTACTTTACATGTAAAAGTGCTTTTCAAATTGTAAAGTGCTATACAAATTTAAGGCATTATTATGAATAATAATGGTGATGTTGATGGTGATCGTGAAATCAGTAGCCTTTACTAAAGACTAGTTCAGCCATGAGGAGTTGTTCAGTTAATTTAATATTCCTCGTAGAATACCTTCCAAATCACTGAACTGTCCACATTATAATAGCAGCTATTTCAGGAAGATTTTTTACATGGGTTCATTTACATATCAGAGTCTTCTTGAATGTTCACTTTCAATGCTAATCTGTGTAAGATGAAAGTTATAACTTGGAATCCCTATTGTCATGTGGAGTAATTAGCAGATAATTTGATAATTGACTAGGACTTCTATTTTTAATAGGGTCTCCCCAAGTCAGTAAATGTTTAGTTTATTTTAAAACTCATCCTATGACAAAATATGGAGATTATACATGTGTTATTTTGCATAAAATGCAAAATCAATGGTAAGCCTTAAGAACTGAAGGGACATCATTATAAACTAGTTACTGCTGTGCTAAAAGTCATTTGCACCTGCCATGGAAGATAGATTATCACACTATTAATTTAACCGGTAGTGGGTATACTAACATAGCTGCCATGTAAACTAGCAGTCCGCCATCTGTAAAATTTTATGCATATTTTGTGCACATAGCTATACCATATTTTGACAACTTCAAATCAGCTTTAATCTGTCAATTTCAAAGTTTGTCACCAGAAAGTTCATCTGAAGGAGAGTGCCTATTCAATTCATGTTAAATGTGAAATGATTACAGTAGATAACACTTACAAAATGCACCATTTCTTGGAGAAATAAAGTTGTTTAACATGGTTATTATGTACTTTCAAGGCATAATACAGTTTTTTAAAAGCACATCTTAAAACACCAATATACAGTAGTATAATGAAAGATATATTTACTCATAGAAGGCATATGGCAATAGCAGTAAAAGTAAAGATGCTTTCCTCTGCAATAATTCTTCATTCATGTAACAATATGTAAAGGGATTAAAAAAATGGTATAGTGCTGAATTTTCATTTCTAGTTGAATTTGAGGGAAGCTTGACACTCTATTCCAAAAGGAACATTTTTTTCTACAATGTCTACAGCCTTCCCATTCTTGGCATTTAAAGCTCTTTGGGTTTAGCGAAGGATGAGTCCCTTTGGCAGAGAATTGAGGCTGTCTTTCTAAAGTGTCCCGTCACCTAAACTTTCAAGCTACAGAAAATCAAATATCAAGCTACAGAAAAGGCTCTGCCTTTTTACCTCAAAGAAACTATAGTAAGAAGAAGTGGAGAAGAAATATGCCCAAGATGACACTCTATCTGACACATGATCTCTCATGATTTTTTTTGGCTTATTTTTTTTAATGTTAATCTATTTTGCTTAGAAGTTATATGTTGCATTAAGTGAACAAGCAAAAGGAAAATAATAATCCGTGAAAGATTTGTGAAAGAAACTGATAAATAGCATAGTTCTTCAAAAATTGTAATGTTGTATAATTATAGGAAGGGCATGAATTGTGCTTATGTTTAGCTCAATATTAGAGTTTATGAAAACACATATACTCCAGGTCAGGTACACAAGGAGAATTATGCATTTTTTAACTTATTATGACTTTTAAATGATTTTTACTATGTTACAAGAATTTTGGACTCATTTAAATAAAAGTTTTCTTTTGTTCAATACCTTTGCTATAATTGTGTAACAGTTGAAGAGCGTTTCTATTAAAAAAAAACAGGTATTGTTTGGTGGAAGATGAATAGTCTTGTGCTTTTGTTACATGCTGACAGCTGACAGATTTTACTTTTCTACCAAAAAATGTGTGTGTATTGATCTGCACATACACAGTGCAATAAATAACGGTTTAATTTTTTCTTTTTCCCTTATATTTGGAAACTCTTATAATTACAAATAATGTTCCTATTTATTATACCTAACGTGGTTACAGAGAATTACATACAGGTTATACATGGAGTATCTGTTTGTTTTCCTTTTAAATTCTAAGTGAATCCGTTTCAGCAGCATGAAGAATTTCAGCAATATATCCTTCAAAACAGGAGCTTGACCTCATCTTCTGCTTGATTTTGCAGCTGGCTGTTTTGTAGTTGGCTGTTTATTCCACCATTAAATTTTTTTTTCCTTTATAGAAGATCACCAGTAACCCCCTAATTGATACATTAAGTAAAGATTCCTTTTTCTCTTTTTCTTCTCTACAGTGTTTGAAAATGCTGATCAACTCCTACTGAAGCTTTTGATTCCTTACTCTATTCCCTTTTCTTACCTTCGTAGTCCTTAACAGTTACTTGATTTTGGATATAAATAATCTTCATGATTAAATCATCACCCTTCCCTCTTCTCTTTTTGCTATTTCTACTCAAATGTCATAAGGTCTTACGCAATAAACCATTTTGAGTCTCTCCCTAGCCCCCCTTGCCAATGTCAATTCCTTTTTCAAAATATCTCCCATACATTATTCTGTTGTTATTATTCCACGCAAGGCTTATTTCTGGACCTATCAATGTGAGGAAAAACCAATATGGTCATTGCCATCATGGTGCCTTGGTTCTTACAGGAAAATAAAAATTCAAATGATCACACAAAGCAATGTAAAATTAAATCAGTGATGAAGATTATGAGAAGAAATGCTATAAAAGCGTCTGATAAAAAGATCTGACCAGGTAAAGCTCCTGTTAGAAGTGGTAGGTAAATTGAGATGTGAAGACTGATAGTAGGCATTAACTGGGCGAAAAGAGGCACGAGTGTTCTAAACCACAGACAAAACAGGTGTATAGGCCTTTTGTGGGAATGCCCTGGATTGTTTGTATCTTAAAAAGGCCAGTGTGACTGTGGCACATGTGAGATGAAACTAGTCAGGAAAGGTCAGATCTTACTGACCTCCAAGCTATGTCAAATCAAAGAATTTTTATCTTTATCCTATCCTATGAGCAGATCTTTTTTTTTTTTTAAGATTTTATTTATTTATTTGACAGAGAGAGACACAGTGAGAGAGGGAATACAAGCAGGAGAAGGGGGAGAAGGAAAAGCAGGCTTCCCTCAGAGTAAGGAGCCCAATGAGGGGCTCAATCCCAGGACCCTGGGATCATGACCTGAGCTGAAGGCAGATGCCTAATGACTGAGCCACCCAGGCACCCCTATGAGCAAGTTTTCAGGCCCTCTGAAGGGGTGATGTAATATGACAGACAGATATTTGTTTTGAAAATACAATACTAGGTGCACATTGGAGAAAAGAACTGAGGGAGGCCAGACAGGTAGAGGAGAACCATGGAGAAACTAGTGAGGTGTTCCAGGTGAAAAATCATGGTGGCTCAACCTGCTGCCTGTGGCACCAAAGGGAGAACTCAGTGGATGATTCAAAAGGTATTTAGGGAGTAAAACCATCAGGACTTTGTGCTAGATTGATGTGGAAAAAGCAGTGAGAGGATGTGAAAGAAGATATGTTCATAAAATCTTGACTTCTAAATGTGAAATAAAATACAGGACATCAGTTAAATTTGAATTTCATATAAACACTGTTTTTTGTTTTTGTTTTTGTTTTTAGTATATGTCCCATGCAATATTTGGGACATGCATGTACCAAGAGATTATTTGTCTTTTCTATGAAATTCAAATTTATTTGCCAAATCTGGTAACCCTATTTTTGACCTGCCATCTCTGAACTAAAATAATGGAGAGAACCAGGAGCAGAACATGAATAAGTTTTGGTCACCCTGAGTCACCTTTAACTCCGGGACACCTGAGAAGAAATATCAGAAAGATACTTGGATCTGAAGCTGAGAAGAAATGTCTGGAATGAAAATATTTTTATATGCCATCTCCAGAAATATCTCAGATTTCACATGTTCTCAACAAAATCATCTTTTTATCATCAAATAATTTTCTTCCCTTAATTTCATCATTTTTGTTAGTGATGCTACCATTATCCCAAGGAAACAGAAACAAAACTTAATAATTACTATTGTTTTTTTCTGTTACTTTGTCTTATCAGTCCACTCAATTACCAAGTCTTGCTACTATGAGCCTAATATCTCTCAACATCAATATTTCTCAGTTCTATTTTTATAATCTTATTAGTTTGAAATATTCTTATAAAAAATTCTAGTCAGTTTCTTGTCTATGTTGTTTCTAGGGTGTCCTTCTTCAATTTCTTCAGTCTTTAAACATGTAGTGACTTCATATTTCCTATAAAATGAAAGTCACTATGATCGTTCATGAAACAACTAGAGTAATTTCCTTGAATGTAAGCACCCAGATGGTCAAATAGATCTTTAAACAAATGTATTTATGGTAAGTTAATTTTACTTCTACATATAGTAGAAATGAGCAGGTGAAACTTAAGGGGAATAGTTTAATTATGTATTACCTTCAAAGTAAGTTCCTAAGAATAAAAGGATAAAGGGATGAGGTAGACAAGTGTCAGAAAACAACCCAACCCATTATCATGTTGACCAGTTAAGCATGAACCTAAAACATGGACTATGAGTAAAGTATTATGAAGATGTAGGTCCTTTAGGGGTAAAAAATACATTGGTGTTCTTCACTTAGATTTTCATGATTGTTTTGAATTGAAACAATTTCAGTGTCTCTCACATCCCAAACCATTCAACTGTCTCTACTTACACTGACACTCTTACTCAATTTTAAATCAGTGAGAATGCTTCTAGTTTAACTATTATGCTATGACTGAAAAACTGGTTTATTGCAAAAAAACACTCACTTTTCTCACTTTTCTGCTGAGAGTACATCTGTTTTGCTATTCCAAGTACGAACAGCACATTCCATTGATCTCTCAGATAAATAAATGTATACGAATTGAAGACTGAGTGTGGTTTAATAGAAAGGAGAAAAGTAAAAGCCAAAGACTTTCTGAGAGTTACTCAATCCTTACTGGTAGAGATTATCCATTTTCTTGTAGCCCAACATATTTCTGAAGCACTCTGCAATGATTGTCTTTTTCTTTTATTTTTTTGTAATTAGATTCATATATGCATGCTCTAAAGAATAGAAAATAAGGACAAGAGTACTTCTAAATAGTATTTGTTTACATTGAATGCAAACTGGTACAGCCACTCTGGAGAACAGTATGGAGTTTCCTCAAAAAATTAAAAATAGAGCTACCTTACTATCCAGCAATTGCACTACTAGGTACTTACCCAAAGGATACAAAAACACATATTTGAAGAGGTATATGCACCTTGATGTTTATAGCATCATTATCAACAATAGTCAAACTATGGAAAGAGCCCAATTGTCCATTGACTGATGAATGGATTAAGGTGTATATATACAATAGGATATTACTCAGCCATCAAAAAGAATGAAATCTTGTCATTTGCAATGATGTGGATGGACATAGGGAGCATTATGCTAAGCAAAATAAGTCAATCAGAGAAAGACAAATACCATATGATTTCATTCATACATGGAGTTTAAGAAATGAAAGAGATGAACATATGGGAGGAAGAAAATAGAGAGAAACAAGTCATAAGAGACTCTTAATGATAGAAAACAAACTGAGGGTTGATGGAGGTAGGTGGGAGGGAGGGGCTAGATGAGGTTTGGGCATTAAGGAGGGCACTTGGGATGAGCACTGGGTATTGTATGTAAATGATGAACCACTGAATTATACTCTTGAAACCAAGAGGACACTGTATGTTAACTAAATAGAATTTGAATAAAAATTTGATAGATAAGGAGTATTTGTTGGAGACCACTGAGATAATAGAATACCAAGACAAATGAAGTCATTATTCATATAGCAAATGAAGTTGTGGTTAGTTTAGAGGGGTTACTGTTGGGAAATAAACTTTCAAGAAAAATGCAACACCCCAATAGAGACTGTCACGTAGCTCCATATTGTACCTTGTCAGTGATACATGTCATCTCCAATAGGATGACATTTGCTAGTTGGTTTTGCAGTTATGAGTCAAGACATTGAACTCCTGTATGTGTTTTTCAAGACAGGGAAGTGGAAGATTGAGAAGAGGGAAGGAACATAAACTGACTCCTCACTTGGGATGGCCTTTGTGGGCACTTCTTGGAAACACAAGAATCTTTATTTTAATAGCTTTGTCTTAACCTTTCTTAACATTATTTCAGTTTTCCTTGCATTTATCAAACCTTAACGTCAAACTCACCTTGGAAAAAAAGTCTCTGCTTTACCTAGGGATTTACTCCCTCAAACGTTCTATGGTTCCTTGTCTAGAATGCTGTCCTTTCCCATCTTATGTAGCTGAATTCTTAATTTACCCTTTCTCTCCTGTAAGCTGTGGTCTTCTATGGGGTCAGAGTAGCAGGGACTTCGACCATTTCAGTCAGAAGGTCATCAAGACCAAAATGTGGAAAAGGTCAGTATGGCAATCCAGTATTGATTGATCCAAATGTAAGTTAGAATCAGAGAGGGAAGTTAAACAATAACTTAACGGTCATTACTAACTATTATCTCCAGTCTTCTCCCAATGCTGAGATCCTGAGAATTTGCAAAGAAAAAGGAAGAAGGAGAAGGTGGCTGATATGTGTCCTGTCCTTTGCCATTTTAAAAATTCATAATACCAAGATAGAGCCAGATGCCTCTGTGCCTTGTATAATGTGGAGACTCAGAAAAGGTGTCGATATTGTATACCAGCTGGAAATGCCTTTTCTTTCACTTGATCACCAGGGGCTCTAAGGGACCGTAAGTGAAATTGCCTCCAGACATATGCAGTGGAAATCTAATGTGACGATGTTGTATCAAAAGGAATAATAGGAAAACATTACACAGTGTATGTACAAAATATTAAGCTTTGAGAAATTGACAAGTTTTGTGGCCAATTCTGAAGAATATTAATTAAAAATGAAGGAGGTGGGGTAGGCAGAAGTCAGGCCATGAAGAACCTTGTCAGTGAGTTTAAAATTCAGGTTTATTATCTTAAAAGTAATTTCTGAAATTCGCTTAATAATAAATGGTTCTCATATTTCATCCTTATTACAGAATATCTCTATAATACTCTGACAACAAATACTTATTTAGTATCTGCTATGTTCACGTCATTGAAATACTTCCTCTTTTAAGAATTCCTTGATCCCTCAAATAAAATTTGGACCCTGCCCCCTCCAAATCCTTACAGATTTTTACTTTAGATTTCAATCTTTTATTGGGTAATATATTTTAAATATAAAAGTGACTGTTAACTTCTAGCCCTCTGTCAGAAGTTTACAACAGATACAAAAGCAGCTTTTCTCCTTATTGTTACTTCTGCAGAATTCTTGCTTTTGCAGTTAAAATACATCCTAAAACAATACTGTTTGTATGAGGAGTCCATTTTGGGGTAGAGTTGTATTGAAGTTTTTCACACGTGAGAAGCAGTTTTAATTAAGAGGTTGAAATGACCTTTCAACTTTGATATCTTCTGTGCCTTGGGTCATAAAGGGGATCTGACACAATATTGAGTCCCCAAATTCTGAACTTCTGGAGGCCTCTCCAGAGCTCTGCTAAGGCTTAACTCTTCATTTCCGAAGCCTTTTACTGAGAACGGAACAAAGATGTTTGAGATGGGTGACCACGAGCAGATTATATGAGTAGGCATGCTATCAGCTTGCCCTCGGTCAGTACTTTAGTTACTCTCATTAAATATGTTTGTCATTGGTGGTGTTGCTATCAACATAGGCAGGTTGTTCAGAGAATCCATGATTTTTAACTCTGGAGATGAAAAGATTGGCAGTAAAGGATTACTGTGAAGTGAAGCAAGCTTACACCCTATCCAATTAACTTTCGCACTTGTGTGTGAGTTAACAACTGAAAGAAAAGTTGTTTCATCTCCAAGGAAGGAAAAGTATTTATAATTGATATAGCACTCAATTACTTTTGAAACCTAAATTAGTAAACCAGAGTTATCTCAATCAACTAGATGCTGCATATTGCAAACGGTCTATAATGGCAATGAATATTAATTTTCATCATTTTTTTACATTAAAGATTCGAGATCACTGTTTCCTGAAGCCTGGTCCATGGAAAGTTTTGCATCAGAATCATGTATGTATTATTCAACTATTTAATCATTAGTAATTTTTCTCTTATTCATTCATGAGCTATTTGTAAGACATTTATCACATGCCAAATGCTGTTTAATGTTCTGGGGCTGCAGTGGTACCTAAGAAAGTCTATTCTCTGGTTATTAGAGATGGGTATTATTAGAAAAGAAATTATCCTGGGCCCTTCTCAGATCCACCGAATAAGAGTATCTCATGATCAGGGTTCTGAGGTGTTGCCCTTGATCTCTAGGGAACATTGCTAACAGCGAGAAAAGTTGTCCACAGTTAACCATTTCTTGGGTCAGTGCAACTTGAGATACAACTTCTACACATGTATATATTCACCATCTGTGTCCCACAAACTGCATATTTGAAATAAATAAAGCATTCTCTTTATGTATTTACCAGTCAATACACACACACAGAGAGACAGACCTCTAGTTTTCCCCTAAAACTGGGAACTTCGGTTGGAAGACTGAAGATGTAGACTGGAAGTTTATCTAAAACATTTCTATCTGCGCAGATTTATCTGAGTGTTACATAACTCTTTGATTGATTTATTCAAGCCTGCCCAATTTTTCTTTTTTTTTTTTTAAGATTTTATTTATTTATTTGACAGAGAGACATGGTGAGAGAGGGAACACAAGCAAGGGGAGTGGGAGAAGGAGAAGCAGGCTTCCCACTGAGCAGAGAGCCCAACACGGGGCTTGACCTCAGAACTCTGTGATCATGACTTGAGCTGAAGGTAGATGCTTAATGACTGAGCCACCCAGGCACTCTGTGTCCGATTTTTCTGATTTCAACATTTGATTGGTACTTTCATTCTATTCTTTTCCATCTATCATCTTTTAAAAATATATATTTCATGATATGCTGGATATGATCTGCTGTTTCCTCTGCTTCACCAAGGGCATTAACATTTTTCAGATTGTAAATTTAGTTCCTAGTAACAGTCTCGTAGTGACTCTATACTGTTCTTTTGGCCACTTTGAACTATAATTTAAGCCCTGATTTCTTTCATGTATTCTAACTGGATTCTTCTTCCCTTGTAGATTTTCTAATTATTTTTTTGGGTACTGTCATTTTTGAGTGGGAAGGAGATCAATATCTTAACTAGACTTTCTTCTTCTTTTTTTTTTTTCTGATGTGTCACCTGCTTATGTTGGAAGGCCTAGGCCCCACACAGCCAATAAAGTTAGCAAAGTCACTGCCCCAAAGATAAAGTGAGACTAATTTGCTTTGGCAGCCAACACACCCCAAGAGATTTGGGAGCCCAGCCAACCTGAACTTGGAAGCAGTGATGAAGCTGTCGACTGCCCAAGACTCTTTTCGTTCTGATTCAGTGCAAAAAGAGTAGCATGGTACAAAGTGGTACCCAGCTAGATTCTATGAGGCCCAGAGTTCATCCCAGGTATTGTACCATCAACCAGGCCATGATTAAGACAGTAAATAATGTAGAATAAGGCAATGTATCTCTGACAGAAAACATTTTAGAGTATTATAATGTGTTAATTGTACAGCAACATTTCCATGACTGCAGGTGAGAGAAAGCTACAAATATTATTCTAAGTGTAATTTCAGTGACTTCATTTAGTTGCATTTCATGCCCCAATACCTTGTGTTTTGCTGAAAGACATTTAAAGAATAGATTTGAGATTTCAGCTGTTTAGTTGGATGCTTTCAGTGGAATATTTTTCCTATGGATTACCTTAGGAATGCCTTGAAATGCTTCCCCAAAGAACATATCTAGGATGTTCTTAATTAACTTTGGAGTAGGTATGAGCTGTTAGAAATTTCTTAGCATCAGGATCAAATACCGTGACTTTCATTGCATCATTTCATACGTGGAAATTCCATAGAAAAGTTAATCATGTAGCCATTAAAAGAATCCTGCACCCCAAACAAGCAAATAGGCAAGTATGACAAAACTGAATAAGATAGTGATTAATGTACAGGTGATAATTAACCTGCAGAGTTTTAGTAACTTCTTCACTGACTTAACTATGTGAAACTTATTTATAGCTCTGGAAAGTGATATGGGCCCACTGTCAAGTTTTCAATTATTAAATTTGAAGATGTGTTTTGGATTTTTGTTGGAATTAGCAGAATGTACCTAATGTGAAGCTGTTTTAAAGATACTTAAAAATTATTCCTATTTTGATGCCTTTTTATAATAAATTAATCTGTATAGTATGCAAGATGCCATAGTTTGACATTCAGGTATTCCTTTGAAGCCAAGCCAAGATAATGAAGTACTGATATTCTTAGTCCTAATTTCTCCCACCATTTATTTCTGTCATCCTGCTGCTTGGCAGCTGCAAACCTAGCTCTTACCTCTAGGCAAACAGTCAAGCAAGCGTCTCTTTCCTGAACTAATGGCCATGTGGCTCCTTGGATTAATTGGCAAGTCAATGGTGCAGCCTGTATGTTGCTTCCCCAGGAGACTTGGTACTTCACATCAGCAACTTTTTGATTTCAGTTTGGCCTTAAGTTTGCTCCCAATCTTAACCCTTTCTAGGCCACTTGTATTCCAGTGGATGGCCATAGTAACTGTCCAGCTCTTATGGTAGGTGATACATCTTTCAAAAAGACTTGAGGAAAGTGATACAGAACAGCTGATTAATTAGAAAATAAGTAAGCCATCTTTGAAAAAGAGATGTTTCTTTTTTAAAATCAACTTTTTTTGTGACCATTTATGTACAGAAAGGACTTTTGGAGAATCTTAAGACAAAGCATTTTTGATGAGTTTTGCTGGATAGTTTTTCTTGAAATTATTATTTAAATTCTTAATTCCCTCACACATATTCACACTTAGGCAGAATAGATGGAAGATTGGAACTTTTCATTCTGATATGACCACAAACTTCCTAAATGAACTTGGGAATATTGGATGAAGTATGCTTTCTCTGTGTAGAATTAATTTTGATAAAGTAAGATCTTTTCCAATTCTAAAATTCTGGATATATATTTAAAATTCAGCCAGTGATTCTGAATTTATTATCTAGAGATAGAAACAGACCTCAAATACTTCTAATGAGTTTGCCTGCCTACCAAAAATAATTTTGTCTGAGCTCAGGTGTTATTTTTTATTCACTCACTACCAGAATTGAATGCTTTCAAAGGAAACACTGAGGACTGATGCCGCTTAGAAATTATTCTCTCAAAATGACCCAGTGCTCCAAACTAGTATTGTCTACTGGGAATAAAGATTGGGCCACAAAATTTTATTTTAAATCAGTTGAAATTTTCTAATACTGATGTTTAAAAACATAAACAGGACAGATCAAATTAACTTGAGTAATATATTTTAAACCCATATATCCAAAATATTATCCTTACAGTGTGTAGTCAATATTTTAAGATTTATTAATAGTATTATTTTACATGTTTTTCTTGTGTATTTTCCACTTTCAAAAAATGTCAATTTAGGCACTAGATCGTTTCCCAGTTTTATTAAGAAATAATTGACATACATCACTATGTGTAAGGCATATAGCATAACAGTTTGATTTATATACATTGTGAAATGATTACTACAATGGGTTTAGTTAACATCTGTCATCTCGTATAGATACAAGAAAAATAAAACAAATTCTCCTTGTGATAGGAACTCTTAGCAAGTTTCCCATGTATAATATAGCAATTTCAGCTATAGTTATCATGTTGTACATTACATCCCTAATACTTATTCACTTTATAACTGAGTTTGTACTTTTGTGCCAATTCCTCTAATTCACCCTCCCTGCCTGCGATAACCACAAGTCTGATCTCATATGGTATTTGTCTTTCTCTAACTTATTTCACCTTGCATAATGCTTTCAAGGTATCCATCCTCTTGCTGCAAATGATAGGATTTCCTAATTTTTAATGGTGAATAATGTTCCATTATACCTATATCTATCTATCTATCTACACATATATACATACACACACATTATACACACACACACCCCTTATTGAGCCGTGCATTCATTGGTGGACACTTAGGTTGTTTCCATGTCTTAGCTATTGTAAATGATGCTGTGACCGTGTGGTGCAGGTATGTGTTTAAGTTAGTGTTCTGATTTCTTTTGGATATATTTCCAAAAAGGAATCATTGAATCATACAGTGATTCTATTTTTAATTGTTTAAGGAACCTCCATATTGTTTTCCATAGTGGCTGCAGCAATTTACAGTCCTCCCAATACAGCACATAAGTTCACTTTTCTTCACATCCATATCACCATTCATTATCTCTTGTGTTTTGATGATGGCCACTCTAACAGGAATGAAATGGTATTCCATTGTGGTTTTAATTTGCATTTCCCTAACGACTAATGATGTTGAGTATCTTTTCATGTATCTGTTGGCCTTTTGTATATCTTCTTTGAAGAAATGTCTATTCAGGTCCTCTGTCCATTTGTGAATTGGATTATTTGTTTTATTACTATTGAGTTGTATGAGTTCTTCATATATATTGGATATTAACCCCTTATTGGGTTTATGGCTTGCCATTATTTTTTCCCATTCCGTAGGTTGTCTTTTCACTTCGATATTTTCTTTTGCTGAGGCACTTAATTTTTTTCAGAAATAATTAACCTGCATTTTTATTCATAAAATTTATAACTGGAGAAGTGGAATCACACCTATGAATTGTTCCAAAAATGTTTAAAAAGTTCTTAATTAATTTTGAATTTAAATTTAATTAAATTTAAATTTAATTTAACTTAAAAACTGAGTTCCTTAGTGACATAAGCTGCATTTCAACTGCTCAGTAATCACAGATGGCAAGTGGCATATCTAAAGGTAGACCTAATTCTCACTGGGAATAAAACTTGAAATTTTGAAGGCTTCTTAATTAATAATAACAAAAAAATTAAAGAGGGTGGATAGAGACTTTCATGTTAAATTCATGAAGTTTAATGATATGTTAAAATAAATAGTTTTGCCTGAGCTTTTTTTTTTTTAGCTTCAGCTCTTTTCTACAAATACCAATTGTCTGCATGGGAAACAATTATTATAACTCTAGGGCCCTTGCTTTTTAGGCAATCCAAGATACCCAACCTCTTCTTATAAGTTCTAAAGCAAGAGGTAATAATTGTGTAATAGGTTTCTGTTTTTGCTGAGATCTTATAACATTGCAGGTGAAAGCATCTCAGGAGTATAGAGAAGATCTTGTCCAAATCCAAGCACTTATATACACTAGAGCATCAATTTCTTAAGTACATACATGGCAAATGATCTTTTCAAAGCTAGAGTAAAAAAAATCACTGAGGAGGAAAGATTTCCTTAAACTTTGAATATGATGTTCAACAAAGAAAAAAATCGATTTGTTCACTGTGAAAAAAGTATTTAGATATCAAATTTTAGAGCTGAGAGAAAATTAAAAGACATGTAGTCTAAATAGCACATTTTACAAGTAAGCAATGGAGCCCCAGAGAAGCAAAGTGACTTGTCAAGATCGTCGGCTATTTTGTAGCAGATCCTGAACCGGAACCCATCTTTCTCTTCTGATTTCCTACTTTGAACTTCTCCGGAAATTTATGCAATTGCATGTGTATAAATGTAAGATGGCAGAATTGTTATATGCTTGATTCCAGAAGGCAACTGCGCAAGTACATAAAAAGGTAGAAAGATACTTCTTGTTCCTGAATACTAAAAAGCAGCCCTTAATTTTAGCAATAATAATGTTGTTCAATATTTATCCTCACCAATCCTGCAGAAGTGCTTGGGACTTAAACAGATAGACATGTTGTGATGAACACTGGGTGTTACACGCAACTAATGAATCATTGAACACGACATCAAAAAATGAATGAGGTATTATATGTTGGCTAATTCAATTTAAATAAAAAAAGGGACTATATAAAAAAACACAGAGATAGACAACACACAATAAAAATTTCATTAAATTTGCTACAAAATGTTTAAAATCAGAAAAAATATATTGTAAATAACGTCCTCTTAAAAAATGCAAAAAGTGAGGATCAAGGTATTTAATAGGGTATAAATAGCCTTTAAGTTTACAGTAGTGTGTTTGAACTATTAGCTAATAATGAAATATAGCAGCTTACATTACCAGAAACATCATATTTTACCTACAGACAACAACCTACTTTAAATGCTGAATCATGGTTTTTTTTGTTTGTTTGCTTTTAAATATGTATAACTGTAACACTGGGATGTTAATAAAGCAAGATGCAGAAATTCATAAATATTCAGATTTTTTCTTAGACTAGCCTGATGATTGATAATAAATTAATCCCCCAAACATTTCAAGTTTGTAAAGAATCAATATTTTAGGATGACCCAAAGTAATATAATTTTTAAGTTAAAAAAATTATTACTATGTGGACAATTATGGAAGCTGAATGATGAGTACGTGAAATTCATTTACTTTTTTCCCTCAAGATGATATTTTATTTTATTTTATTTTTTTATTATGTTATGTTATTCACCATACATCATTAGAGTTTGACATGGTTCTCTACCTCCGTGTATATTATTTTAACATTTTCATAATGAAAAAGTAAAATATTAAAAAAGAGATACCTATTTTTCAAGATGGTGGAATTGCAGTACTCAAAATCTTTGTGGAGAGATGGTTAAAAAGAATTATCAGTAATAAAAGAAAAAAGTTCTAAGTATTGTGCTCAGTAGAAGTTAAGAATATTGTGGAATATTACTAGATATATGGCTTTAAAAGAAAGCTCACAAATGAGAACTAGGATTGATTTATCTGAGCAGTAGGAGCTCCTGGGACTTCACTGCTATGTCCACTCTGACATGAATGTAGTTTAACTTTTTCAGAATCTCATATTTATTATTCAAATGCATGCATTCGGAAAAATAATTGGCTATTCACTTGAGCCAGCCAATGGACTAGCTCATTCTAGGTCAGTTTCCCATTTCTGTTCCAATCAGCTGAGGTCTGAAAATTGAGATTGTCATATGATATCCGGGACGATCCTCTTCTGAGCAGTACACAAAATAAGTTATTTCTGAAAGTACAGGGATGGGAAGGACATTATGGATGTTTCAATGCTATGCTTTTTCAGTTAGTATTGCACCATCCTCCTTATTTCTACTGGCTTTCATATGTCTGCTTTTCCACCAAAAGTTAAGTAGTCCCTAAGAATATGTATTCCAGAATTTTCAAGAAAATTCTTGTTTGATGCTTGTTTTTGATCAAAGCTTGCATTTTAACACCATGCATCTATCATCTTCATTTTTGTACTGTGCTGACATATTAGTCTGTGTTTTTCTAGGCCACTCCAACTTAGATTGATAAAAAAGTTTTTTAAAAAAAATTTGCAACAAAGTGGCATTTCAGTTCTGCAGATATTTAGTGGCATGACAATTTCAGAATACTAGGGAGAATATCGAAGATTTTTCTGGGCTTTCTTTTTAATATTCTCAAGATAGCGAATGTTATTGTAAGCCTCATCCTCATGTGATAGAGTTCAAAGACAGAAAACAGGCTGTAGGGAAACTACAGGCTCTTACATTTCAGTGGCCAGATCTAGGTCATAATTTCATGTCTGAAATCAAGGAATCTCGGTTCCCTATCCAGCTAATATTAGAGTTTAATTAGAAACAAAGAAGACCGGAGGTATCTTTGGTGTAGACAAGAAATGGTTTCTGTTTCTTTCACCCCCTTCATTGTAATGCGGGCACTAAAATTTGGGTGAAATTGACTTTACCCCAGTGACTCTTGATTTGTGGAAGCCATTGCCCCATTCACCTGTTTCCATGGTGATTAGTTCTATAACCTAGGCTTAAGCCAATTGGCACATGGCATTTCTCTGGCCACAAGAATGCTTTCAGGGCTGGCGTGATAGAAACTAAGCTGACAGCTTTTGTTCGTTCTTCCAGAGCACAGAATCTTCTTTCCTGGAAAGTGCCTTATTTAGAGGACTTCTTTAGCCATTTTGTCTCAATAAGGAAAACCAAACATAGGATGAATCTGACCCTACAGAATGCCAAGGAAAGAGAAAAAAATAAATTTGGTTCTGTGTTGACCTTGGTGAGGTGCTGAATCAAACCAACTGTGAGGGCCACCTGTTAGATGAGCCAGTCAAGTCCCTTTTATGTTGGAGCTAAGTTTGTTTTAGGGTTTCTGCTAATTATTAGTCCTACTTACTATTGCAGGATTTTGATGCATTGTTGTTTTAGTTCTTAAAAACTATATCGATTATATGAAAAATAAATTTATGTCTGTGAAGGACGAACATTCTAGCAAATCTATTTTAAAGATTTTTTTTTTAAACCCACCCTTTTATTAGGGAGAAAATTTTTACAAATTAATGGCCGTAAATTATTATATCTTTTTTAGAGCAAGTTAGCCAGTCTATAGCAAAGAAAAGCCTTTGCTTTATTTATTTATTTGTTTGTTTGTTTCCTTGCAAAACTTTTGATTTAAAATTTTTCAAAGAAAGATGTTATTTATTTTCTTTTAAACCCCTTTTTTTTAAGATTTTATTTATTTATTTGACAGAGAGAGAGATCACAAGTAGGCAGAGAGGCAGGCAGAGAGAGAGGGAGAAGCAGGCTCCCCGCCGAGCAGAGAGCCCGATGTGGGGCTTGATCCCAGGACCCTGAGATCATGACCTGAGCCGAAGGCAGAGGCTTTAACCCACTGAGCCACTCAGGCGCCCCAAAAGATGTTATTTACTTTCTTATCAGTAATTTTGGACTAGTATATTTATAAGATTTTTTAAAATTAAATATGTAGTATAAACATGTTGGCTATACATACAACCGCAAGCTTTAAGTTTCTTTTTCTGAAGTTTATAGGTATGAGAAATGTAACTGGAACATAGTACACAGTGTATATTTAATTTAAACTTGACTGATATAAATGTGAAAACAGTATAATTGGAATTCAGCCCCTTCATGCTATAAAATTCCTAATAGTTCATTAGGAATTCCTCAATATTTATATATATATTGAATATATTCCTCAACTATTAAGGAATTCCTCAATAGTTCATGAGAAATGTTACAGGAGGTGAAGTATCTCTTCTGTGACCTGCACTGTCGTTGGAGGCTTGCGGTCTGGTCTTATCTTCACCTCAGTGCCCAGCTTGCCCCTGTTACCATCAATCTGCTTTCAGAAGACCTAACTTGTAATGCATGTTTAAACCTAATGGCCAAAGGCAACCTAGCCCCCATAGAAGGATTTCCTTGTTCGGATTGTGCAACATTTATATAAAGGGATTGTTGCCTGATTGTTTATTAATAAATCTCCTTCAGCTGTTCCCAAGTACACATCCACTTGTGATGTTGACCTATAAATTCTGACCCCTTGCTTCCGGTGCCCCAGATAACACAGACAGAAACACACTTTTCTGGTTAGTTTCTTTCAACTTAAGGAACAACCTATAAAATTTATACCTGCATAAATTCATACTCCTGGGTGGAAACATATGAAAAAAATTCTGGTTGACTCACTTCCTTAAGGAGCCTTAGAATCCAGAATAGGTGGTACTAGAGTGAGCAACAATATCTCTGCCCTTCCAGCTCAGACCTTCCAGGGACAGTCAATGTCCTTCAGGCGCCGTTGGGAATAATTTATGCACTGGATCTTAATATTTTGAGAAATCAAATCATAAGGCTGAGAAATTTTTGTAGTATGAATTTTTTGTTAATTATTTTATGTAAATTCATAACATCATTGGAAATGTTTAATTCTCCTGCATGTAATTTTTTGTCTCCAAGTAACCACATGAAATTATAAACTATCTTTACCTGCGTCATTGTTTTCAAGTAGGTTTTACACACACATAAGAGAAATTGCATATAGATGCTTACGTGTAATGTGTTTAATTGAGTTAGTGTCCTTATTTTTAATATTTTCTTAGAATGTAATGGGTAGACATATGTGAAGACTGAGTTTAATGAACTAGTACCACCCTGCTGAGTCTTAACCACCAGTACATGTCTGTGCTAGGCCAGGTTTTATTTTCAGTTTATTTCAATTAAGTGTCTGTAATGTAATTACATGGCACAGGAAGGATCTGTTGATGTTGTGAATTTGATTTTTAATAAGATTACTCTAAACTATAATGCGCCTTTGTAACTTTGAAAATTCCTGTTAGAAAATTATCATCCTATTGACTGTTGGGAAACATCTCATTTCTACGATGAGTGGGAAGGATTTCCTTTAAGGTGAGTTATAGTGGCGAAGGAGCAAGAATTGCTTCTAGGTTTATTAACTGCAAACTCTTTCTTGGTACATTTGGCACTTTTTTGGATAAAGGTAATTCCAAGGTATCATACATGGAGTTTTCATTTACAGTAAAAACTCCTCTTACTTACATTGTTACATTTGCCTTTTTCAGTTTTTTTCTCTTGCTGTTTCTGTGTCTGTTTTCTACCCACATTTTCTTTTCCATTTTCTCAAGTTTCCAGGATTTTCATTGGGAAATGAGGTTTGCTGGTAGTTCTTTATATTCAAGCAGCTATGGAATCCTTTGGCTTTTGGATTTTGAGACCTTATTTCCCTGCAACAGTGCAGAGCAGATGTCCATGTGTATGGAGTTTAATGAGTTTTACTCTTTAACTGACACTTTTTTTTTTAAGCTTTTATTTATTTATTTGAGACGGAGAGCTCACATGAGTGGAGTGGGGCGGGAAAGGAAGAGGGGCAGAGGAGAGGGAGAAGCAGGCTTTCCACTGAGCAGGGAACCCGACTTGGGCTTGATCCCAGGACCCTGAGATCATGACCTGAGCAGAAGGCAGATGCCTAACCAACTGAGTCACCCGGGCATCCCCCAACTGACACTTGTTTGGTTAATATTCTTTCTAACATCAAGGAGGAGTTGTAAAACTTAGTGGTATGTGCTGTTAAAGAGAAACACCTACCATAGTAATTTTATATTACTTGTAATAGGCACTATTATTTTAAATATTGAAGAATGCATATGATACCTCACATATACTGACATTATCATTGATATGTTCTTCCCAGATTTTTAAATTAGAAGTATGTTTGTAAAAATTGCTAATTAAGGCCAAAGTTAATGACTACTTCATTGAACATAGTCTTATAACCTAAATAAACCTAATAAATTGATAACCATGAGTTTGAGTTTATCTTACTTATGCTAAAACATGAAAAGAATGTTTTTCAACTTAGGAATTTTTATTGTGTCTGGAAAGAAATAGTTTTATTTTTGCTTATTTTAGGTAAACATTTTATTCTATTTTTTGGTAGAAAAATTACTAATTTCATTTTTTTCCTAGTTTACCTTAAACTCTGATCTTCTAAATATAAACAATGCTCAAAAGAGAAAGGGTGGCATCTAGATAGCTGTATATGCTAATATCAAATAAAGTATGAATGGTAAATCAGGTTATAAAGACAATTGTATACGTTCATTCAATGATGAGCTTACCTCATTTTCATTTTCTTATACTTAAAATAATTTAAAGATATAACGAAATCTAAAAAGCATATCTATTGATATCAATAGCATATTCAAAAGTAGAATTGTTTTTTTATTGTATTAAAATTTTTGGAATCTAAAATTGGAGGTTCCAAAAGAGGTTCCTAAAATAGGACATATAATTAGAGCAGTTTTTAGTTTATTTGTTGAGTTTTTGCCATAACATTAATGCCTAGATAATGGACTTAAATCCTCTTGTGTTAAAAAGAATACTTCATATGTATTTGTCATCATGACTTTTTTCAGTTTGACGATTGATGTTGACCTCACAGTACTGCCCCCCAAGAAACCCTTGGCTGCAATCTCTGACACTAGAACTCTCTGCAGTCTTTATCTTGGACTTTTGAGACTTGAAGCTGCCACATTATGTGAACTCTGGTCAAGTTATATACCAACCAGTTTTATTGACTAGGGATCAAGCTGAGAACAAGTAAGTAGCCTGCTATACTTCTGAAATTAATAGCCATCTTGACAAGAGTTGTTTTTCTTTTTCTCTTATTTTAATTGATGAACACTTACCCGATCTCTGGAGAATTATAAGTGACTGAGTCTCGTTGATACAGAATGCAGGATTGAGCCACTATATTTTAGACCTTTAGTTTATTGTTTTCCCCCTGGTTTCTAAAATAAGAGTTGAACAGTTAAAACTGTCTGCTTCTTTTTACAGTGTGTATGTAGTCTTTCATGTATAGCACCATGTTGATTTTGTTCTTATAAAGCCAATGACCTAATCATTGCTTAAATGTATTTGTTAAACCATTATAAAATTAGAATGATTTAATTTCTTAATCCACACCTAGCTAGGGTAGGTGGGAGGCAGAATTTCTCCTGGCATACGGATTTACCTTTGTAAATCTCAATCCTCTAACTAAGTTTTGAAGTGACATTTACCAAGTCTTGCAGTTTTGTAATAGCAATGACAAATATTCTATTTGGAAGAAAAATGCTTTTTTGAAATGTTATTTTTTTATTAGTACTTTTACATGTGTCAAAATGTGCTAGTTATTTGGTGACCTGGTGGCCAGGAACTCATTATTTCATCTTCTTTTTTAGAAGAGAGAAGGCCCCTATCAGCCAAGGGCACTTCTCTGGTGAAGGGGTCAGCTGTGAGCTGTTAGCAGACAATGCTTAGAGTGGCTGAGGGATGGACGTATCTGCCTGGTAGAGGGAATCTGCTGTAATCTGAAAGGGCTATAAAAATATTTCTAAAATTGTGAAATGTCATAGAAGATAGGTCTCATAAAAAAATCTGAATGCACAGGAGAAGGAACCACTCCACAAAATTTAAATAATTTTGTTAAATCCCAAAGCGCTATTTTATACAGCTAAGTAGTCATTAATTTTAGCCTATCAGAGTCAATTAATATAAGAATAAAGTTTGGATAAGTGAGCAAATGAAAAAAACCACAACTGTTTTTTATGGAAATTGTAATTATCTCATCCTTTGAGATTATCTTCTGGAAGGATGACTTTCACTTGGAGAGTCTTTTGGCAATAAAAACTAAATATAACCTGTTACTATCATGCTCTATGTACTGTACTATCATTCATTCATTCATTCATATAGTTATTGAGAACATATTAAACAGTTATTGAGAACATACTATATAACAGGCACTATGCTAGAGATGCAATAAAAATTGTTTAGTTCAGGAGATAATTTGTAATGAAAGAGCCGTACAAGTATAAACTTACAACTTGAAGATGGATGCTGGGAAGGAAAATGTGTGGAAGAACAGATTATATTTCAAGTAAAAGAGAGTTAGTTTTAGAATGTAAGGGACATTCTCCTGAGGAAAAGATATTTGAGCCAAAGTCTGTCTGAAAGATGATAAGTCTCAAAGAAAATGTGGAGACTTTCCCAAGAAGATTGAACAGGATATTCAGAAGATGTAGCTGGGAGGAAAAATGATGCTTTCAAGGAACTGAACAAAGTCCAGGATAGTTAAATGATTTAGGAATATGGAAAAAGTGGTTTCAAATGATAATTAAGAGATTAGCATAGACTCAAGAATCTTGTAGACCATAGAAAAATTTGGATCTTTATTCTGAAAGCAATGGGAAATCATTCATTAGATTTGCCTATTTAAAGCTCATCAGTGAGGGCACCTGCCTGGCTCATTCAGTGAAGCATGCAACTCTTGATCTCAGGGTTGTAAGTTCCCTGTTGGATGTAGAGATTACTTAAAAATAAGTTTTAAAAAAAACTCATCAATGATTTTCCCACATTCCCAATTTGAAAGCATATGAAGCAGACAACTTGAGCATGTATTTAAAGGCAAGTGCAAAGTCTCTTGTCTGATTTTTTAGGCCCTTGACTATTAAGAAAAGAACCATTGAATGGATGCTGTAAGTTTGCTTTGTGGTAGCTGAGTTTTGGGTGTAACATGCCAGTGAAGAGATCAAATAGGCTTTTCTTAATGGAATTCTGTAGTTCAGCTACATGATTCTGTCTAATGATATAAATTTAAAAATCATTAGCATAGAAAGACTAATGGATCTGGTGATCATATAATTTATTATCTAAACTATGACACTTTTTAAAAGTGAAAGAGGTATTATTAGGACTCATACAGAAACAACAAACAATTGAGAATGTCCTAGAAACATCAGGGAGGATAGTCACTTCATCAAAGAAAGAAACCTTGGCTCTGAATTAAATTATCACCAGTTTCTTCACAGAGATTTTATCAGGGGAGATTGGCATTGTTTTGATTATCATTATTATGTAAGTCGCTGTTATTCAGAATCCATTTAAATAGGAAAACACCCAACACTATTGCTTGAAACTGAAATTTAAAAACCTTCTTTTCATCAGGGAGAAAAGAATGTCACAGGGTTTTTGTTTAGAGAGTTTTCAGCTATTTCCATTTTGGAAGGCACTGTGTAATTACAACCATAGAAAGTAAAATTATGTTTAGATGAGATATGCTATTCTTTGTGGCTGCTGGACCCTTTGACCATCCTGGATATTCTTGCTTTTGATACATGCATTCCCCAGGTCCCTCGTGACTAGGTGATGGCTTGGGCTCATGTAGATATCTGCTAGAACCTGTTGGGAAGCCTGTTGCTTCCTGTGGTAAAAGTGATACTCAACAAAAGTTGACTGATACTATCCATCTTTCTTGTCCATCTTTGAATGTAAAAATGATGCCTGAACTGTAGCGGAGGCTTGTGTTCATGAAGGAAAAGCCAAAAAAAAATAAATACACTAGAACTGAATTGCTAAGCTAGTTACACAGTATTTAGTGTCAACGGCTGTTTTGTTTTGTTTTTCCTTCTGTGAGAAAAATTGTATCTTCATATTTAAGACACTGTTTATCAGTTTTTCCACACATTTGCAGCAGAAGCATCCCAAAATGATTCACCAGCACAGAAGGTGATTATTAAGCAACTCTCAGAAACTTTCTTCTAGAGAAGTTGTTCAGCGTGGTCCTGGTTACTGGAGCTCATTACCAGTGATTTCAAGTTCACGCATAGTAAAAGCTTACTATACTAGTAAGTGATGACTTGGGTCCAAAAATTTCAATTTGGCAAGAATGGATGTAAGATCATGTTTTTGCAGGATCTATTACTCTTGCAAATCTGGGGCAAATGTGTCCACTTATTGGCCAAGAGTTCCCTGGATGCTTCTGAGCGCTTCACATCTGCCCCGGTCATGGTTTGGCACCACCTAGTGGTGCTAGTCTGCTCTAGTTTACATATGAATAGAAGCTGTTAATGATTCCGTGGGAGTGACAGACAAAGTGAAACCACAGGGTCAGTTTGCTGACCCAACCCACACTGGGTAGAGGGGATATTGGAGAGGCAGGCATCTACTTGCTACTTGCTTCCTTCTCAAGAAGAGGCTGCCAGCTCTTCTTGTCTTTCCCCTTACTCCTGTACAGATCTCTTTGAAACTGAAAATAGGAAATTGAATCCTTAGCTGTTTGAGAATGCATGCTTGCTGGAAGATGAGTCTTAAGATGAAATCCAATTATATCTAAAATCACCTTCCCATGGAGCTTTGTAGGAGGTTTCATCTCACTGTTGTATACTTCAAAAACCTGTGTTCTCTATAGCACTAATAGCTACTCATTAAAGCAGTCTGTCCTCCCTGGAATATAGGCGATACTTGGCAATCACCCGACTCCCCTTTGACCCATAGCAGAAGTACTGAGGTTTGTGAGATGGTTGGTAAGTTTAACTAACATTCTCTTGGCTATGTGCCTCTGTGCAGGCTGCAGTATGGAATCTTCATTGGTGTTGTAGCCTTGTCTTGGGTTTTTTTTCCTAAGAAACCCATTAAGCTAAATCTTGGTTTAATTTCCTACTACAATGTTTTCTAAATTGGATTCCATAGTCCTGTGCTTAGTTCGATAACTTTGGAAATGGTAAGCATTAAACTATTTTTTTTTTCTTTTTTTAGCTCTAAGACTTCTCAGGACCGTCATTCTTGCACCTTTAAGATAGGTAGTATAGAGAATGTTTTAGACTCATTTGATCACCAAGCTCTTCTCTTCTGGAGAATACTGTGGGATTCGTGCTTCATAAAACACACACGAGATTTTGTTAAATTCATGTGATACATTTGGAGGCGTGCTTTCATTCTGGGCAAGAGGGCTTCATTTTGCTTGCATTCTAGGGGAATCTTTTTTTCTGTGCTTCCTTTCTAAGTATGAGGTTTCTTCTTTTTCCGACAGTTTTGTCCTTGAGGTTGAGTATCAGAGGAATCTCAGGATAGGAGCCGAACTGTGAGAGGCAGAAGAGTCCTGCTCAGGATGAGAATCCTGGAGCCCCGCTCTGCACACCCAAGGGCTGCACGTACACTATGGCACACTCTCTGACTGAAAAATGAACATTGCAGTAATGAACTTTAGAGCTGGAAGATACTTAGACATCTACTTCATTCTTCTTATTTTATAAATGAAAAAATTAGTGCTCGTAAAAGTAGAGTGTCCTACTCTTGGTTAGCAGCCAGTCAGCAGAAAAACTAGACTTAAAACCCTTAGCAAATTATCTTTTTCTCGCTGCTCCATGCTTTCTCACAGTCCTTGGAACATAGCAGTAACTTAATAAATGTCTCTTGCATACATAAATGGTTAAATTAATATCGGTAACTGCAGGATTTCTCTGAAGCTTCCTCTCTATATCTCCCTTCAGAATATATAGACTCTTTCTCCTAGAGTCTTTTATAGCTTAATCTTTTAAACCTTCATTATTTCGATATAAAGTAAATAAATTTTTCATCCATGTTTCTTTCATAACAATCATAAACATCAGTAGTTTGTTCTGGAATTCTTCCTCAGTTATCCATAACGGAAATGAAGGAAAAAAAAGTGTGGCATGGATTCTTAAAAACAAAGATAAGACTTAAGTCATTCCTTGAAAAGGATTTTCCATTTACGCTTCACATCATTTCCTGCCAACCAGTGCCATAAGTGGCTTTTGTCACTTACATATGTACCAGGATAGCCAAATGTATTCACAGTAGAGATTTCTCTGTGTTAGTTTGTGAAGTAGCAGGGGCCTCTGAACCAGTGAAACCACACTTCCTCATTATGGTCTTTCACTACTGTATTTTCTGGGAAAAGAAAACACATTTTTGTATCATATTTAGAACCATGACATGGATTCGGTAAGAATTCCCAAACCTCACATTTTATACCAACCATTCCCACCAATCTGAATTGGGACGCGGAGATGAGAATTTGAAGACGCATATACATGCAAATTGTGTATTTGCATATCAAACAGACACTTAAAGAGTAGATCGCAAACATAAGCAAACAAAACCACATTAAATGGTGACCTTTGTAGTGGTTTTAATGGCTTTAGTAATCTAAGACTTTGGAGGGCATAATCTTCTTAGTGGGCAGAAGGGGGAGAAAGAAGCTGCTCACACTCTAAGGGTCTGCTTCTGAAGGTAGTGGGGAAACATTCCAAAAAAGCACGTGAAACACGTAGCTCTCTTCCTGTGGAATAGAGTGTGGATCTGGATTTCTTCTTCACATACACAGTTCCTGCTTCTCCCAGCTGTTTCATATTCATTTGTGTCACACACTCTGCCTCACCCCAGGGTGCTGATTATTGAAATTCATAGGTCAGCTCATTTAGATAAACTGTTTAATTTCTCTTGATGACTGTGTTCATGGCAGGAGTATACTTTGTCATCTTTTCCCAGGTGCTGGTTTTATATTTATATTTTTAAAGTTAAATGTGGTGTTCTTTTTGATTGGAAAAAAAAACTCATCATAAATTATATGAGATAATCTGTACAGTCAGGGTAATCTTAGAAACAGAGAAAACGGTGGCTGAAATGGTAACTTTAATGTAGTAACTTTAATCCCATCTTAAAGCAGCTGTTGTTTTCTGTTCATTCCCGTGTGTGCGTGTGTGTGTGTGTGTGTGTGTGTGCAGGTGCATGCACGTACATTCAGATTAATCATTAGAACATTTTCCTTCTTCATGTGTCTTCTTTTAAAATGGATACCTTTAAGGGAGAGTAAAATATTACGCCCTTGATATCTAGTGTCAATGAACTTGTTAGACATTTTCCTCGATGAAAAGAGAAATATTGAGTTTAGGGACACCAAGAAAAATTTTGTCAACTTCAAATTTTAAACAGGGCAATCATGGAATTGGAGAGAATGAAGCTATACTTAATAGTCCCCATTTGTATTTGTATATCTAGGGACCCATTAATAGTAGGAGATAGTCTGTACACATATGGAGGTGGGTGAAATAGAGTCTTTATGGCTTAATTGTTAGGAGTATATTAATTTAATAGATGCAAAGTCAATAGCACTCAAACCACCATTTAAGTCAAATCACCCTTTATTCTTATATTCTGCCCTTGATGCACTTGATGTTCAATAGGTTGAATCAAAAATGATTTTCAAAGTGAGTTGACCGTGGTCAGATTTCTTTTATAATCAGGTGCCAAGATGATTATGCACACATCACGATTACAGAGGCCTTCTTCTCAAGTAGTAATTTCTATAATACTGGTTTAAAAAAAAAAAACAAACTAGACAAGATGCGATTTTTTGAGCCCAGGTTCTCAAAAAATGTGCAAAGCTGGAATGTAATTGTAGGCTGTATTATTAACTCAAAGGCTGGCATCATTTCAGCATAAAAAAATAACAGTTATGGGAATGAGGACCCCCTTTTTTTTTAATCATGAAAGAGCTTGTGTATGGATATTATGAGGGATTTTCCCGAGCCTTATTCTTAAACAGATTACACTATTCAAAGTCTCAAAGAATCAAAATCGTGCTCAGCTGGGGCAGTCAATGTGCAGTCTAAACATGTGACAGATGCAGAGAAAACTTCAAAGATGCCATTACAAATGCCTGTGGAGATATTTAAGGAGCCAGATGCTACTGTTTCATGTCTTCGGCAGCTCTGAATGTGTCCTGTGATCACCTTCCAAAGAGGAGGTGTGGTTCAATCTGGTGAGGGACAGAACCACATAATCTCTCTGTTGTTGTTGTTTGCATACATTGTGTGGCTGGGGTATGAGGGGCCAGGATCTGTGACTCTAACAGAGAGGACATGTATAGGAATTTGCTGTTCCTTGGAAAACATCAAGGCACAACTGCAAGGAAATGTGTGTGTATGATATCTTCTGTGAATGCTCTCCTATCTAAAATGCATGATTTATAGGTGTACATCGCCAGGAAGCACTTTTTTTTTTTTCTTTTAAACTCTTGCCATCTATTTCAACACTTAAAGAGGTAATAATAAATACATTCATTATGGTTAATGTTTATTTCCCATTTTGTTTTGGTGTTGAGAAATAAATTACATAGGACAACATATTATTAAATGCATGTTTCATTTTCATCACTGCTGCATTCTGGAGAAGAATTTAATATTTCGAGACCAAATGAAGCCCCAGGTAAATACAAAAGTGGTGAGATTTAGCTAAAAATCTAAAAACACCACATGCTTTTATTTCGTATGGATTCTTTTGCTTTTATAGTTTTCTTCTCCATTGCAGGCTATGTAAGAGAGTTGGTTTTATCTCAACTTTTAAGAACACAATTTCATAGATTTATCATTCCAAACTTATTATTTCCAAAGGGAAATAAAGATAACTTCTAGAAAACATGTGACATAGCAAATAAACTAGAAAATTTGAGTCACTGTGTAATGTTTCAGCACGTTTTTTTTTTTTTGGCACTGAAAAACCGATTCTGCTCAAATTTATTCTTTTTATTATATGTATGATGTACTCTGGCTTAGCCTCTATTAAAACAAACCTATGGAGAGACTGTTTATTAATCTTTGAATTGAAATTTGTGGCATATTATAAAAACCAAAACTCATATACATAATTATTTACATGAAAAGGAATGGCTATAAGTGGAAAATAAATAGCAAAGGATATTTTTCTTTCTAATGTAAACATCTGGCAGTAATCCTTGCTTACACAATTAATGGGCATTTAATTGGCAATGATCAGTTTATTGCTGCAATATGAAGTGAATGTTTCCCCAGGAACAAACAGCTGTTGCAAGAATTTCACAGTGATTTAGCAAACACCAGGTGATAGCTGTATCTAGAATGAAGTGTTCTGTCTCTCAGCAAATCACAGTGCATCGGAAAAAAATGAACTAAGTTATAAGTAACGTAGCTGGAGAGATCCAACAGTCACTGACATTGAAATCTATCTGAAAAGCAAACTTCATAAACAGATTAATTACATTAGATATTATCCATGCCTCAAATATAAAGAAAGAAAGAATTTCTCCGAGAAGCAAATAATGAGTTGGCACGACATTAATCTATTTAAAGGTAGTATTTTATGTCTTGTTTTAGAGACCTAATGGTTGATGAAACTTTTTTTGTATTCTAATATTTTATCCTCTTAAAAGTCTTGGAAAATTTGATAGTCATGAGTCTAATTTTTTGATTAAAAAGTTATTGAAGTCATTCAACGGTTACTGACAATTATATTTTTTCTTAATAGATTTTATTCAGCTGTCTAAAATTAAATGTACCACTTTTTAATTTGCATTGCTTGTGAGCTGCTTTCCCATTAAGTTTTAAATAAAAAGTTTTTCATTTTTCATTACGCACTCTTATTACTAATTTAATAAAATGATAATAGCTATGCAAACTTTCTGTTTTGGCATAGATTAAATTATACATTTTAAATGTAGCACACTGGCAGACACCGTTATTTCATAAAGCTGAGTTTCATTAGTGAAGAACGTAATTTTGCTGCAGCAAAAAAATGCTTTTATTTACTCTAATATTTGGTATTAGCTTATGCTCGACTCTAGGAACAATGAACTCAAATGAACAAAGCATCAAGGGCCAATTTATAGAACAATGCTTTTATTTTTTGCATGTATGCATTCTGCAATAATTCATCTCCATGACAAAAGCAGACAATCAATCATCTTCCATTGTGCCTTCCTCAATAAAATTACCATTCGTGATGTAACAAAAGAAAGCTGCCTAAGTAACAGGAACGATTTTACATGCTCAAATCAATAAATTGACCATACTTCAAAAAACCTTTACTCATTAATATGACAATGAAGTTTTACGTTTAACTTACCATTCTTAGTTTTAAGTTATTGGTAAGTAGCATTGTTCTTTTTTTTGTTGGAGAAAACAATAAGAAATGAGGAAGCATGTGAAAAGAACCATTTCAAGTACCTCAATGACAAAACTTTGTGGCCTATGTGGAAGTATTGATATAGCCACGTGTAAGTTGAAATACTTCACATTCTGGAGATAAAATCTCGGTATTTATAAGTCCCCAAATCATATAAACTATTACAAAATGTATTATACAACAGGGTAAGAATGGTAGGTTTAAGGTGATCCTGTAATAAATGACATTGTTCCTAAAGTGAGGTATTAATATGGTGGTATATGTTAAACATATAAACTATGCACACAATTAAAATAGTGAATGTGTACCTGTCATGTGAAATGAAAAGAAACTTAAGTTCAAAAGTTAAGTGCAAGTCCCCACATGAGGAAAATGCGATATGACTATTATAGGTACAGATACGGCCACTTATGCAGTTTAAATAACTAGCTCTTTTATTTTCAATTAAAAAAGAATGGAGATTTAACATGAAGAAAAGTAACTGTTTGTAGTTTTCTAGGCAATACAGAGTGCAATACTGAGATGTGTATTTCATTTTCATACAGTTTATATATATATATATAATACTGTTTTTATAATACGGTTTCTCTCACAGAGATCAAATGGAAATACAGCAAAATTCTTAGATTAAAATAGGAGTAGTTTCTGTATAACCTACCATAGTAACAGGATTAATTTAAGCTAATAACACTCATGTCATTAACCACTCCAAAATTCAGATGACTTTAGAACCTCTGAAGACTTTCTTTAATTGTATTTTCTTTTTTCTGAATTAATGAGGCCAGGCCATAACATGTTTCAAGAAAATGAAGTTCTTTGTTACAGAAATGCAAATGCAGTGGCTTAGCATCTAAGATTCTTTACAGTATAGATGACTGTGAGAATAGTTTCATTTCAGAGTACAGGACATCACAGTAATTCATAACTTACAATAATTTATATACCAATTATATAATAAAATTATGAATATTTTGTACTTATATTAGTTGTTTATGAATTTACCATATGCTCATGAGTTATACCATGTTGCAAGAATGGCATTCTAAATTTAATATTAAATATTTCATTAGATTTTTTTAACCTCATAGTAATTAATTTGAAAAATTGCAATCAAAAAATATTCCTACAACTGCAAGTTTAAACATTAGTGAAAATTTTACTGCATTCTATTATAAGTTAAATGTTATAATGGGGGCACCTGGGTGGCTCAGTTGGTTGGGCAACTGCCTTCGGCTCGGGTCATGATCCCGGAGTCCCGGGATAGAGTCCCATATCAGACTCCCGGCTCTGCGGGAAGTCTGCTTCTCCCTCTGACCTTCTCCCCTCTCATTCTCACTCTCTCTCTCTCTAATAAATAAATAAAATCTTAAAGAAAAAAACAAAATGTTATAATGGAAATATTATTAAGTCATAAGTGACTTTAAACAGTTGCTTATCTTGGTTTCTTCTCCTGTCTCCATTAATTGGTTAATTCATTTTGATTTAGTTCCTAGTTAGTATGATATAATGAGTTATTTACTAAAAGAGATTTATCATGGATGATCAATGCTTATTAAGGCATCTAGCTTGCTTACATGTTACTCTCGGTTCAAAGGAACCAATTTCAGGAAAAACTAGAAAGTTGTTTTATGTTTTATTCTTTAGAAAGGATTTTTTTTTTTTTTTGTCCTCCCATATTTAGTTGTAGTGGCTGAAGAAAGAAAAGGCAGAAGACATAATTCAACAAGAAATCCCAATATTTTTTATCACAGAATGACAACAATATTGCTGAATTTTCTTCACCGACTACTTATCTTCATTGAAAATCTATGGCTTGGGACCAAGTTTTGGCCCTTGTTCCCATGTTTCAAGAAACTTAATACCTGTGCTAGTCAATTATTTTCTCTTGCAGGCATCAAGCCTCTCTTGGCCACATTCCCTTCTCTCTTCCTCCCTGTCTCTTTCTCTTCTTTCTCCTTAATACTGCCAGAGCTGTTACAGTGTAATGAAGAGCAAACTGCGGGGTTTGTTACAACCTTCATTTGGAAGGCAGAATTCAGGGCCCAGGAAATTTCCATGCACTCTCTTTCATTATTCTGGAATTTTACTGCATTTTGTTAGAATTGTTTAACCGTTACTACTATTTACAAAAGCCCCTGGTTTCTTTCCTTTATGGATGGCAATAGATGTAACAGCCAAATTTGAAGAAACTATAGTCACCTATGTCTGTAGGTACATAACCCAGAGTGTTCTATCAAAATGTGAAGTTCGTTTGTTTTTCAGAGTACTGTAGTGCTGCTTCTTGTTTTTGTTTTTTAGCTTCATAGCCACTGAATTTGTATCATGTCTCATCAGTCTGTTTTTGATAGTAAGAAATTGACCTGAGACTATATTTTTTGAAAGAATGTAAGTTGAAGTCACAGTTATTAAAGAGAAATCCAGGCTGACCTGCGGCCAGTCAGTTTACCCCAATGAGATTGCTGTATTGCAGGAGTTCTCCACGTTAGTAAGCAACAGAACTTTCTGGGGGGCTTGTGAGAAAACAGATCACTGGGTGCTGGGGTCAAGCCGAAGCAGTCTAGAGGTTCCCTGAAGGATGGACGGTGTTGGCGAAAGGAATGAGAGAGCCAGAGGTTTCTTTTAATCACCAGGCAAGCATCTCAGCCTCATTGGTTTTTGACTCTTTATTTATAGGCAGCAGGATATATGTAAAACAATCAATGATTTTCTTAGATAAGGAGGCTTAGATCAACAAAAGTTTTTTTTGTAGAACCTATAGTTTTTTCTAAGACCGAGGCAGAGACAGGCTTATCTTTTTTTGAACAGCAAGACCATTAACAACAATATTTATGACTCTGTTTCTGTGTATTGGAAAAAGATTTAGTCACGTATATCTTTTGCACATTAAGCAAAGAAAGAGGGGTGACATTTGAGTTTATTATAGAATGGCCGAGCTGTTTATAGAAGCCCTTTTTTGCTGCTGGGTGAGCAGACACCTGGGAGCCTCATCTTGTGTATTCTTTAGCAAAGTCTGAAATAAAACTCTATTGTCTTTATATTTAACCATTCCTACCTTGTCTTATGTGTACTCTTCACTGTAAGGGAATGCAGGTGTTGGTGTGGATGATGGAATGTGAATCCCTAGGGGGGAACTAAGGTTGGCTGAAATCATTAAAGGTCTGTATAAGTTTTTTGGCCTCTAATTACCTTATCTTATCTGCAATAATTTGGTGGACCAACATTGAAAGGGAGCCTCAGAGTTATCTGCTCTAACGGTTTTATGGTGGGGGAATGGTTTGGTTGCTTTATGTAATTTCTGTAAGGAGATCTCGGTCTGGTTAGAAGTGGGTTAGAGCCTCAACTTGAGCAAAGGGCTTAGGCCAAGAAGAAAAAAGAAAAAAGGAATTCGAGTAACACAAAGAGCTATAGGAGGAGATACCAATCCCGTTCATATGGCAGGAGCCGTGCAAACCTGCCATGTCCTCGCCCCGACCGTGTCAAATGGCGAGGTTTCTGCAACTCTCGGCAACTGGGCCTCACCTCCATAGTTTCTGATTCAATAATAGGGTGGGTGGCAAGGAATTTATATTTTTAACAAATCTCCAAAGGTTTGCCTATTCTGCTGGTCTGGAGACAACATTTTGAGAGCTACTATTTTGTCAAGCTAAGAAGATACTTTAATTTATGTCTTTGAACCCTATTTATGGTGCGCATATCATTATCAATTTGGTCTTTTTTGGAAATATGATATGTTAGTTAGCCAAGAGTACATTATTTCATGTGGTAGGAACTGCATGGTGAATATGTTTTGTTTTGCCTTTACACAGTTTTATGACTTTTTTTAAGGCATAGACAAATTGAGAAGATACAGAAATATCCCTTGGATTCCTTGCCCCCATACATACATAGCCTTTCCAGTATCGGAACTCTCCATCAGGGTGGTACATTTGTTTACAATTGACAGGCCTATATTGTACATCACGATGACCTCAAATCCAGAGTTTACATGAGGGCTCACTCTTGGGATTGTACATTCTATAGGTTTGAACAAATACACGATTACTTGTATCCATCATTATAATATAAGACAGAGTAGTTTCATTGCCCTAAAAATCCTCTGTGTTCCCCCTATTCAATCCTCCCCACCACTGGTAACCAGCGATCTTTTTACTCTTTCCATTGTTTTGTCTTTTCCAGAATGTCTTATTGTTGGAATCACATAGAATGTCAACTTTTCCCTTTGGTATCTTTCACCTAGTATTATGCATTTCAGGTTTTTTTCAAGGCTTACTAGGTCATTTCTTCTTTCTTTCAATATCTAATTGTACCACAGTTTATTTACCCATTTATTTATTGAACGACATCTCCAAGTATTACGAATAAAGCTTCTATAAACCTGCATATGCAGTTTTCTATATGGATATAAGTTTTTTAACCCCTTTGGGTAAATGGCAGTGTGGGATTGCTGAATCATTTGGAAAGAGCTTGTTCAGTTTTGTAAGAAACCACCAAACTGTCTTCCAACATGGCTATACCATTTTGTATTTTCATTAACAGTTTTTGAGAGTTCCTGTGGTTCCACAGCCTCGCCAGCATTTAGTGTTTTCAGTATTTGGAGTTTGGCCACACCAATAGGTGTGGAGTTGTATCTCCTTTTAATCTGCATATTCCAGATGGCATATGATGTGGAGCATCTTTCATATGATTATTTACCATCCGTTTATCTTCTTTGGTGAGTTGTCTGTTAAGGCCTTTGGCCCACTTTTTAATTGGGTGATTTGTTCTCTTATTGTTGAGTTTACAGAGTCTTTTGTATACTTTGGATAAACCTTCTTTATCAGATGTGTCTTGTAAATATTTTCTTCCAGTCTGTATTTATCTTCTCATTCTCTTTACTGAATATGTTTTGACTCATACAGTTTAAGGCCGATGTCATGAAATCTGAAGACTATTCTGCAAAGCTCTGTATTATTACCAGATATTGCTTTTAGAGGTTAAAATTATTTGTAAGCCAGAGTTGTCAATATTCTGACTATACAGAAATTTCCTTTTATACTTCAACAAAGTGAAGATTTCTAATACATTGACCTCTCTACTTTTTTCTTAGAATGAAACATTCCTCCCTTTACTTACTTTGCTATCCTATGTAGACTACAGCCTATCACTTCAATCACTCTCTTGGCAATTTCCTCCCTTTCATTTCTTTCTTTTTATTTTTAAGATTTTATTTATTCATTTGGGGGAGAGAGAGAGAGAGAGTGCGTGCACAAGCTGGGGGGAAGGGCAGAGAGAGAGGGAGAAGCAGGCTCCCTGTTGAGCAGGGAGCCCAACAGGAGGCTCGATCCCAGGACCCTGGGATAATGACCCAAGCTGAAGGCAGATGCTTAACCAACTGAAACACCCAGGTGCCCCATCCTCCCTTCTGTTTCTGTTTGCTCTTCAAAATTCTAGCTCTAATTTAATCCAATTGCCCATCTTTCCTTCTACTGTATCTGGGTTGCTTAATGCTGATAGAAAATAAAATCACACAGTATAACTCCTGCAAATCCATGATCTCCAAACTTAGCTAGATCCTCTTTGATGGCTGCTAATCCTTTTTTCTTCATTTGGTTCTTTTCTTTTGACTATTTCTATGTTGAAACTTCTTTTCTTCCAAATTTTTAGTCAACCACATCATTTACACTCTGCAAATGGTTGTAATGCCTGCTTTACAGAGAAAATGCAGGAAATTAGATAAAAACACATCTTGCCACTATATCCACTCCCACTCCAAACAAGAAGCAAGAGCAAGACCCTCATTCCTAAAGCAAATGTCTCTTTGTTTTTGTTTTTAGCTTCATAGCCACTGAATCTTTATTATGTCTTCATCACCATGTGATACTCTGGTTGGACCTGTTCATGAGGACATCATTTCATCTATTACTTTTCAGTCTAATTATATCTTTATCTTTTCCTCTCTTCTTCCTTCATCATGTCAGCATTAAAAACATGCTCAAGTCTCTTCTGGTTTTTCCATGTTTCCCCCTAGAGACTGACTTGGTCTCTGGCACAGTAACTGAACAATCTGCCTCTTCTCACGGTCAGTGTCCCTGTTTGTTTCTCAGTTTATGTCTGACAACTGTCTTCTAGAAGTAAATCTTCTCTTCCCTTAGCATTTACTATGCTCTGACCGCTTTTTCTCACCCTATCCATTCTTCAAATACTCTTCTGGCTTCACAAAGCAGCATGATCTTATCCATACTCAGATTTTGTTAGACTCTAAATGCGGACTCCACCCTGGTCTCCCTCCTGAATACAAACCCATTCATGTCCAACTGCCAACTAGAGAGCCTCTCCTGGAAGTCCTACACTCACCTCAATCTCAGGATTATCCAAATCAATTGTATATTTCTTCCCTAAAATGTGATTCATATCATGTGGACTTTCAATTCTATGAAAAGTTGCATGATACAGTACAGAATAGTCTACTTAGGCTCAGCTGGTCTTGGAGTGCCACCTCCTTACTGTGTGACTTGGCATATATCACACTACTTAGTCTCAATTTTTCTCCATAAAATCATAATGACAGAGTGGCAATATATGTACATTCTGCAGTGAGATACATAGGATAAAATGTATGTGAAATGTTTCAAGTAAAATACAAATTGTTATATAATGTAAGAATAATAACGATAGTCTTATTATATCCTTTATCCAAGAAGATGAACATTTAGTAGGCATAGCTGGTCAGTCATCTCTCAGAATATTATTTGCTCCAACAAGAAGGCACATTTAGTTGTTTTTTTTTTTTCTATTTGTATGCAATATGTTCCTTTTGGTGACTCTTAACATTTTTTTTTGAAAGGTTTTCTTCTGGGCTTTCATATGTCTCACCTATTTATTACAGAATCCTTTTTTTACATATTTATCTTCTAATTATCCTTCTTTTTTCTCTTTTATGGTGGCTGGGGTGTAAGCGGTGAGTTTATAAGCCACTTCACCTGTTTCTGCTTTTTTTTTTAACTTATTCTCTTTTTGTAAAAGTTATCTTGAATTTTTAGACACTTCCATTTTCTTTTAAAGCAATATTTTTTTGTAATTGTGAGACTCTTAGGAGTTGTTTATCAGTACCAAGCCATATTCTCTTTTATTAAATTATAGTCTTTTATATGAACTTTTTGACATTTTCTTTTCTTAAAGATATATGTATAGTTCAAGTTCTATTGTGCAAATGTCCCTCCTTGACTATCAAAAATCTTAACAGTACTTGGCCACTTAACTTCAAATTTTATATCGCTTTTAATTCACAGATTAGTTTTTGTTGATCAGAAGTTGGTGTGCAAATAGGTACTTTGCTATTTGATTTACTTTCTGCGAGAAGAATAAGCCCAGACTTTGCAAGATGCTGAGTTAACAATGAAATGGCTTAGGGGCACCTGGGTGGCTCAGTTGGTTAGGCGACTGCCTTCGGCTCAGGTCATGGTCCCGGAGTCCCGGGATCGAGTCCCATATCGGACTCCCGGCTCTGCGGGAAGTCTGCTTCTCCCTCTGACCTTCTCTCCTCTCATTCTCAGTCTCTCTCTCTCTAATAAATAAATAAATAAATAATCTTTAAAAAAAAAGCAATGAAATGGCTTGTACTTTTGTTATGATTAAAGATGCATGTCACCATTGAAATTGTCATTTTGGGAAACTTTAATGTTTTCCATTTCTAATGACCTCATCATTTTAACCCCCTATCTGCATTCATTCACAGATGAGTACATCTATGAGTACATAAAATCTACAGTTTTTACTTTTTATACTCAAAACTATAGTGCTTGTTTACATAATAGGAATATAACTTAGGGCGCCTGGGTGGCTCAATCGGTTAAGTGTCTGCCTTTGATTCAGGTCATGATCTCAGGGTCCTGGAATCAAGTCCCACATGGAATTCCTTGCTCAGCAGGGAGTCTGGTTCTCCCTTTGTTCCTACCCCTGCTTGTATTCTCTCTCTCTCTCATGCTCTCTCTCTATACAAATAAATAATATCTTTTAAAAAATAGGAATTTAACTTATAAAAAATCAGCAAAAAATCCCAAATACTTTATCATATTACAGTTAATCTGCTTTTAATCAAGTAAGTCAATTCTCACTGAGTGCTAATCTTTGCTGGTTTAGAAGTGAAGTACGTGATAAAATTTTCTTGCCTATACTGATTCTTTAAAATGGGCCTATATGACTACTACTTTGAAAATATCTTATAATTATTTATTTTTTATAAAGCAATACAAATTTATTGTATTTAATATTTAAAGATTACAGAAAATAGTAAAGTTAAACATGAAATATCGTCATTAATCTCATTTCCCAGAAATAACTTCCAGTAACATTTTGTATACATCCCTCATTGTTTATGTGCATATAGTGTATACTATACAGGTTTACTGACATACACGCACAAGCAAATGTTCTGTCCAAAAAGCAATAGAATACCATACTACATATGTGTGTATATATATAGTATATATATAATTGCTTGTCTCATTTAATAATATATTGTGAATTCTTCTGTTTAAGTCATATAGTTTTGCCTTGCTTTTTAAGAGTTGCATAACATGCAAATGAATCATACGTTATTTAATTAGCATACATTTAGATAATTTCCAATATTTTATGAATGAAGACAAAATTGTCGTAAACATCCTTGTACACGTATTTTTACATGTTTATGTGAATATTTTTGTAGAACCAATTTTTGCAAAAGAATCACAGGGACTATGCTAGAATTTTTGTTTGATATTACTCAGTTGCTTCAAAGAAGATTGTTATGTTTTATACACAACTTCTTTTACTCAGTCCTCATCTATTCTGAACATTATCACTCTGTGTATGTGTATGTCCATACTGACAAGTAGAAACAACTCTAAAGTGGCTTTAAATTTTTTGCATTTAAAAATCTTATATTCTTCAAGTTTTTATTTTTGCCCTTTAATTTGCTCCCCCTTCTTGTAACTTGCCCTTTTCTTGTTTAGAAGTAATACAACTGTTAAAGTTAGGAGTAGCATAACTTATATGGATGAATATGTTACATACACTTTTCCATTTGCTTTTAAGTTTAAAACTGGTCTATAACATTTTGCCTCACAAAATTTCTATAGGCAAATGGTTTATACTTTTCATTTTATGCTTGGAGAAGTCTTTCTAAATCCAATTACTTTCTCCATCTTTTTTGGTAGTTTAAACTGTAAATGTAGAGGCTTTTTATTCATTTTAATGGAGTATAAACAATGTCTTTTTAAAATTTAACAGAATGTAGAAAAAATATTTCTATTTTGTTTTACATAAACTATTTTTTCCAAATACTTAACAAATATACTTGCTTTATGAAAAGAGTGTCTGACATGCTTAAAAAAGAAAAAAAAGCTAACATATTAAAGACACAGACAAAGCCAGCTAGGCCTTATGGCTAAACATGAGTGGTGCTAAAGGAAAGCCAAAGCTATAATTACAAGCTAAGGATATAGTTGAAAATACGAACTCTAAGGAGAAGTTAATGGAATTGAACTACTAATTTTAGAGAAGGAGAGAAAAGCATATCTTAATGCTTTTGTAAAAACCACAAAATCAACAGCAGTTAACAAGTTACTTCTACCTAATGACTGTTGAACAGAAAGGTTTGAACAACAGCAACAACAACAAAAAGTGGAGGGGGAGATTTTGATTAGGTATTGATACATATTTTCTGACAATGAGAATCATTAAACATTGAAATCGGTTGCTTTGGAGGTCTCGAAACAATGGATAGATTTCCACTAGTTCTGGAAGACCCTAACATAAGGATTGAGTGGGCAATCCTGAAGCAGCTTTCATTCTTTTATGATAGCTCTGAAAATTTGTCTGAAAACACCAAATGTGGATTCATATTCTTATAAATATTCTGAAGGTTTAATTGGTCTTGCCATCCAATTCCCAAATGATTTCCCTACTTTGTAGTTTTGTCCTTACTCCAATTAGTCATAGAAACTGCTTTTCAGATCCAAGATCCCAGCCTTTGACTGTGATCACATTGTCCCCATGGTCAAGGACTTTTCAGAGATTGCTGAGTCTGGATCTTTTTATCCTTGATTATTTGATCTTAAGATACCATTCCTGACTAGTCTCCACCTCCACTTCTTTGTGAATTTTAAGTGTGGCTAAACTTCACTCCTCACTTATTTACAAACTGGCTCTATGCTTTTCCTTCCTCCTTTTCCTTTTATCTATCTCTATATCTCTTGCTTAACTGTGCACATGCCATTCCCACTACCTGCAGTGTTCTCTCTATAAAAATGTCATTTGTTGTTCATATGTTTCATGCTAGGAAGTTTCCTTCTCCCACCAAATGAGAGCTCAATATGTGGTTATCATTTATTTATATATTTATCTATACCCCTAAACTATAAATTCCATGAGGCCAGTGTTCCTTCTTATTAATCAGTCTGTTCGTACAGGGGCACTGATTGCTTTCATTTGGTACAAAGTTTCCTGTGATTTGTCTAATCAAAATTAAGGATGTAATTTCCTGAGTTCAACCTGACTACTGTGTTACTATCCTGAGGACTGGTGGTAGGGTATTTTATCAGAAGGAAAGTTTGGAAATCACAATATTCAAAAACTTAATGAAAGGCTGTTAAATGAATGAATGAATGTGTCCCGTTTTATTTCTTTGGAGTTTCCTATTTTAGGACATTTACTCAAGTATATTTTTCTTTGGCTTTTCTGCTTTTCTTGTCCCTGATGTGTCCATCAAAATACATGGGCAGAAGGAGGTTAAACCTGAGTGAAATTAATTGTTTTCATTAGCCAGTTGACAAATGATATTCTGAGCATCCTTTAAAAAAGAAAACAAACGGTGGTTGTTTTTGAGCAACATGTTCAGTGGTTAGGTAAGAGTTTAAAATAATGTGGCAGGCAGAGTTGGAAGATTGTCATTGAGTGTTCCTAGATCTCTATAAGTCACTGGTTCTAATTCATGTGGAAGACTTCAAAAGACAGTATAGGATGGTGGAAAGAGCCTGAGCCAGAAGACCCACTAGTCCTGGAGCAGCAAATAGCTTGGCTATGTGACCTTTTGAAAATCCCTGCATTTCACCATACTCAATTTATTCATCTGTAAAACAAGGGGGTTGGAGCAGCTGACTTTCAGGTCCCTTCAGCTCTAAATTCCAAGATTCTCTGATTCTTGTTTTATCTGAGCATTACATTTGTCTGTGTGATACCTTTCCTGCCTCTGAAATGATAATTGAGGGTTGATTATACGTATCCAGTCCAATTATCCATAGATCATAAAGAATTTTATAATTATATGAGGAAAATTAAGATGTATGAAGGGCATAAGTTTGAAATCTCCACGAAGTCTAATGAGAGAACTATCATTGTATCCTAGGATTTTCTTCTTTAGAATATTATGCTGGTGTTTTGTGAAAAAAAAAAAAGTAAGGACAATGTTTAATGTTTAGCGTGATTCCATTCTTTTTTTTTTTTAAAGATTTTTTTTTTTATTTATTTATTAGAGACAGAGACTGAGAATGAGAGGGGAGAAGGTCAGAGGGAGAAGCAGACTTCCCGCAGAGCCGGGAGTCTGATATGGGACTCGATCCCGGGACTCCAAGATCATGACCTGAGCCAAAGGCAGTCGCTCAACCAACTGAGCCACCCAGGCGCCCCTAGCGTGATTCCATTCTTGAAGAAGAAGAAGACTGAATTTTAAAAATATATGTATATGTATTAAACATTCTTTCATATAAATTTGTATTACATCATTATTGAAAGCACTGAGCCATGGCAAATGATCCATTACATCATGATTTGCAATGCTGTATTGTATCAGTTGATGGATTATGGCATGTCATGTTTTGATATATAAAATTAAAAAAATTTTTTCTTTAAATTTTAACAATTTTAATCTTAAAAATTTAAAAATTTTAAAGATTAGAGATGCAAATCACAAAAATAGTTCATGTACTGTTTTAAGTAAAAAACTTTTCTGGGGGGTTCCTGGGTGGCTCAGTTGGTTAAGCAGCTGCCTTTGGCTCAGGTCGTGATCCTGCAGTCCCGGGATCGAGTCCCACATTGGGCTCCCAGCTCCACGGGGAGTCTGCTTCTCCCTCTGACGCTCTCCCTCTCTCTCACTTACTCTCTCTCTCTCAAATAAATAAATAAATAAAATCTTTAAAAAAAACTTTTTTTTTCTTTTACAATCTACCAAATAATTTCAGAGTCTTCTATATTTTGGCAGCCGTGTGTCAGTGTATTAGCTTTATGAGTACATATTATCCATAGGGAAAGTTATTAAGATAAGACATATGGTTCAAATAGCTGATGATACGAAAGATAACAAGAATTAAGACATTTTATAAGTGTTCACATTGTATCTGTTTTTCTGTTTTTATTTTTCTGTACATCAACCATGCTTTTATGAATATGAACATGTTTTTTTTTTAAAGAATCTATTTTGCTATCTTACTTAGCTGTTATTATCAGCATAAAGCTGCTACCAATGAATCAATAAAAATAAGTGTTGGGAAATGGAAAAAGAAGATAGGTTTTACAGAAGAATTATCTGTACTTTGCTTTGGAATAATGACATAACTAATATGACTAACTACAGATCTAAATAAGATAGAAAAACAATAAATTGCTGGAATTAAAATCTGATCTTATAAGTTTACAATTTTTATTTTTATTTTTTTATTTTATTTTATTTTTCTAAGATTTTATTTATTTATTTGACAGAGAGAGCACAAGCAGGCAGAGTGGCAGGCAGAGGCAGAGGCAGAGAGAGAAGTGGGCTCCCTTCTGAGCAAGGAGC
The DNA here is from genome assembly GCA_028533885.1 of Nasua narica. Taxonomy (NCBI): domain Eukaryota; kingdom Metazoa; phylum Chordata; class Mammalia; order Carnivora; family Procyonidae; genus Nasua; species Nasua narica. The sequence continues at coordinate 62,772,965 of CM052809.1, forward strand.
CCGATGTGGGACTTGATCCCAGGACCCCGGGATCATGACCTGAGCCAAAGGCAGCTGCTTAACCAACTGAGCCACCCAGGCATCCCATAAGTTTACAATTTTTAGAATACCAAATATTTAGGGGTATCTAGGTGGCTCAGTCAGTTAAGTGTCTGCCTTTGGGTCAGGTAATGATCCCAGGGTCCTGGGTTTGAGCCCCTCATCAAGCTCCTTGCTTAGTAGGAAGCCTGCTTCTCCCTCTCCCTCTGCCTCCCACTCCTACTTGCTCTCTCTCTCTTCCCCTCTGTCAAAAATAAATAAATAAAATCTTTAAAAAATACCAAATATTTATGATTTAGGTACATTTTACACAATATTGTATTTTCCTTACTGACTCTGACAGATCTAACTTTTCTTTTTTTTTTTTAAAGAGTTTATCTATTTATTTGACAGAAAGAGAGATCACAAATAAGCAGAGAGGCAGGCAGAGAAAGGGAAGCAGGCTCCCCGCTGAGCAGAGAGACCGATGTGTGGCTTGATCCCAGGATCCTGAGATCATGACCTGAGCTGAAGGCGGTGGCTTAACCCACTGAGCCACCCTCTAACTTTTCTTCATTGAAGGGTAATAATGCATTGTTTTTAAGTAAGATTTGGGGGTATCAGAAAGAGCCTACTTTAAGTCCTGTCTCCTCAATCTGCTAGCTGTGTGAGCCGAACAACCATTTAAAGTCTTTAAACTAGTTTCTTTTTCTGTAAAATGAGACTAATAATCTCAGTCTCAAGGAATGTTGTATATGTGAGACCACATGTTAAATGTGCCTACCAGAATGTTCCTGGCTTCTAAAAAGTTCTCAGTAAATATTATTATCTGTTTTAGGCCTGTGCAAAACTTCATATTCACTATCTGCTCTTCAAAGAGTTTCCTTCTCTTATTTACCTTTTACTGAGGTTCTGAGGCATTCAGTGTATTCAAAGTTTTTTTCAAAAAGCTATATTCATCTGATCAAATCCTTCTTGTTTTAGGGGGTAGATGTTGTCTCAGACCAATGTTTTCCTGATTGCATTTTGTTTGGAGAACCTAAACTATTTAATCTCTTTCTACACAAGCTTTTTTTCTTTTCTTTTTTTTTAATGCTTATATTTGCAGGAACTCATTTAGTTTGTAATAACGCTGAGAAAGAAAAAATAATAGATAACATGCAAATAAAATACCATGGTTAATGTCATATGACAAATTATTATGAATAATAGTTTATTTGAGGCACTTCTTTTAAATTTTTTAAAATTTGGAATTAAATGAGAACCCAGCTTTTCCAAGTGTCCCCCTTCCTGACTTCTCTGTGTTTAGAATTTAGGGCCATGGTATATGGTTTTTAAATATGTGTGGTGAATATCTTCATTATTCCTCCAGATCATCTTTCCATTCTTCTCTACCTTACTCTGTACCCCAGGAAGAGATTCTGACTAGTTTATATGAACAGGGTTCTTTGGCCTCCGGCTCCCGTTGGATTTGGCATGTGAGGTTCAGTAGGAAAGGGGGGAAGGGAGACATTGAGGTTAGGTGTTTATGCCTCTAAAATGCCTCTCTGCATGTTTGTCTGAAGCTGCCTACGTCTCTCCATCACAGGTTGGTCATGCCATAGGAACCTCTCTCTGTGCGCCTGGTTCTGCTGACAGCATTCCACACACCCCCTCCCTGACTCTTTTGGGGCTAGAGATGAGAGTGGTAAAGGTGCTTTAATATTTCTGGAGCACCTTGCTACTACACTAACCCTGTGACTTCCCTATAGTCTCCCCATATTTTGTACATATCTCTATATTAGACTCTCTACCTTGTACTCTGAGTTTGCTTTTTGTTTCCTATTGGGACCTAGACCCCGTATAATACTCGGTTGTATTTTTATGTTAGTTTCGATTCTAATTTCCTTGAGAACAAAAACTATTTACTACATTTTGATTTCCCACCCTTTGTAATCATAGAGTTGTGGATTTGTAGAGGTAGAAACAATAGGTTGATTAACAGGATTGCAATTGAGGTTTTGAGTTGGGTAAGGTATAAAGATTCTGCATCTTTTACTTATACCACGTCGTAAATCGAGAATGTTGCTACATAAGCAGGATATAGAGAGGTAGTTTTGACGTCTCCAGGTTCTCACTAATGAGGGCACTAGATTCTATCAGGTCCTGCTATTTCCCCCATATATTGTAGCAGCTAAGGAAGGAATGTGGATAGGGAATGATGGTAGAGCTTTTGAAATTTTTTCTTTTCTTTGTTTTTTATGGCATAGAAGCTGATGATTTGGCTGTGTTGTTGAGCTTGGCTCGGCCACCTTCCTTCAGAGCCCTGTTAAATACCATGGCATTACAGTTTGATTAATAGATGATGATTGGTATTTAACTAAGGTATTTCAGAACTATCCAGTCCTTGGGGAGGAAAACAAATGAAGGTAACTATCCACAGTCTCTTGGAATTCTCTTAATATATTTGGTGGACATTTTCATGGGAGAAAAAAATTTAAAAAATGTCCAAGTAATCAAGAGAAAATGGATTCTTAATACATATTTTAGCAGTTGCCTGTAGGGGTCCTACAAGTGAGGACTGAAGTATGACTAGGCATGAGCTATCTGTGCACAACCTTAGATGTGACAGTGCAGAGAAAGGATGGAGTAGTAGGATGGGACCACATGTTGGGACCTGGCCTTGTGTTGACCCTTAAGACCTGCTCACTTTGGAGAATCCCTGAGCAAGAACCCTTGCGCTATCAAGCTGTGCAAGATCCAGGCAGCCCAGAACATCTTCAAGGTGATGGCAGCATCCTAGAACTGTGTGTCTCACTGCTGACAACCTTGTCCTGAACCTAAAGGATGAAAGTTTTACCAACAGCCTCCTCAAGGGTAAGAAATGAGCCGAGTGACTAGGAACTCCACTCCCAGAGAAGAAGTTGTCTGTTTCATTACTGGTTTTGGGGGAGCCATCTGGGGGTCCACTATACCCCCATGCTACCCCCAGTTTCATGTGATGGTCCCTTCTGCATCTGTCCTCCCAACTTTTCTTAGATGAATAAATCCTGACCGATTTTCAGGGGAATTATTTTCCTTCTCCCTGTGTTGGCCAGAGGTATTGGGACAGTATGATTTCTGAGTGATTTCCTACAGTGCCGGTTCTTCCCTCCAGGTTGGGAGGCAATAACCACCATCTCAAGAATTCTTAATAAATCTTCACTGCTTAAGTTGGGAAAAAAAATATTTTGGGAATCAAGGAAATGAGGCTGGGATAATATTCACTTTTTTTTTTTTTTGAAGATTTTATGTATTTATTTGACAGAGAGAGAGAGAGAGCACAAGCAGGGGAGTGGCAGGCAGAAGGAGAAGCAGGCTCCCTGAGGAGTAGGGAGCCCAACGTGGGGTTCAATCCCAGGACCTTGTGATCATGACCTGAGCCAAAGGCAAATTCTTAACCAACTGAGCCACCCAGGTGCTCTGATAATATTTACTTCATCACAATCTTTTCCATGAAGGTTCTTAACCCTAGATTTGTAAGCAACTGAAGTTTGAATTTAGCAAACATTTTAGGCCACACTTGGGCAATTTTGTAAATGGTGACATAAAAATCTCCTACAGATAGCTGATTAGAGTCAAACATTTAGGTGAGTATATCCCCATGAGAAGAGAAGTCTTACAGTTTTTGTAATTTTACAGAAAAACATTGTTATCTACATGTGATTAGTTTAGACTACATATAGTTTTAGGAAAACAAAAAACAAAAACTAAGAAGGAGATCCAGTGAATGTGAGTTATATTGCTCACATACTTATGAAATTGTATAGATTCCTAACTGGTAGAGAGAATTAATTAATTTTGTTTTTCTTAGAAGATGGCAGAAGGATTGAAAACTTCCATATCCTGTTAAGTGACCTATAAAAGCCACTTAAATCATTATTAATACCCCCCTTTTTTTGTCTCAAACTTGTCTGAATCTGGCTCTTTATAAACTAAAAATATTTTGATATTGTTGAATTATATTTTGTCAAGTAACAAAACCTTCAAGTGGAAGTTTCATTTTGTTCAGATATTAGTTTACCTGTAATACTTTGGTTTTATGTAGGAAATAAATGAATAATTATGATTGGCCAACTCTTAATATAACGTACATAATATATTTGAGTGATATTTTCTTTTTTTAAGATTTTCTTTATTTATTTGTCAGAAAGAGAGGGAAGGAGAGAGGGAGAGAAAGAGAGCACAAGCAGGGGGAGAGGCAGGCAGAGGAAGAAGCAGACTCCCTGCTGAGCAAGGAGCCTGATGTGGGACTCAATCCTGGGACCCTGGGATCATGACCTGAGCAAAAGGCAGACACTTAACCAACTGAGCCACCCAGGTATGCCTGAGTGAAATCTTCAAATGACGTATAGAAAGAGTACTGCAAGGGATATTACATAGAAATGACTATAAGTGATAATACAGAAATATTTTATATACTACACATGAAAAAATCATTACTATAATTCAAAAATAGTTTTATCCAGAGAAAAATATATGTAAAAACATTTATTTTGTTTATGAAAATTCACAAAGAGATTTAATATCCAAAAAGATCCTTTATTTTTTCTTTGCATGCAGATGTAACATTAGCTGTTAAATGTCTTAAGACCTGTAACATAATTATCTTCCCTTATGGGAAGTCCCTGTAGCAAGTTTTTGCTACTACATTGGCTCAAAATATTGTAAATCATGTACTACTAGAATTTCTGAAAAATTTGTGTTCATCCTTGTTTGAATGAAAGCGTAAAATATCCTTTCTGTCAGGGGTCTTTGTCCCAGAAGTGTTGATGTACCCATGAAACTGACTGATGCCTTTTAACTTTATTTTTAAACTCTAGTCCTGAATCCCCAGATTATACTATCAGTACAATGTTATTGAAGAACAGCTCTGGGCAAAAATATGAGGAATGAAGTTTATTTCTTTCCCATTAGATTTATCTTGGCATCCTGATAAACTATCCATGCCTACCCAAATCACCAAAATAAATTGGAAAAGTTGATGTCAAGTGAAAGTGAAGGTCTGATGGTCTCCAAAGAATCTCACAGAAACTCTTTATTCCCTTCAACTCTTACTAAGAACCTAGTCTGTATCAGGCACTTTTGGGGGTACTCACTATGCCATAGTGAGCAAAAATGACAACCTCCCATCCTCAGAGGTCTCACAGTCTAATAAGGAGGAGGTAGAGGCATATTTAAAAAATAAAACTAAAAATGTTGTTTATGTGAGGGAGAAAGGCGAAACAGGAAAGAAAATGTGACGTTTCAGATTTTAATAGCATGGTCTGAGGATGGGATGAGAAGGTGACATTCGAGCAATACCCTGAAGGAGGAGAGTGGGTAAATCACCTTCTGCAGAAGAGTGGATAATCACTCACCTGGAGTGTGCCTGCATGTTTGAGGCAGGTAACCAGAGGGGCTGGAGCAAGGGAGCGCCCATAGGAGTAGATGTAAGCAGAAGGTGGATCCTGTCGGCCCTGGAAGGCTTGTGTAAAAACCACAGCTTTTGTCTAGAATGAGCAAAGAAGCAGAGGAGTGATGAAATCTGAATTATACCAGAAAAGGATCATTCTGGTTGCTAAGTTGTAAACAATGTGTAGGCTGGAGATGGTGGAGGTAAAGGGACACGGCTGGAAGTAAGATGACATAGAGGTTTAATCTGTGAGTTGTAGAGTTCCCAATGTATAGGTTAGATAGGAAGGAGTAAAATGCTATATTTTAAAAGTGGCAGAACCTTATATATATAGAAAAACTGAAAAACTAGAAAACTTCTGTGAGTGGAAATTTCCTTTTCACACACACACACACACACACACACACACACACACACACATATATATATATATATAATAATCATGTTTGTATGGTATTGCTGCATGATATATCAGTGGTCCTTGTATAGATCATCTGAGATTAAAAGAGAAAGAGAAAAAATATTTATCTAAATTGAGAAGGCTGAAGAATTGGCTAAGGCATTTAATAGATTAGTAGTTTGGGATTTATTCTTGTTTTTTTTTTAGATTTTATTATTTATTTGACAGAGAGAGATCACAAGTAGGCAGAGAGGCAGGCAGAGAGAGAGGGGGAAGCAGGCTTCCTGCCGAGCAGAGAGCATGATTCGGGGCTCAATCCCCGGACCCTGAGATTATGACCTGAGCTGAAGGCAGAGGCTTTAACCCACTGAGCCACCCAGGCGCCCCAATAGTTCAGGATTTATTCTTGAGGAGTTGGTAGAATGTTTCATTGGCATTGTATCTTTAGGAATAATATATGTTGTCCATAGAATCTAAAGAAGGAGGAATATATATATGTTTCCCTGATTTCTGGATGGCCAACGTCCAAGATCGAAATTTAACTAGTTGAACCTGTAACATTCAGTGATCAGGAGAATTATATGCAGAGTTGTAGGGAGAGAAGAAAGAGGAGAAAGAGACAAAAGGGCATTAATATTTATTGAATGTTTACTATATTCTAGAAATCATGCTGTAAGTTTTTCTTATGTTATCTCATTTAACCTCAAAACATTTCAAGAAACAGAATGAAGAGCAAGGTAATCAAGGAAAAGCATTGAAGGTAGAGAAGCAAGTAGCCATGGAAAACCAGAGTTCCATACGCTCAAGAAACTCTATGGTAGGGAACGGGAAGAGTGAATTAATACTTTTATATTGTGACTTTGTCATATCTATATATTAGATTGTTTTGGTGGCAGTGTGGAGGATGGGCTTAGGCAGGTGGAGAGAAAGAACTAATTGGGAGAATGTGGAATTAACAAGAATGATTATGACCTGGAGTTAGGCAGTGACTCAGAAATGGTGAAGATGAACTAGATTCAAGAAATATTTAAAAATTAAAGCCAAAGAATTTGGTGATTATGTGGCAGGACTCTACATGAGGTTTAAAACAAGAAAGATTTGTGGGGGGGAAAAAAAAAAGAATGATTTCACATTTTCTGGATTGGTGACCTGGAAAAGGGTATCAACATTAGTAAAATAAATAAATAAATAAATAAATAAATAAATAAATAAATAAATAAATAAATAAATAAATAAACAAACAAACAAACAAGGAGAGAGAGAATGAAAGAAAGAAGTATAGAGATTGTTTCCCATAAATAATTATCTATATTTGGACATGTTGGTTTTAGAGTTTTTTTGGTCATACAAATGGAAAAGTAGCTGGACCACAGAGTTCAGGAGAGTGGTCTAAATGACAAAGCTTTGGGACTGATCCATACAGAAGATTTAGTCACAGATGAAATCATAGGAGTCAAAAAAAAAAAAAAAGGGTAAAGTTAGGACAAAGTGAGGGACTACAGCCAGCACTGAGAGAAGGGAATAAGAGGAGTTTGTGAGAGAAACTCTGGAAAAGTGCTGAAGAGGAGTTTGGGGAAAAGAAGAGAGCAACATGGAAGCTGAGGGAAAGAAAGTTTGAGGAGGAAGGGAGATGTGAACCAACAAAAGTGAAAGACAGTAGCCATAGAAGATAAGAATAGGCCTTGAATGTTTAATAGCAAGATATCCTCATGATCTTGATAAGAACAATATCAGATCAGTGGTTTGGGGAAAGTGTAATTGCAGTAGTTTAAGGAATGCATCAGGAGCTGTTGAGGAAATTGAGAAAAGATAAAGCACTATATTCCCTCTAGTAGGTATACAGAGATCCTAAAGGTGGCTACATCCTAGTCTTTAGCACCTGTGAATGCTGCTTACATTGCAGGTGTCAGTAAGTTAAGAATCTTAATTTAAGGGGTGGAAGAAATGCATCAAGGAGGTCAAAAGGTAAGAAGAAAGAAAAAAAAAAGGAATCTTGGGAGGGGAGCATAATCCTAAATTGTCTAGATGTGTCCAGTGTAATCACTGGGTCTTTATAAGGGAAAAAGGAAGTCAGGAGAGTCAGAGAAAGAGATGTGGTGTTGGGAGAAGGCAAAAGCCTGACTTGCTGGCTTTGTTGAAGGAAAGCGACTACCAGGCCAGTTAAGGAATGTGGGAAGGCTCTAGAAAAATGAATCCAGAAGAAAGATAGTCTAGCCAACACTTGAATTTTAGCCAACATGAAAGCCATTTTGGACTTGGAACCTGTAGAACTTTAAGATAATAAGTTAGTGTGGTGTTTAGTCACTAGGAGCAATAGGAAACTAAATATGTTATCCTGGCTATAGAAGGGGAGAGAAAACAGGACAGATAAGAGCACAGAATATAAACGTGTGTGTTTGTGTGTGTATTTAAAATCATCAGGGATCCTTGAGACTACCCTTGTGAAAATGATGTAATATGGTACATGGTATTACATCATGGTAGGATTGTAGGATGGTAGGATTCGAAATTATTTATTGGGCTGTTTTAACTCTATGTAATTATATAATAATATTCACTCTATATGATGGTTTTACTGATTTCCTCCCGTACAGGTTTGCCAAAGTCTGAAGAAGCAGAGTTAACATCTATACTTTGGGGTATTTTCTTTAATTTTTTTTTTTTTTGAAGATTTTATTTGTTTATTTTACAGAGAGAGACACAGCGATAGAGGGAACAGAAGCGAGAGCAGCAGAGAGAGAGGGAGAAGCAGGCTTCCCGGAAGATCAGGGAACCTGATGTGGGACTCCATCCCAGGACCCTGGGATCATTACCTGAGCGGAAGGCAGACGTTTAACGACTGAGCCACTCTAGCGCCCCATGGGGTATTTTCATATTTGTGCACTATGTTGTCACATTTTTATACTCCTCTACAGTTAATTTATTTTATGTATGCAAAATCCTTTCCCATGTTAGTTTTATGCATTTTAAAGAAATCTCTGTTCAGAGTGTTATTCATAATAATAATGTGTTTCAGGTTTTTATTGTTGTTTTTTATTGGTAGAAATAAGTTCTTACAATTTACTGAGAACACATGACACTATTTAGACCTTCAAGATGACATAAAAACGGTTTAATTTTAATTTGCTATTGGTCTTTATAATAATCCCAAGTCCACAGCATATCAGAGCATTATGTATATTTCTCAATGTTTGACAAAATGGCATAATAACTTGAGAACTGGCCTATTTTAAAGAAGAGTTCAACTGCTTGTAATCAAAGTAATCAATAAAAGTTGATTAGATATAAATAATGGAACAGAATTCTCACTGTTCTCATATCCACTCATTAATTCAGACTTTTCTCATTATAGATTATAAACCATAATTATAATTTATAAATATTTTAGATAAAATGAAATAATATTTGCCTCTAATAACTTTATGCAAATCATTCTACGCCAAGCTAGTATATACCTTATTCCTCAGACAACTGAAGCTCAAGGTTAGTAACTCAGATATTCACTCCATCTTCCTATTAATGCAAGTCAAACTTACTCACAGTGATTAAATACAGATGTTAAGAGACAAGGCTAACCAGGCTTTCTGCATGTAGCTGCTATGTTTAGAGTTGCTCAAATTGGCTTGAGGTAGATTCAAAGCAATTCTAACAGTTGTTTAAAATTCTATTTTAAAGTCAAACGGGATTTTTTTCTCTCAACAACACTTTGTTCTGTGTGATACTTTCCTCCATGACTTCTTTCCTCTGTGCAGCTGCCAATGCTGATCCCTTCATCTGAATTTCTCTCTCTCTTCATCTGCATTTATCTCAAAGCACAAGTCAAATTGACTATATATATATATATTTTTCTGACTTTTTCCTTGATTTTAAGGAAGAAAATTCATCCCCACTTTCTTTTGGGCTTACCATTACAGCTTTTTGTCAACTAATCATACCTTCCCTATTTCAGAGTGGAAGCTTATAGATGGAAGGAATTTTTCATCTTCTCATTAACCACACCCACAGTGCTCAGTGTGGGCTTTAAGCAGAGTAGACCACCTATAATGACTGAATGAATTATTACTACTCTCTTAGTAGGTTGCTGTATTTAAAAAAATTATTTTTTAGCTATCTTCCAATAATTATTCTTATAGATTTCCCTCTTGATTAATAATGATATTTATTTCTTCTTCAGAGTAACATTGATTTACAAAAGAAATGCCTCACGAGAAATGGGTAAAAAAAAAAGGAGAAAACATAATTCAGATCGTAACTATTCTGTTTTACTTAAAAATACCGTTTTGCTAAAAAAAAAAATACCGTTTTGCTTCCTAATGCACCAATTTACGATCATGACTCACCATTTACTTTACAAAAGGCTCACGTTTTAGTGGAATTACATGATTTTATCAGAATTCATGTTGACTTTTAAAGTTATGCCAATGCTATAAAAATAATTTTGGAAAGTTTGTGCTAAATCAGTGGTTCTCAAAGTGTAGTCCCCCAACTAGCAGTAGCAGCATCACCTGGGAAGCGGTCAGAAATGCAAATTGTTAGACCTCATCTCAAATGCCCTGAATCAGAAACCCTGGGGCTGGAGGCCATTGTGTTTTAACAAGCCCTCCAGAAGATTCTGATAAACCCTACAGTTTGACGACCAGACCACCACGTTAGATGTTTGTAATACTTACCAAAATAATCAGTGCAAATATTTTTAACTGGATTGGAAATAAAAATGGGTAATGGAGGACATTAGGAGAAGGAAAGAAAAAGTGAGTTGGGGGAAATCAGAGTGGGAGACACACCATGAGAGACTGTGGACTCTGAGAAACAAACTGAGGGTTTAGGAAGGGAAGGGGTGCGGGGGATGGGCGAGCCTGGTGGTGGGTATTAAGGAGGGCACGTACTGCATGGAGCGCTGGGTGTGGTGCATAAACAATGAATGTTGGAACCCTGAAAAAATAAAATTTAAAAAAATGGGTAATGAAACATTAAAGGTATTGTTAGGGGCTGAATTGTAGCACCAAAATCCCTAAGTTGGTAACTCCTTAGCTTCTCCTAATGTGACTGTTTGGAGAAAGGCCTCTAATGAGACATTAAAGCTGAAATGAGATCACATGGGTAGGCGGGAGAGCCATGAAACTGGTGTCCTTATAAGAACTGTTGACAAAACGGACATGCGCGTCTGTATAAAAGGGAGACGCGGCAAGAGGGTGCGGGTCTGTGCGTCTTGGAGAGCTGCTTCTGAAGAAACCAAACACTCTGGCTGGGTTTTGGCAGCGCTAACAAATCAAGGTAGGTATGTATTTAACTGTTGGAGTTAAATTTTGAACTTTTGGAGTTAGGTGTAAATCTTTTCAAGGGGTCCTTTCACTATTACGAACGGTTACGTTTATTTTGCAACTTTATCTTCATGAGAGCTCACAAGTACTGTCATGTTTTGGAAGAAATGTAATGAGACCTTATTTTCATTGTTTAATTATGTCTGAGGTTGTATAAGTCCGGAAACTGAAAAGGAAGTTTAGAGCAGGGTTAGTAGCTCTTGGTTTGTTAATGTAGTTAGCTTTTTACTTTTTACTTTGTCTAATATTAAAGGTAAAGTTGATTTTCATACCACATCATCCTTTTGAGTTAAGGTTTTTTTTTTTTTAAGTAGCAATTTGTTATTTTTGTTTAGAAAAAATATTTCACTGGAAAATATTCCATTTATCTTGTAAAAACTAAACGTTTTTGTCCATTATTAGTACAAACTTAAAATTAGAACTACTCATGTTTTTTGCTTTTTTGTTTTGTTTTGCTTGGTTTAAAAAAAACTAAACCCACACACCATTAATAGATTTAATATCATTATAGATTTAAGTGATGTCTGTATTGAGTGAATTAGGCCTTAGGTGGATGGAGTTAATGCTCTCTATATGGCTGTTTGTTATGAGCCGTCCTGTGACATATATCTCATAATGGTTCCTGTTGATTGATCTAATTACATACACATGGTTTTATTGGAGCTTTGTGAATCTGGAGATACCCATGTTTGCTTAATGTTCTACAAGCACAATTCAATACCCTTTAGGCTTACCAGGATTGTTTCCATAATCCTTAATTGAGAAAAGTAAGCTTCGAGAATTTTGAAATACCCTGCCTAAATCAAGTTCTTGGGCCAGCAAATTTTCCCATTAGACTTTTTTTTTCCTTAAGGCAACAATCTTTTTTAATACTTATAATCTATTTTTGTGTCATTTAGAATTAAATGAAATATATTTAATTTTTGTGAGTGTGCATACCGACTGCCTTGTTTTATGTGTCTTGATTTTTAAATTTGAGGAATTAGTATTTTGCAAAACAAATATGCAAAATAAATTACATCATAGAATCAGGAAATAGCACAGAAGTAGTCATATTTCAATGCAAGGCTAATAAATCATAAATTCAACAGTATATGAAGATAAATACAGCAGGATTTTATTTTAATAAGTTTAAATTAAATTGAGTACTCTAGTAGATATCTGTGAATCTTAGTTGTTTCCATTGTTTTCCATAATACATTAATATCATTCTGATGTTTGTAACCTGCGTTAGTGTGTATGTTCTCTAATGGATCTTTTCTCTCTGCAGTTGTAGCTATTTCTACTTTTTTTCTTTTCATATTGTTTAAAAATAGTTCTGCAGATAAGACGTTTTTTTTTTTACTGCGGTGTTTGCGGCTGTTAAGTATCATTTTTAACAAATCCTTAGCACACTGAAGACAAGACAAACCGAGATTTTTGAAATGTACTTCCATAATGTACTGAATTACTTTAATAACCAAAATCCTGAGAAACACAAATCAGCAAAAACAGTAATGCTGATGAAAGTTGCTCCCATAAATCTTCCTTCCACTTTCTTTCCTGCCCCCTCCCCCTTCAGATAAACATGTGGTTCGCCCCAGTAAAAGACTTAAGGGCTGTGTTGGAGCAGAATCAAGATGGTGGCAGCAGTGGCGGCCTTGACGGGTGACTGCTACAAAAGAAAAAAACACAAATGATTTGTTTAAAAAAAAGAAAAAGTCTTATAGAACATAATCATATTCTTGAGCAGCCTGAGGAGTTTGCTTTCCTAGTACCTAATACCTTGGATTGGAGGAGTTGTCTAGAAAACCTGAAATGGCACCGTTAGCTCCTAGAGGAAGGTAGCTAGGTTCATCTGAAGGTTAAGATCATTGGATGTTGATAGTTGCAGTATAACTTTGAGGAGTTAGCATTTCAAAAGGAAAGGCAGTTTGATCAATGAAATGAAAGTTAAAAGAGCTTTATGATTCAGAAAGGGTGAAAAAATCAAATATGACCTGAGTATTTAAGCTGGACTCCAGTGTCAAAATGCATAGTGTTCACTTAAGAACATCTCTTGTCTTTAAAAAGCCTTGTTATTGATGCATACTTTGCTGTATACAGTGCCTGAAGATATTTATTAAGCCTTTATTATTAGGTACAACATTAAACACTTAATCCTCTTAGTTTTCACTCTCATGAATTTCTATCTTTATCTTCATTTTACAGATGTGAAAACTGAGGCGTAAAAAGATTGAGTAATTTGCTCATAGCAGATGGGTGGAGGCAAGAGTCAATCTAAGACATTATGATTGAATTTTTATCTCTAAGCAGTACTGCCTAGTTATGAAATAATTGAAGGCGTGAACATTAAGAAACTGGGACAATTTTTTTTTTTAACAAAAACTACACCAGACTAAACCCCAAACTAAGAAATTGGTAGTGTCAGGTTCCACATGGAAAAAAGAGAAAGATATGTTTCTACGTGGATCTTCATATTGTATTTTATGTACCAGTTCTGTCTTAACCATTTTGAGAGTATAATACAACAAGGTTAAAATTTAAAAATTAAAATATTTCCTGTCTGTATCATCTAGGCTAAAGCACATGTTCCCCTCACCCTCATTCAAAACCTGTTTATCTGAAGAGTATTCTTAAAATTCTTGGATTCTAATTCATTTTTCCCCCCTGTGTTACCAAAAGCCCAAGAATCAGCTTTTAAATCTGTTGGTGATTTTTCAATTTAAAATTTAGGCAGTGATGGCATTTTTGCCTAAATGTAATATTCTACCTGAAAATAGAGGAGGAAGCTTGAACTAGCATGTATGTGGCTCAACTTTAAGTCTGGATTAACAGTAGTTTTCTTGAAAACATTGGTTAACAACATGAGAATGTAGTATGCAGCTGTAGTTAGTGAGTTTGCTTTCTTATGTGCATAATATGAGCTTGTAATGGAAGTAATGTCATATAGTATTTAACTCTGACATTTAGTGTTTGCCCTAGTAGATGGTCTTCCTTTTACTTAAGTGCCATTACTTTTATGTAGTCCATTTTCATTGCATTTAGTCCCATTTTAGTAATAATGCTTGCATGATTTACCAGGCAAATGCAATCTTTGCCCTGAATGGCACAGTGCAAGAAAAAATGGAAGCTGTTAAGAGGCTGAATGGCAAAAAAGTATTATTGACCTATGCTGGCAGCCATGTGTTTCAATTATTTTCAAGAATCCATTTGTCAAATAAGTGAAGCGATGTGGGACGTCAAGTTCAAGCTGGGGTTAGTGCCTTTCTACATCTGATATGATGTATCTTCTGTAGCCATTTAATTGAATTACCCAATTTATTTTTCAAGCAACAATGCTCTACCAAGAGCCATGACATTAAACAATTAAATATGAGTTTAAAAGTCTGCATTTTGTGTAGTTCATCATTCCTCTGCAGCAGAAAGTGAGCCCAAGGGCCTGAGGATTTCTGATTTTTGGTAGAGTGTAAAAGTTTAGCTTCTGGAAATACCCTAACTGTCCCATGTGGAAACATTTTAAAAATACTTCACAATTACTATTTTTATCAGAATGTTGATGTAAATATGTAGAATTGAACTACAATTCCTTATTTCCTTGAGAATCGATATTTTGTGTAGACAAGCCAAATAGGTTGTGATCACTTCACCTAATTAATGCTCAGTGAGTTTGGTTAAGAATGCTTTTCTGTTGAAGTAGCTCCCTTTTGTGGATATAGAAGAGAAATCCTAGAAAAAAAAATGCCAAAAAAAAAATTACTCATGGGAAAATGAAGTTAAGGAATACTTAGGTTTTCAAATAACTAAAATATTCTGGGGCATTATCATTTATAAAGTTGAAACCTTTAATGAAATGGCCTGACTGATTATAACTCTTGTGTTGGTTGGTGAATGATGGAGGAAGAGAGACTCAAGGGGAGAGAATTCGAACCAAATGCATACTAGCTTTACATGAGATAAGATTTTTTTCCTCCGTAATAGTTAATTTTTATATTTTACTGGGGTACTTTATGACAAGTGTTAAGAGCACTTTATTTTAGGTTTTCTTTTGTTAGATGTACAGATAGGTTTTTGATCTGAGGAGAATAATTACTGAAACGTAGAGAACAGAAGCGACTTATTTTTTTTTTCAATTAACATTCAACAATTAAATTTTAATATGGTCAGGGAATTGTTCAGATCCTTTTGTATAGGGATACTGCACCTTTAATTATCTGCCCTCTGGTGCCAAGCCTTTTCTTTGAGTGCTTCCATAAAAGCTTATTGCAGCTAGTTATTGAGCAAATTAGTACTTGAGTTTTGGTGAAAAATGTCTTTATTAGTCCTAAAACCGGAGTCACTGTGCATTCCCAGAAGGCGTGATTTTGTTTGATGAATAAATCTAGTAATTATCCTGCTGTTAGGGCTGTACCGCAAATGTCATAAGCAGATAAACAGAGGGAGTAAGCCTTCCGTAAATTCTCTAATTATCTATGTTGGACTACTTATCGCCTGCAGATGATTTATGAGCATATTGATATATCCTTAAGTATGTTCATTTGAGTTCACAGATGCAAATAATTAAGGCACTAGTCATTTACAAAGGAGGCTTCAGGTCAGGGTCATTTCATTATAAAATTTCAGCCCGGCTTGTACTATAAAACAAGATATACATAGATACGATCGACTTGACCAGGGTATTTCCTAAGACAATTTTATTTTTCTGTCCTGTAGATTTTATTCTCACCTATCATTTTCATAAAATAAGACTTCTACATCTTTCTGTATCTATTTTTATTAAGAAATATTATCTGATTTTTATTATATTTAAATTGCTTGGCAAAATAACTAGGAAATAACATATTTTTTGTTTCTGTTAAGAAATTTCCAAAACCCGCCCTTCAAATATAGGTGCCTCTTTTCTCTGACTATTTGATAAAAAGGAACTGACTTCTCAAATTGTGGAATATTTTATGAAGAATGTTTCATTCTTATATTAGGAAAAAAAATTTATAATTGCCTCCAAAATACCGTTATTGATAATGAAAGCTAATATACCTCTATATGATAGGAAAAAGAAGTTACTCTGAAGTTGAATGTAAGTATTTAATAAAAGTATTTGGTAATATTATTGAACACGTTCAATTACAATTCAAGATGAATGATCCTAAGATTTAAGTTATGGTATTTACTGAGCTGTGAGGTTTGGAAGAAAATACACCAATTAAAAGAATATGGAAACTGTGACTTTTTTTTAATACAAAAACGTTAAACAAAAATGAATTGTTACTTTGGAGATCATAGAAGTCAGCTCAATAGAATCCCATGGATGTAATCATGGAGTTGATTTTTTGATTTATGTGCAAGAAACGAACATGTTTGTATCTGAATCCTTGTTAAGGTGGGGTTTAGCTACGTGGTTCTTGAAGAAGGCTATAGATAGCATTCCCAAGGGATTTACTCAGTTTTGGGTCAATGTATTTCTCATAAGAGCAAAATAGAAATTTAGGTAGTAAAAAGGATTGACTCCATTAGTCTCTAGATGAAAATCAAGATTATTACCTTACAATTTTGTTTAAAAATATTACTGCTTAATATATTAAGGTGTTAATTCACAAATCTATCATAAAAATTTCTTAGGTACCCTTCCTTGATCTTTCTTCCCCCCCCCCCCCTCCAAACCACATTGACAGGTACCTCCACATCCTAGACTACCCCCTCTACACTGTCCATGTGTAACAGACTACATTCACTTGCTTGGAATTCAATGCATCACACTTGGTATTCTTTCTCTTGCATTGTGGAATAAAATGGCTAAGGATTTTAAAGCCTCCTAAAGAGAAAAATCCAGTAAGCATTTATTTCAACTCTCGATACAGATACCCTGAATGCCAATCCACTTTTAGAAATTATCACACACAGAACTGCACAAGTGCATGTTATCATGAAAATAATTTATCACTAACAAATGATAAAAACTTAGAGCCTGCAAAAAAACAAAACTGTAAAAACAAACAAAAAACATGAAATATTTCTAGCAGTTCTTTTCAAACACTGACATTTTTCTAAGTATCAAATCTTTGAAAAATCCTTGGCAAATTGATTTTGTAGATTTCTCGTAAATGAGGTGAATTGCTATTAACAGTAGTCAAATATTATCAGGAAAATTTGTATAGAGAACAAATTGTAAATTACATCCTAAAAGTACTTCACAGAGTAAACTTTTAATCCAAATGTGACTTTAGTTTATATGAAATTACATATCTACAAAAATTAATGTAAAATCACTCTATACCTTTTAATGAAGTTAATTACTCAAGATCATGTCGTTGGAACAGAATTAGAGTGTAAAGTGTTCAGATTCCAGTCCACTTTCCCTGATGGCATTGTGTTTACTACACTCCTACTCATAAGTTTTCTATAGACTTTCCCCTCAGACCCGTTCTCTTGACACCTAAGTAACTCTGGAAATTAAGTTTTTTTTCAGTTTATTAATTCCCATTTCTAGAATACTTTGGTATTAAGAAATTAAGTTTTTTCAGTTTATTCCCATTTCTAGAGTACTTTGGTATTTTTAAATTCTAATTATACCTTAAACTAGTGAGAATAGACTTTACCTCAATTTTAGAATTTTTTTTTACAGTTCAAATGACATTAAAGCTAATTACAAATGCACTAAATTTTCTATGGCTACTTTGTTTCATATACTTCTGTTGGATCTCTCATTTTAGATATGTTACCATACATCGAATTTCTAGGGCATAGCTGTTAGGAAATGGCTGATGGAGTCTAGTACACATAAAATGAATCTGGTATTAAACAACTATTAAATTGTATCTTAGATTTCATGTTGATACAAAGTGCTTATATATAACAGCTTATATGTAATACATGTGTGTCTACATATCTATATGTTGATTTGAAAACTGTATTTATTCCCTGTGGTTAGTTACTAGTTCCTGACAAGCTTTATCCTTTTTGAGAAGGTGAAGAGCAACAAAACAAACAAAACCCAAAAAACCCACTGTTGACCAATTTCAGTGTGCCTAAATTGTGCTGAAATTGTGATGTGTCAGATTATTGGAATTGGCTCAGACAACCTGGACACTGAAATGAGATCATGAGCATCTACTCAGAAGACGAGCTGTGCAGTACAATAATTCCACTGCTTGGATTGCAGCCACCACACTGCTGGGTAGTTAAAGGCAGAAAAGGGTCCTGTAGATGTCAGGGAGATCTAAGGCAATTCTTTCTGGCTTTCTGAAGTTAACTTTGTGGTATTGGGGTCAGAATGTCTTCATCTCTTGACAAATACTTTATAAAAATAATTGGGTTCTCATTCTTAGCTTAAAAAGTACCCCCCCACCCGCCCCGATTGCTGAATTTTATGTCTGTTATGGTGCCTACTGTAAAATCAAATAGAAAAGTAATAAAGTGTCACTGAAAATGCTTGCATTATAAAACGACATACACACAACTACTTCGTCTACTTTGTCTCAAAATACTGGAATACCCTTTCGTTAAATGTTGATGTCTGAAGCTGGGATGCATAGGGAAAAGGTAAATAGTAGTCTTTGTGGGCAATCACTATCAGCAACTTATTTTTATAAGTAGTAACTTTACTTTCAAATTAAGCATATGAAGAAGAAAATGCGGTGCTGGAATTTAAATGGCGATATATCACTTGATGAGTGTTCATACATAAAATAGAATCCAATCCTATTGGACCTGTGATAGGACTATTAACTGACCTACAAGGATAAAAGCACGAAGGTAGATCTCTAATTCCCTTGCTCCCTGCCCAAGTGAACATTTTTCAAAAGTGCTAACTAGTTAGAAACATTGATTTTCCTCTTTGCTATTCTGTGATTCTCACCAGGATTTGAGCTTATTCCTATTAGCAGGACTTCATTAAATCTCAGTTTATCACCGAGGAAACATGCCCAGTATGGAAATAAATGGAAGTTCAAGAATACCACAAATCATAATTTGTAGGTTTTTATAGTAATTGTTACAATCTTACATCTTACAAATTGTCATAGTATTTTGATGTTAGGTACATAACTTTTTTCTGATGATACAGTTTCTTTTGCTGCCACCGAAGACTTCCGTTTTCCTTTTTTTTTCTTCAGTGAAATCTTTATATAACCTAGCTGGAGAAGGTGTAGGTGTGTATTGTTTTAATTTGAATTTATATTTGGTAATAAAAAGAAACAAAAGAAACCTCTCTTTTGAGCTCATAATAACATCATGTCCTAAACTTCATTTAAGCATTCTATATGGAGAGCCTACAAACTTGTCTGGAATGGAAGACCTTGAATTTTAGTTGAGGACACATAGAAATTAAGAGGTGGACACTGCCTGTAGAGGTGGGAAAACGTACTTGGGAAGGATAGATTGGCAAGGTGGGTAACCATCGTTGTCTTTGGTGATCTGGGCCATGATAAGAGCCTCTCCACTTCTCCCCCTGACAGCAAAGTCTCTAGTCTATGATTCTTCCTTCAGTGCAACTAGAATGTTCCCCAAAGATGCCATGAAATCAGTTTGCTCCAGTGATAAACAGTCTATTTCGGGTTTCTGTTGCATAAACAGGAGCATAGAATTTGGGCCACTGAATAGCTTTCAAGTGTCTGTGGAACACTATATAACTAAGTGATAAACTAGGGGTGGAAGTACAGATACGTACATTTGTGAAACGTGTCATTGGATTTGGACCCACAAAGAAAATTAAAAACCCGCCGCCCAAAAATATAGAACCCAAGCTTATTGAGGCCTGTATATGCAGTTGTCAACCTGGCATATTTTACTTCTCAGCTCGTCTTGCTCCATCTTCCCTTTAAATGACTCCTTTTCATGGGCACATGAAACTTCACATTTTTCTCCCAAATACACTCCTTTTTTTTAAATCTACTTGGTAGATACTGTTACATAACATTTCTGTGTTTGAAGATGAATCAGACCTGTTCTATAAGAAGTTGCAGGGGTATTGCCACTGGATTTTTTCTCTGTTTGATTTTTCCCCCCATGTGTAATGTTTAATCCTCCATCCAATGATAGAGCCTATCAATCTTGATTTTTCTGATGATAAGTTAGTGCATCTTAGTTAAAAAAAAACAACAAACCTTTAGCACTGTATATAGTACTTTGATGTCTAAAAGTTGCTCAATGAAGTTAGGTGCATGAATTAATGAATGGAAAAGAAACCTGGAGGCTATATCTTAAAAAATTCACAATTATGACATTAAATCTAGTGAGGGGAATTTTTTTTTTTTTTTAGAGATTTTATTTATTATTTGACAGAGAGGGAACATAAGCAGGAGTGGGGGAGGGAGACAGCCTGATGTGGGGCTCCATCCCAGGATGCTGGGATCATGAACTGAGCTGAAGGCAGACGCTTAATGACTGAGCCACCCAGGCGCCCCTAGTGAGGGGAATTTTAACAGAAAAACACGTGTTTTAGAGAAATAAATTTCTGAGTTTACGTATGAGGCTCAGCTTGATTCAGAATATATGAGAAGTTTTCGGTGAAAAATGATAACTATCAATAAACTGTTGGAGGATACAGACTTCCAATTACTAAATAAGTCCTGGAGATGGAAAGTACACCATACAGAATATAGTCAATAATATTGTAATACATAGGGTGGTAAGTACTTTACAATATATATGATTTTTGAATCCTTATGTTCTTGTGAAACTAAAATGTCAACTTTGGGGGCACCTGGGTGGCTCAGTTGATTAAGTGTCTGCCTAAAAAATCTTAAAGTGTAATTATGCTTTAATTAAAAAATTATGAGAGGGGCACCTGGGTGGCTCAGTCAGTTAAGTGTCTGACTATGATTTCAGCTCTGTTCATGATCTCAGGGTAGAGCGATCAAGCTCTGTGTCAGTGTCTGTGCTCAATGCAGAATCTGCTTGCACATGTACATTCGGTCTCAAAGAGATGAGAATTGTTCATTGCTTAGATTCTGTATAGTTTGTTTTACTCAACTTGCGTTCCACAAATAGATCTTAATAAAGACACTATATACTAAGTGCTAAAGAGAATACTTTTTTGAAAATTACTCATAAGAAATTCAAAAGCCAATGAAGAAGGTACTTGTCATAGTTTGAGAATAAAGAGTTTTTCCAAGGGTAAAGCTATGAAACTGATGAGGATAACAATGCCTAGACTTTTTCATGTAAAAATCATTTTGATTTAGTGACAGTTTGAAGTTGTAGTCAGTGTCGAAATCAGCCGTGCTGTTTGTTAAGAATGGAGAAAGTGTGTGTTTGAAGCAAGTAAGGACCAGCATAATGAAATCTTTACTGGACCTTGTGAGGGTCTCAAAATACCACATTAATAGGTGCCTGGGTGGTTCAATCACTGAAGCGTCTGCCTTCAGCTCAGGTCATGCTCCCCAGATCTTGGGATCTCATGTTGGGCTCCCTACTCAGTGGGGAATCTGCTTCTCCCTCTCCCTCTGGCCGTCCCTCCGCTCATGCTCTCTCTTTCTCATTTGCTCATTCTCACAAATAAAATCTTTAAGAATATGAGATTAAAAATGAGAAATTTGGAGTAACTGTTTTAATGTTAATGTAAAATAAGTTACAGAGTTGATAGATGCAGGTCAATAAATATAGGACTAAAAGAGTGATAAAACAGTTACTGTGGGTGAATCCTATATTGACCTTTTATTTTATGCTAGGAATGATATTAAGCGTCATTTCCTCTAGTTCCATAACAACCTGATGAGATGGTTATTATTAACTCAGTATTACAAGTAAGAAACCTGAGGCTTTGAAAAGCTGAAACCTTGGGGCGCCTGGGTGGCTCAATGCGTTAAAGCCTCTGCCTTTGGCTCAGGGCATGATCTCAGGGATCAGGCCCGCATCGGGCTCTCTGGTCAGCAGGGAGCCTGCTTTCCCCTCTTTCTCTGCCTGCCTCTCTGCCTCCTTGTGATCTGTCAAATAAATAAAAATCTTAAAAAAACCAAAAACAAAAACCTGAAACCTTGCTCTAAATCCTACAGTTAGAAATCGGCAGAGGGGAGACTTTGATATTTCAGTTGATACCATTATATTGTTTTTCTCTTAGGCTAGATGGCATTTTCACAACTTCATCTCTTATTATTTTAATACTTTAATAATGTATTTTATGTTGACTTCCTTCTTGATACATTATTAAAGATGGTGAACAACCCTTCAGAAAAACAGTATGGAAGTGTATCTGTCTTCTTGCAATGCTGAGAGTATATTCTCTTGGATTGCTGAGAGTTTGTTCTCAACTAAAATATGTTTTCATTTGCATAGTTTTCTTATAATTACGATTTAAAAACAGAACTGCATATTCCTTCTTAACTGATATTTAAACTATTTTTAAAGTCATTTTAATATTCTCTCCAATTGTTTCTTTTTTAGCTCAATATTTATAATTCTATATAATTTTGGTTGGGTGGCATTTTAACATGGAATAGCTAACTTGTTCTTAATAACATTTTGATTTGTGCAATCAATCTGTATATTTGAGATCATTCTTATTCCAAAGTTTTTAGGACTAATTATGGTGTGTGTGTGTGCGCGTGTGTGTGTGTGTTTGGAGTTAATAAGCTTAGATACTAGGGGGGAAAACAGTGGAAAGATTATACCACAGATAATTAATAAAAATCAATTAGTTTGTTAATGAGTACTCTGTCAGTACCCAAGGTGGCAGAAACCAGCTGGGGGAAAGAAATCAGGATCCCTGAATAGGACATTTAGAATGCCTGAGTCCTGCTGAGAATTCAAGAGGAAATAACTAGAAGAAGCACTACTTGGGTTAAAACTAGCTAAATTTCCTCTTGAGATTGCAATTCTTCTAGCTAATAAATCTAGTAAAAAAGTGATTCACCTTTAGTGTATGCCATAAAGCATTTTCTGAGGCCTTAAGTACATTGCTCACTGCCCTGTATTAAAAACAAACCCATAGTTGTAAATGTCAATGACTAGGAATATTAGAGCCCTTGCATCTTTCTTATGTTAGTAGAAAAGCTGGAAGCACCCATTACCTCTTCTATGACTTTTTACATTGTATTTATATAAATGGCAAAAGTCAAACATGAGCTGACAGGGAAATACAAAATCTGTCTTCCAATGGTCCTTGAATGAAAAAGCAGAAAATTCCAAATATAACAATTGACCTTCATAGAAAGTTTTTGAAACTCATTGTTTCCACTGTTAATTATATTTAAGATTATTTCCTCTCCATCATACATAATTATGGATTATTTATGGAAGTAATACGAAAGAGATGATTCACATGAAAACAATTCCATTTGATAAGTCTTCTTTAAGCATTTAAGAAGGAAAAAATGTATTCCAGTAGGATTATTGTTTTTATACATACCTGTATATACAAATTTGTTGTAAATACAAGGTTCCAGTAATTGCAGTGAAAGTAAATATGATTGCTAGTGGATCTCTTTTGGATAGAGGATAAATTCTCAAAGATGTTTTCAGTATTGGTTACTCTTGTGGCAAAAATGTTCCAAAATCTGTAAGGTGAATGGAATAAGATAAATAAAAATTTCTCTTGAGAAATTCTACCTAATAACTCCCTCTCAATATGAATTAAGGTCCTAGGGGTAAAAGATCATCGATATGACTTAACTAGTTAGCTTTCATAAATAACATGTTCCTCTAATTACATGTACAATTTCTTTGTAGTGAAATGAGAGATCACACATTGGTAGGATTGAAAAGACTGAGTACAGACAAAGAAATGACTTGTGTAAGCCAAGACTATTTTTAGTTAAAAAATTATCCATCAAATATATGTTGTACAGTTCTCATTATAATGTGCACAACTGTGTGCTTAAAAACACATGTACAAAGAGCAAACGTGATATTGTCATTTAAATAAATCAGATTATAGTTTTCTTTTTAGTGCTCTCAATATCAAGATATTTCTTCTTTTTCCTCTAGTACATTTTTAATTTCCTAGGAGGCAACAGTAATAGTTTCAGTTCCATGATCTTACATTTCCTTTAATGCATGGGACTTTTCAAATGTTCTGGCTTCTGGGTACATATAAAATACAATTATGCTTCATTTCAAAATATGTTGAAAAATGAACACCTCTATATTCACTTTAGGAATATAGAGATATTCACACACAAATGAGGAATTCATCTGTGAATATGTGAGTTTTTAGAGCACATATGTTGTTAAATTTATCATTTTCCGTTTAACCTTTGCTATTCCATCAAGAAATTGAATAACATTATTCATACTAACAAGTCGTATGATTTTTTCTTTCAGTAGCTAAACAGGGGCAGTTTTTTTCAGGCCATTTCTTAGTTTTTGAAAGTCATGTGAACCCAAAGAGATAAACTGGCCTTTCCTGTGGGATGGTGGGTGTCACCATCTAACCTCATTCAGAGGTGCTTGGCTCCATGAGAAACTGGCAAACTTATTTTAAACTTATCCCAGAATTAAAATTTAATAGGGAAAATTATAGTTTATTCCACTAAAATGGAATGCATTTCCATTTTAGTTCCTAAGTACCAGAAGCTTTGACATAGACTGTTTGTGATTTTAGACCTCCCTTTGAAAGGTGAGGAAATTGAGGTCCTAAGTTACTTACTGATAGATGTGTGATTGAACCAATGGTCTGTGACATAGGATTGTTGAGGTTTAAATGCCTGCTCTGTTACAGAGTACTTGGACAAACATTAACCTCATTGTATTTTGACTAGTTCTTCTGAAAATAAGGATAATGATAATGACTATCTCAGATAGTTGATGATTAAGAAAAGTTGTTTTTTAAAGAATTTATGACAATGTATATAATACATGGTAAGAGATATATAAGTGTTGGCAAAATAAATCATTTAATCATGGTAATACATTCAAAACATATAAATCCTTCCTTTGAAACACTGCCAATCAGGGGCACCTGGGTGGCTCAGTGGGTTAAAGCCTCTGCCTTCGGCTCAGGTCATGATCTCAGGGTCCTGGAATTGAGCCCAGAATCAGGCTCTCTGCTCAGCGGGGAGCCTGCTTTCTCCTCTCTCTCTGCCTGCCTCTCTGCCTACTTGTGATCTCTCTCTCTCTGTCAAATAAATAAAATCTTAAAAAAAAAAAAAAAAAAAAGACTGCCAAACAGTGAAGCTGCTGGAGGTAAACATTTATTCCCTCATTCAATATTAGACATTGGATTGTTAATTGAAGAAATGATGGAACTTTCAGCATTTGTCAGGATTAATGTTAGCTGCAGGAAATTATTAAAAAAAGTTTCTCAAAGAGTCAAATCATCGTTGAAGAGAGAAAAACGTATGTAAATAAGTAAAATAGAATGTGATAGGTGTTGGAAAAGCGATAAATTTCGATAACGGAGAGCCTCACAAAGAAATTTCAGTAGTTCTTTAAGTATTAATAGAAATATTTCAAGTGAAGGAAAAGGAAAATACATCTTGAATGCAAACAAAGGCTGGATGAGACTGTGGCTTCTCGAGCTCTGCTCTCAAACTTTCTCACTCAGGGACCTGCTTAGAAGAACAGCCCAATGCGGGACATTGACATTCTCCTGAAAAAATAGCAAGAAGTTAAGCCAAACCATGCAATCACACTTAAAACTTTTGTTGAGAATGAGGCATGAGTAACACACCCTGAACCAAAGGAAGTCACATGGCCACGCCTAAAACTGATGAAGTAGGCATCAGTATTTTTTAAGAGAACTATGTATTTTTTAAGAATACTAGAGGTCCCATAACAATGAGCAGGGATTATAATTTCCCTGTGGGAAGAAAGTGAATAATTAGAAATAATATAATTTATCACAGGTATTTAGGGAATTACAGAAAACTTGTTGTGGTTGGAGTACAGACTTTAAACTGCATTGAATAGGAAGAGATAAAAAGGATAAATTCTATCAGATTGTGGAATATCTCCTGTATCTTTTTAAAAACTTAAATTCAATTAACATATAGTGTATTCGTAGTTTCAGAGATAGAGTTCAGTGATTCATCAGTCTTAAATAATACCTAGTTTTCATTATATCACTTGCCCCCCTCAATGTCCATCACCCAGCTACCCCATCTCCCCATGTCCACACCTCCAGCAAACCTGTTTGTTTGCTATGATTAAGAGTCTCTTATGGCTTCTCTCTCTCTCTGGTTTTGTCTTATTTTCTCTCCCATCTCCTATGATCGTCTATTTTGTTTCTTAAATTCCACATATGAGTGAGATGATATGATAATTGTCTTTCTCTGTTGACTTACTTGGCTTAGCATAATATCCTCTAGTTCCATCCGCATCATTGCAAATGGAAAGATTTTATTTTTTTGATGGATGAGTAATAGTCCATTGTGTGTGTGTGTGTATCACATTTTCTTTATCCATCTGTTTATGGACATTTGCAGTCTTTCCATGTTTGTTTATGGACATTTGCGGTCTTTCCATATCTATTTATGGACATTTGCAGTCTTTCCATGTTTGGCTATTGTAGACGTTGCTCCTATAAACATAGGAGCAAGTGCCTCTTCAGATCACCACATTTGTATCTTTGGGGTAAATATCCAGCACTGCATTTGGTGGGTCATAGGGTCACTCTATTTTTAACTTCTTGAGGCACCTCCATACTGTTTTCCAGAGTGACTGAACCAGCTTGGATTCTCACCAACAGTGTAAGAGGGTCTCTGCATACTCGCCAACCTTTGTCATTTCCTGACTTGTTAATTTAGCCATCCTGACTGGTGTGAGGTGGTACCTCATTGTGGTTTTGATTTGGATTTCCCCGATGCTGAGTGATGTTGAGCACTTTTTCATGTGTCTGTTGGCCATTTGGGTGTGTTCTTTGGAGAAGTGTCTGTTCATATCTTCTGCCCATTTCCTGACTGGATTATTTGTTTTTTGGGTTTTGAGTTTGATAAGTTCTTTATGGATTTTGGATACTAGCCCTTTATCTGATATGTCATTTGCAAATATCTCTCATTCCATAGGTTGTCTTTTGGTTTTATTGACTGTTTCCTTTGCTGTGCAGAAGCTATTTATTTTGATGAAGTCCCAATAGTTATTTTTTACCTTTGTTTCCTTTGTCTTTGGAGACAGGTCTAGCAAGAAGTTGCTGTGGCCAAGGTCAAAGAGGTTGCTGCCTGTGTTCTCCTCTAGGATTTTGATGGATTCCTATCTCATATTTAGGTCTTTCATCCATCTTTGTGTATAGTAAAAGAAAATGGTCCTGTTTCATTCTTCTGCATGTGGCTGTCCAGTTTTCTCAGCACAGTTTGTTGAAGAGACTATCTTTTTTCCATTGGATATTCTTTCCTGCTTTGTTGAAGATTAGTTGATCATGGAGTTGAAGGTCTGTTGCTGGGCTCTCTATTCTGTTCGATTGATCCCTGTGTCTGTTTTTGTGCCAGTACCGTACTTTCTTGGTGATTACAGCTTTGTAATAGAGCTTAAAGTCTTGCATTGTGATGTCACCAACTTCAGTTTTCTTTTTCAACATTCCTGTGGCTATTCAGGGTCTTTCGTGGTTTCACACAGAGTATCTCTTGTATCTAAAATCATCTTGACTTTCCCATGATCAGTAATTAGAATAATAAAAACAGATGGAATCAGAAAGGGAGAAAAACCATAAGAGATTCTGAATCATAGGAAACAAACTGAGGGTTGCTGGAGGGGGAGGGGTGGGAAGATGGGCTAACTGGGAGATGATATAATGAGCACTGGGTGTTATATGCAGTTGATGAATAATTAAACTCTACATCTGAAACTAATGATACATTATATGTTAATTGAATTTAAATAAAATAAGATAAAAAAAAGTAATTGATATTTAGAAATATCCTGCCTGAAAGGGGAGAAAGCCTGTAGTAAAAATGGAGGCATGGAGACTACTTAAGGGCTGAGGGATCATAGTGGTGGGAAGGAGCTTACAAAATTCAGAGTGCCTGGAAAAGGCAGAATTGATAGACTCAGACCAGTTGTGGAAGGTGAAGAGAAAGAATTTTGAGGAGAAAAAAGTAAAATTAAAAGAATTCCAGCGTGGACAGCTAAATAATGAGATTGAGCCAAGAAGTAAGGGGAACAAAAATCAGTTAATTGAATTAAAGTAAATATAAGATTTTTGGCAAAGAATAGGAGTGGAATTACTCTGTCAAGTTCAGGGTGTAGATGAAATGAAAGGAGGCTTCAGAGAATGGAACTTGTAAGCTGACTTTACAGAATCAGCTGGCAAAGGGAGAAATGTATGGCAGTGCAGGTGGCATTAAAAAGAATGCCATGTTCTTAAAAGTCAAGATAGTTAGGACCACAAAAATGTTATTTAAAATCAAAGCAAGTCATGAAATAGTGAAATATACTTGTCTCAGAGTTCTAGTACAATCTCTTTCTCAGTCTTTGATCTCTGAGTAAAAGAATACGTGCAAACTGAGAATGACATAATTGGGTAAAAAGAACAAGGTACAAAATGTCTTTACTAATGGGTTAATCTCAAGGTTAAAGGCCAACTAGAAATCAAGTTTGATTCATAAAATGAATTATGAAAATGACAAATGACTGGAAGAAAATACATAAATTTGAAACAACCATTTCTAGTGTCTGAACATAAATCTCTGGATATTGACCTTAGTTTTGCTTTAAGAAATATTTTTAGCAATGTAGAAACTGTCACGCATAGAAATGGATAACAGCAATTGCTGCTGGGTCTCTGTCTTAAGTTAGCTTTCATGATGATGTGGATCATTTCATGTTCAGTTTAGTTGATAGAACCAGAATCAATATTAGTACTGTAAATATCACATGCTAGTCTCATACTAATGGAAGAAACAGAACAAAATTTTATCAAGGAAATATTGCTATAATGGACTTTAAAAGGAGACCAGCTAGTTAATTTGGGTGGAAATGAGTAGGTTAACAAAATCCTAATGAATTTACAATAATCAAGTTAGATTCTCAGCTTTAGATTTCCAGAAATTCAATTTGAAAAATTACGCAATAACTTTTTGAGGTCTGACTCAAGTTTGGTTGTGAGAAATCACATTCATAAAACACTAAATTATAAACCCTAATGTCATTACTAACCAAATACTAGTTACTTACATCAGGTGCTCCTTTTTTCAAAATTACATGGAAGAAAATTGACATGAGAGAATACTATGTGCTTTGCCTCAAAGTGAAGGAAATAAGTGACTTGGAATTTCTGCCAAACTAGGTAAACTGGACAAAGTACCATTCTGTAGTCTAAAAATAATTTTATCTATAAACTCACTATAGACTGAATCTGTAAGTCCCATTCTTGCTACAGTGACTCCGGAGTTCCGGGGTGGGAATAGAAATCTAACAACCATGTTTCTGATTCTTATGAAATAAGTTTTGGAAACATTGGCATGATGAATGAACACCTGATCCTTAATTATCCTTTCCTAGTAAGGTGCATGAAGATTTCTATCAATTCTAGCTCATTCCTGAGAATAGTTCTTAGCTGCTTTATTTATCCAAGTATTAAGCATGACTCTTCATTGATAGAAACTTGGACTCTCTAGTACCATGTTTATATACCATGTACTGCTGTGTTGTTGTGGGGACAATTGGTTTCACTTATTTTGGGTGGTTACTAACCACTTAATTCAGGATAAATTCAGTATAAAAAAACCCTAAAAGATAGGCTATACCTTATATCATAAACTGAATGTGGTTGGAGTTGTGCTTCATAATTACTGGAAAAAAGTGTGTGTGGGAGATGTGCATGTGTGCACCTTCCCATAGTTGGTTCAGATTAAGTTCTTACAAGGGAGTCTGCTGTGTCAAACCTCAGGAAGATACTTTTTTTTAGATTTCATTTATTTGACAGATCACAAGTAGGCAAAGAGGCAGGCAGAGAGGGTAGGGGGGAAGCAGGCTGCCTGCTGAGCAGAGACCCCTGATGCAATGCGGGGCTCCATCCCAGGACCTGAGTTGAAGGTAGAAGCTTAACCAACTGAGCCACCCAGGGGCCTGAGGAAGATAATCTTTTATGTGTTGCGTCTTGTTTGTTTGTAGGTTTGTTGATTGGGTTTTGACTTTGGGTAATAGCTGACAGGTCAGATTATAGTTCTATATAACAATGGCAATGAGAGGGTTAAGAGAAGTGAAATGAATGGGTGCCTTCATGTTTTACAAGATTTTTTCACTTCTTTGTTATGCAGATATTTGAATCTCTATCCCTACTTTGTGTCAGGTATTATGATTGTGTGTGAAGATGATGGCCACTATCTTATTTTTAATACTGTTGTGATAATTTTTGTAAGCTGAAGACCTATCCCCTTAAGTATGTGGGAAAAATACAGCTATATCTCACTTGGGTTGTCCATTTTGTGGTGTGTCTTTACAAGTTTGATCGGGATTAATGAACTGAGACTTTTCTTGGAGATTTTTTTCCCCTTACTTTCAAAGAGACTAAAGAAGCCCAAGAGCCCTATCTCCTGTGCCAATAGCAAGAGTAGTAGCAGGTTTTGCTGAAATTGATTATGAATGTCTCCAGCTACTGGCAAAGCAGAAGTACAGCCTGTCCATATCCTTGTGAGGATAGAGTGAAAATTAAAATGAAAACAGGACATGGCAAAGGTAAAGTGAAAGATTTCGCTATTAGGCTAGTGCTTTGATCATAAAGATTCAAACATATCTATCACTCTACATCTGTGAGAATGTATTAAAAGGTTAATGAAGTTTGGTACCTTTTTGGACTTAAAACTAAATTGTCAGGTCAGCAAATATGAAGAATTTTTTGTACTGTGGACTATCCTAGGAAATTCTCTAGGGGGAAAAATGAGATGCCTTTGCGAGTTATTCCAGAACGTACAGTATCTTAAAACTGTTCTATACAATTTCAAGGCTGTTTCAAAGGAGTACGTAGAGCTAATCCTGCTTAAAAAGAAATTGGGAAGGCTCAAGAAAATCCATAATGTGAGAAACCAGGACAATACAGTGCTATGATTTATATATAATTTATAGACCTTTGAATGAGATATTCACCATTTTAGTAATTTGAGAAAGACAACTGTTTCACAGCTGTCTGTAGAATAAGGCTCCCATCATAAGACTGCATATAATAGTGATACTTCCATGGGTTAAATGAGCAGAGCTTGAAGTATTATTTTTTTTAAAAATTGAAAGGTTGTGGCAGTAATAAAAAGGTTGAATGGTAATGCCTCTAATTGAACAGTAAGGCCTCTTCCCTATTAAGTCACTCTTTCATCTGTCTTTTTAATTATTTCATTATCATTTTGTACTGCAGTTCACAATGAAATGACCATTTGTGTTTAAGTGAAAGCTAATTATTAGGACTGAATTATTGTGCAGTTTATTGATCCCAATGGTGGATTAAGGGCTTTAAGTTCGTCTAGACAGAATAGTTAGCAAAATGACAAAAGGAAACATATAAGGCCCTTGGGAAGAATCCCTATGCTCCATAAGCAATTAATGCCTGCCAGGTAATGGAATTTAAGTTTATACTAAATCCAGCAGAGCTTTGACATTTCAACTGCCTTATAAACACATTAGTCTAATGAATTAAGACTTATGAATTGTGTTTAGACACAAGTAGGGAGAGTAAGTCGAGGATATTTTTAGCTATCCATTGACCCAATGAAAAATAGGTCATTTTCTCTCTGAATTTGATGAAAAATGAAATGTGTTCTTCCTTGTGTTTATCTCTGTTCATTCTGTTCTCTGTTGATGGATGTGTATTAACAATTTCCATTTCCCGGAGAACACTAATCTCCCTTATGGATGTGAAAAGTATGCAGTAATAAACCAAGAAAAGAGAAAAATATATGTATGTACACACACACACACACACACACACACACACACACACACACACAGACACACACACACAGCTGAGGAAGAACCCAAACAGCCCATTCATCTCAATCCAGTGCTGGACATTTTTTAAAGCAATCTGTCATTATGGTGATGAGTAAGACCCAGTCTGAGCTAATGATACAACCCATTGTTGTCATTTATAAGAGCATATCTTAGAGTGGAGTTGGAGATCTTAATCAGTCCTTCAGTTATGTGACTTTTTTCCTGAAGTGCTGTATTCAAAGCTCTATTGACAACATGACATAGAGGTTTTTGGAAAAACGGCTAAAGCTTTTCTGACATCAATAAAGCTTTTGAAAGCAACTCCAGGAAATAATTACAAAGCAATTAAGATCAAGGTGGTATTATGGAATGACAAAATTATTTTTCTTTCCCATCTTTATTTTGAACCTTCCCCGGAAAACTTACTTCACTATACCAGCCATGATTATTTAAGAGCCAAGTAACAGATATTTAAGTTCTGTGTACAAAAAAAAAAAAAAAAAAAAAATCTAGTACCTTTTACCTGTCGAGATTTTTCTGAATTTGAAGTCTTTTTTTCTCTGTGAAAATCTTGCACATGTTAATAGAGTCTTCTGTGTGTCTTAAAAATACATATATCATGTCAAGGACTATTGAATGAAGAGGCATCCATACCAGTTAGCCAGAGGCACAGTTTAAATATTAAAGTATATTTATACAAAATATATTTTAGTTGCTCATCGTGTAAGTTTGAATTAAATTGAAGGCATTCATATGCACAAGATAAAATCTATTTAGCAATTGCAAAAATGCTCCATTATATTTACGCACAATTTTATTGCTTGCATTTGACAGTGGCAAAGTAGCTGGTTTAATAAGCAAGCATAAGTTTTTATAGCAATGGTTATGGACTTTTATGGTATTTAAACTAGATTAATCAGTGAAGTATGATAAAGTTGAAGGATTAAACAGACTGTGTGCACTTAAATATAAAACACTAATGGGGAAATCTTGCACGAGGCAATATTTGTTATTATGAAAATATAATAAAAGGATAATTGGTGGGGTTCTTTCTAGGAAAAAGATGGGTTTTCTCAGCTTAAGAAGTCAAATTAATGCCTAGGGAAATAGGGCATCCTTCTTATATGTAGACGTGGTGCCACCTACATGAGAGTCATTTGATTTTTAAAACCTAAAATAAAACTTATGCCTTACGTTATGCCACTATATAGCTGAATTAAAAAAATGATCCTAGAGAAAAACATTCTGAACATTTTCCTAATTTTATCTTTGTAAAATTGCATATGTGCCCCTGGATATGCATATTCAGATGTTGATTTACAATACATTTGCAAGATTGGAAGACTTTGTGCTCTGTTTTGAAGGAAAAAGTACTTGTAATGAACTAAGTTAGAAAATATTTTTCAGAACGTTTGAAATTTGAATACCTCAAATATATTGGTAGGGGTTAGAAGTAAAAATTCAAATAGCATTTATTTACGTAAAATTTTTTTTTGAGAATCTTACCTGTGGTAGGTGTATATGATTCAAAGTCGAATAGGATATGTTCTCTAACCTTAAGAACACAAACACTTGCATTAGTTATCTACTACTGCATAACAAGTTATCCTAGAACTTAACAGTCAAAAATGACAAATAGTACCTCATAGTTCCTGTGGGTCATGAATCTGGGAAGAGCTTAGCTGGGTTTCTCTGGTTCAAGGAGGTTCTTGAAGTTTTTCTCAAGCTGCCAGGAGGGGTAGAGTCTGACTTGAAGCCTTGTTGTCTTTCTCCAAACTCATGTGGCTATTGTCAAAGACCATTTTCTTGCCCGCTGTTGACCATGGAATGGCCTCAGTTCCTTGTTACATGGGCCTTCTTATAAGCTAATGGAACATTACTTCTGATGTAATACTTAGCCAGAAGTGAATGGGTCTGTCCAACATACTCAGGGGAGAGGATTGAAAAGGTATGCACACCAGGAGGTGGGGGTCATCGTGGTCCATTTTAGAGGCTGCCTAAAACAAAGCTAATAGCCTAGCCAAAGACACAGCCAAGTGTTAAAGTAGAATGTTGTGTCACAATAAAAGGGTGCATACAGTGCATTCACAGGAAAGCTATCAACAGACTGAATGTTCCAGGTAGACTTACAAGTGGAAAAGATGATCACAAAGAGTTTAGAAGTACTAGTGGCCAACAGCATATATGGAAATGGTGGAAAAATGTATTTCAGGTAGAGGGGTATACAAGAAAGCTTACTAGTAAACTACAGGTTGATGGTTGCCGCTAGAATACAGTCATTATTATGAGGAAGGGTGGGAAGTTAGCCTACTGTAGGTAGGTAGTAGTCAACATTATATGCTAAGCTTCATATTTGAAATTTATTTTTAAAATCAGGGAAGGCTTTTATAATCATAAGTCTGACCAGTTTTACTATGGCAGTCATGTAAAGAATATATTCAAGATCTAAGAACTGGTTAAGAAACTTTGTGATTATAGAGGAGGCACAAAAACGTGAACACAGGCTCAGCAGTAATGACAGTGGCAAGAATGACATGAAACAGTAGCTCTGGAAAGGTACCTAATGCTACAGTATGAATTGCATATGAGGCAGTAAAAAGGAAATCAATAAAATAGATCTGGAATAAACCATAATGAGTGATAACGCTATTTTCAGAGAAAGGATTTGAGTTTTTGCAAAAAGAAGCAAATTGTTCTCGCTTGATGTGATGGTTAGTTAATATGGTTATCATAACTTAGGGCTTAGACATCTAAGAAAAAACTGATTATTACAAAAATTTATGATAGAACTCTGGTACAATAAACTAAGTTTTTTTAGAGTTAAGACTCTGTTAAGAGTAAGTTACTAGATGATGGATAATTGGTATAATGTATACTCATATTTCAAGGGAGTGCAAAGCTGTGAATGCATTCTGTGTTACTTACACACCTTCATTTTCATCATTTTGTTCTTTTTTCCCCAATACTTTATTTTATTTTTTCAATGTTACAAGATTGATTGTTCATGCATCATACCCAGTGCTCCATGCAATACGTGCCCTTCTCCATACCCACCACCAGGCTCGCCCAACCCCCCACCAACCCTCCAAACCCCTCAGTTTATTGCTCAGAGTCCACAGTCTCTCCTGGTTCATCACCCCCTCCGATTTCTCCCCATTCACCCTTCCCTTCCTTCTCACAATGCCCTCCATGATTTTCCTTATGCTCCACACGTAAGTGAGACCATAAGATAATTGACTCTCTCCACTCGACTTATTTCACTCCGCATAATCTCTTCCAGTCCCGTCCATGTTGATACAAAAGTTGGATATTCATCCTTTCTGATGGAGGCATAATATTCCATTG
>CM052809.1:62808727-62854116 GCA_028533885.1 Nasua narica
GTTTGCTTTGTTGACTGTTTCCTTCGCTGTGCAGAAGCTTTTTATCTTGACAGCAACTTCTTTCAGGACATGTCTCCAAAGGCAAAGGAAACAAAAGCGAAAATGAACTTTTGGGACTTCATCATTTTGTTCTTAGGGGAATTACATTAATGTCATCAAACTTCATAATGTAGGCATAAGAAAACGTTTAAGAATGAGACAGGATTCCAAAGACATTAGCCTTGTGTCTACCACTTACTTAGGTTCTCCAAATCCAAAAATAATGATTAATAAAATTTCCAATTAATGAATTCATTGTTAAAATGTGCTTGTAAAGTATTTTTTAAATTGAAGTGAAGCCTGTAATGGAGTGAAAGCAAAGTGATAGTATGTTGTTAGGTAAGGATAATAATAAAACTGACCTTAAATCTTAATTTCTCTGTAAGAACTGAAATGATATCCGTTCATTATACTTTGCAGAGTATTTTGGTACTTTACTAAGATCCTTTCTTAAATACTGAAGTACATGAGCGTCAAAAAAAGATGAGCTTTCTACAGAAAACATTGTAAATAATGGCCCTGTTTCAAACCAGAACTGTTACACCTTTGGTTTTGAAGTATATTATATCAATGTGTCAGCTTTTTAAAATGCATATAAAAATGATACGCACATTAAGCTCAGTTGAGCAGTGAACCTAGTAATTGTTTGAAAACTTAAATGGAATTCACTAGGTCTTTAATCACAGCATAAAGAAAAAATTATGTGTATATATATGTATGTGTATATATATGTATACATATATATGTAAAAAACACATCAGGAAGAACTGACACTTTGTAAAATATTCAAATGAATAGCAAACATGTATGGTTACATGTTTTACGGTGTTGCCAGAGAATATGGAAAAATCTAAATCCTGGAAGTCATTATGGGGCTAAAGTTACACATCATGGGTTATTTTGATTAGTTTTACTACTTAGTAGCTAGGTGATTTTTGGAATGTAACAACTTCTCTAAGACTAGGACATTGACAAAATAGGAATAATAGTGGTGTGTATTTCACAAGGAGGTTGTGGAAGAACTGCTTAAATGAGCAATGCATTGAACTGCTTAAATGAGCAATGCATTGAAAATGGTTAAGTGACTAGATATTAAATGCACTTAATACATTTTAGCTATTATAATGAAATTTGCTTTCAAATAATATATTTTTATTTAGATTTTACTTTCTGCTTTTGTTTTTGTGCTTTATATTTATTGAGTAATGGAAAACTTAGGATAATTATTAAAGAACATACACATGAGAAACTATAATGTGCTTTACTTTTTTTGTTTTCAAATTTTTATTTAAATTTCAGTTAACATACAGTGCAGTATTGGCTTCAGGAGTACAGTTCAGTGATCGATCACTTATATACAACACCTAATGTGCCTCGTAACAAGTGGCCACCTTAATACCCTTTACCCATCTATCCCATCTCCCACCCACTTTACTCCATCAACCCTGTTCGTTCTTTAAGAGTTTTATTGTCTGTTTCCCTCTTTTTTTTATACTTTTTCCCCTTCCCCTATGTTCATCTCTTTTGTTTCTTAAATTTCAAATGTGAGTGAAATCATATGGTATTTGTCTTTCTCTGACTTGTTTCAGGTAGCATAATACAGTCCAGTTCCATCCACATCATTACAAATAGCAAGATTCCATTCTTTTGATGGCTAAGTAATATTCCCTTATGTACTTATACCACATCTTTATGCATTCATCAGTTGATGGACATTTGGACTTTTTCCATAGTTTTGCTATTGTTGGTAATAACTGCTATAAACACTGGAGTGCATGTACCCCTTCAAATCTCTATTTTCGTATCCTTCGGGTAAATGCCTAGTAGTGCAATTGCTAGGTTATAGGGTGATTATATTTTTAACGTTCTGAGGAATCTCCATACTGTTCTGCAGAGTGGTCGCACCACTTTGCATTCCCACAGAGATGGCAAGAGTGTTCCCCTACTCCACATCCTCACCAACACCTGTTTTTTTGTACTGTTCTTTTAGCCATTCTGGCAGCTCTGAGGTAGTATCTCATTATGGTTTTCATTTCTATTTCCCTGATGATGAGTGATGTTGAGCATCTTTTCATGTGTCTCTTTGTCATCTGGATATCTTCTTTGGAAAAATATCTGTTCATGTCTTCTGCCCATTTCTGTACTGGATTATGTGTTTTGGGCTTGATAAGTTCTTTATAGATTTTGGATATTAACGCTTTATTGGATATGTGCCCAATAAGAAGTTGCTATGGCTGAGGTCAAAGAGATTACTGCCTGTCTTTCCTCTAGGATTTTGATGGTTTGTTATCTCACATTTAGGTCTTTCATCCATGTTGAGTCTATTTTTCTCTATGGTGTAAGGAAAGTGGTTTAGTTTCATTCTTCCGCATCTGACTGTCCAATTTTCCCTACACCAATTGTTGAAGAGAATTGTCTTTTTTTTCCGTTGGATATTCTCTCCTGCTTTGTCAAAGATGAGTTGACGATATAGTTGCGGGTCCATTTCCGGGTTCCTTATTCTGTTCCATTGAACCACGTGTCTGTTTTTGTGCCAGGACCATACTGTCTTGATGATTACAGCTTTGTAATACAGTTTGAAGTTTGGAATTGTGATGCTGCCAACTTTGGCTTTTCTTTTTCAAGATTGCTTTGGTTATTTGGGGTATTTTCTAGTTCCATACAGATTTTAGGATTGTTTGTTCTACCTCTGTGAAAAATACTGGTGGTATTTTGATAGGGATTGCATTAAATGTGTAGATTGCTTTGGGGGTAGTAGAGACAATCTAACAATGTTTGTTTTTCTGATTCATAACCATGGAATGTTTTTCCATTTCTTTGTGTCATCCTCAATTTCCTTCTTAAGTGTTCCATAGCTTTCAGAATACAAAACTTTTACCTCTTTGGTTAGGTTTATTCCTAGGTACCTTAGGATATTTGGTACAATTATAAATAGGACAGATTCCTTGATTTTTCCTTTTGCTGCTTAATTATTGGCATATAGAAATGGAACAGATTTCTATACATTGATTTTATATCCTGTGACTTCGCTGAATTCATGTATACTAGCAATTTTTTTTGCAGTCTTTCATGTTTTTATAGAATATCATGTTATCTGTTAATAGCGAAAGTTTGACTTCTTCCTTCCCAATTTGGGTACTTTTTAATTACTTATTTTGTTGTTGTTGCTTTTGTCTGATTGCTAAACCTAAGACTTGCAGTACTATGTTAAATAGTAATGGTGAGAGTGGACATCTTTGTCTTGTTCCTGACCACAGGGGAAAGGATCTCATTTTCTCCCCATTGAAGGTGATATTAACTGTGGGTCTTTTGTATATGACCTTTATTATGTTGAGGTATGTTCCATCTATCCCTAGTTTGTTGTGGGTTTTTATCAAGAAAGGATGCAGTATTTGGTCAGATGCTTTTTCCTGCATCTTTTGAGAGGATCATACGGTTCTGATCTTTCCTTTTACTAACATGGTATATCAGGTTGATTGATTTGCGAATATTGAAAAATCAACCCTGCAGCCCAGGCATGAATCCCATTTGGTCATGCTGAATAATTCTTTTTTTTTTTTAAAGATTTTATTTATTTATTTGACAGAGAGAGATCACAAGTGGACAGAGAGGAAGATAGAGTGAGAGGGGGAAGCAGGCTCCCTGCTGAGCAGAGAGCCTGATGTGGGGCTCGATCCCAGAACCCTGAGATCATGACTTGAGCCGAAGGCAGAGGTTTTAACCCACCTGAGCCACCCAGGTGCCCCTGAATAATTCTTTTAATGTACTGTTGGATTTGATTTACTAATGTCTTGTTGACAATTTTCATATCTCTGTTAATGAAGATGTTAGCTTGTAATTTTCCTTTTTAGTAAGGTCTTTGGTTTTGAAATCAAGGTAATGCTAGCCTCACAGAAAGAGTTTGGGAGATTTCCTTCCATTTCTAGTTCTTGGAAAAATTTAAGAAGAAGAGATATTAATTCTTATTAAATGTCTGATAGAATTCCCCAGGGAAACCACCCGGTCCTGGACTTTTGTTGAGAGATTTTTGAGTACTTATTCAATTTCTTTGGTGGTTATCTGTTCAAATTTTCTATTTCTTCCTATTTCAGTTTTGGTAGTTTACATGTTTCTAGGAATTTGTGCATTTCTTCCAGGCTGCCTAGTTTGTTGGCATATAATTTTTCTTAATATTCTCTTGTCATTATTTGAGTTTCTCTTGTAGTCTGTCTTCATTCATTCATGATTTTATTTGGGTCCATTCACTTTTTAATTTTTTTTTAATAACATCTGACTACGGCATTATCGATTTACTGATTTTTTTCAAAGAACCAGCTCCAGGTTTCATCAGTCTATTCTACTGTTTTTGTTGTTGTTTCTATATCATTGGTTTCTGCTTTTATGTTTATTATATTCCTTCTTCTGCTGGCTTTAGACTTAATTTGTTCTTCTTTTTCTAGTTCCTTTAGGTGCAAGGTTAGGTTGCTTTTTTGAGATCTTTATTGCTTCTTGAGGAAGGCCTGTGTTGCAATATACTTCCCTGTTAGGACAGCTTTTGCTGAATCTTAAAAGTTTTGGACTGTAGTGTTTTCATTTTTACTTGTCTCCATATATTTTTTTAAATTTCTTTTTTTTCCCTAATTCACCCATTCTTTCTTTAGTAAGATCTTTCTAGCCTCCATGTACTTTTTGTTTTTCCATTTTTTTTTTTCTTGTGGTTAACTTCAGGTTTCATAGTGTTTTGATCAGAAAACAAGCATGATACAATCCAAGTCTCTTAGTTTTTGTTTAGGCTTTATTTGTGACACAGTGTGTAGTCTATTCTGGAGAATGTTCCATGTGTGCTCAAAAAGAAAAAGGGTACTCTGCTGCTTTAGGATGAAATGTTCTGAATGTATCTGTTGAGTCCATCTGGTTCAGTGTGTTCAAAGCCATTATTTTCTTGTTGCTTTACTGCCTAGATGATCTATGGCTGCAAGTGGGGTGTTAAAGTTCCTATTAATATATGATTATCAATGAGTTCCTTGGTATTATTAACCGTTTTTTATATTTGGGTGCTTCCGAGTTCTGGGCATGAATATTTATAATTAGATTTTTTGATGGATAGACTCCCTTAATTATGATACAATGCCCTTCATCTCGTTGCACTCTTTTAAGATTATTTATTTATTTGACACACAGAGAGAGAGAGAGAGAGAGAGAGAGAGAGAGAGATCACAAGTAGTCAGAGAGGCAGGCAGAGAGAGAGGGGAAGCAGGCTCCCTGCTGAGCAGAGAGCCTGATGTAGGACTTGATCCCAAGACCCTGACATCATTACCTGAGTCGAAGGCAGAGGCCTTAACCTACTGAGCCACCCAGGTGCCCCTCTTGTTTCACTCTTTAAAAAAAAAAATCTAGTTTGATAAAAGTATGGCTACTCTGGGTTTCTTTTGATGTCCACTAACATGATAGATTGTTCTCCATCCCTTCATTTTCAAACTGGAGGTGTCTTTATGTCTAAAATGAATCTCTTGTAGGCAGGATATAGATGAGTCTTGTCTTATATTTTTTTTAAATCCAGTCTGATACATGATGTCTTTTGATTGTAGTGTTTAGTCTGTTTATATTCAGAGTGATTATTGAAAGATAGAAATTTTACTGCCATTTTGTTACCTGTAAAGTTGGTGTTTCTGGTGGTGGTCTCTATTCCTTTCTAGTCTTTATTGCTTTTGGTCTTTTCTTCCCTACTCAGAGTCCCCTGTAATATTTCTTGCAGAACTGGTTCAGTGGCCATGAACTCCTTTAGTTTTTGTTTTATTATATTCCTTCTTCATCTCTCCTTTTCTGAATAACAGCCTTGTTAGAAAAGTATTCTTGGGTGCATATTTTTCCCATTCAACATGGTTACTATATTCTGCCATTGTCTTCTGGCCTGCTAAGTTTCTGTGGACAGATCTGCAAACCTCATGTGTCTCCCCTTGTTGGGTAGTGCTTTATTCCCACCCCCCTTGCTGATTTCAGGATTCTTTCCTTGTCTTTGCATTTTGGGAATTTGACTATAATATGCTTAGATGATGGTTGGCTTTTGTTGAATTTAATGAGAATTCTCTGTGCTTTTTGGATTGCAATGTCAGTGTCCTTCTCCATATTAGAGAAGTTTTAAGCTGTAATTTTTGCTAAACTTCTTCCCCTTTTTCTCTCTCTTGATCTTCTGGGACTCCTATGAAATTAATGTTCTGTTTTAAGAAGTCACTGAATTCCCTAAGTCTGATTTTGTGGGCCAATACCTTTCTTCACATCTTCTTCTCAGCTTCATTATTTTCCCATAATTTTATCTTCTATATCACTGATTAATTCCTTTGCTTCATTCATCCTCATTGTAATGTTATCCATTCAGGTTGGCATCTCAGTTACAACATACTCAATTTTTACCTGACTAAATTTTTAGTTATTTTAATGTTGCAGTAAGGCGTTCTCTATTGTCATCTACACTTTTTTCCTAGCCCAGCTAGTATGCTTATAAAGCTGTTTTAAATTCTAGTTCAGACATCTTATCTATATGTATATTGATTAAATCCCTGGCTATTACTTCTACTTCCTGTTGGCCTTTTGGGGTGAATTCCACTGGTTTGTTATTATGTCTGGGGGTGGTGGTGTGTGGAAAAAAAGCTTGATTCCAGCTGTGTTTTGGTCTGCTTGCTAAAAGAAGCTAGATCCAAGAAATAAAAGCAAAAAAAACCTCTCTCTCTCTATATATAGATTTATATATATATATATATAAGATTTATATACATGGGGTATATATAACTTTAAAAATGAAAGCAATTTAAAAGTGGAAAAAAAAGTTAAAAAAATAAAAATATAGCTAGGTACAACTTCTCCAAGAGCTGAAGCTTTGTAGCAGTCGATGCTCAGGAGACATGATGTATACAAGGGGTTTGTGCTGGTCTTTAAGGGAAAAGGCCTGTTACACTGAATCTCAGGATGACTTGCCCTGGCAGAGATGATGGATCTACAGGGTGCAGGGGGGCAGGGTTTGGTATAAGTGGCCCCAGTCTCCACTTGGTGATGTTGTTTAGCTGAGGTCAGTAATTGCTGATGGGCAGAAGGCAAATGGCATCACTCCACTATTTTGCCCCCAGAGGTATAGTTCACACCTGTGCTTTTAAGCCCTCACAGAAGAGCAAACAGTCATTCTTCTTGTTTCCCTGGCTTTTATCAAATCCCTGCCTTCACCCTGCCTGTGTCTGAGTTGTCTGCCTGCCACGTGTCACAGTACTCATGTTTTTCTTTTTTCGTTTCCTTTTTCTCCTTCTTTCTTCTTTTAAATCTCAGGCACATGGCTTGGTTTCTAAACTCCAAATTTTAGAGACTCTCATGGTAATGCCTGTGTTGATCCCCTGGGGCAGGGTCTTGCCGTACTTTTGCTGTTTTCCACTCTATCCCCAGGAAGCAGTCCCATGACTGCACAATGGTTTGGAGTTTATGGCAAAGTGGAGCAGAAAGCCAGCATCATGGCATGCTGCCCACAGCCAGCATCTTTGTTCCTATGCCTGGGAACAATGCAACATATTGGTGTCACCTATTCTTCTGTCCCCAAGGAAGCCTTGCTGCCACTCCCAACTGCACTCCAAGCAGGGGAACTAACCC
This sequence comes from Nasua narica, assembly GCA_028533885.1. Taxonomy (NCBI): domain Eukaryota; kingdom Metazoa; phylum Chordata; class Mammalia; order Carnivora; family Procyonidae; genus Nasua; species Nasua narica. Next base: position 62,816,375 of record CM052809.1, read on the forward strand.
CCACTGTGCAACCTATGGGATCCTCAGACCATGCTGTCCACTGCCAGGTCTCCCCTCCCCTTCACCATAGGAGCACTGCTAAAGCAGGCATGATCCCAGAAGTGCCAGACTTCTGAAACTTCATATTTTGCTCTCGCTGAGTGTATTACCTTGTAGTAGTCTCCAAAAGCAGGGCTCCCCTCCTTGTAACACCTGCAGTTCCTATCTCCCCCAAGTCAACTCTGCAGCTCCTGCCTCTCATGATTCTACTTGTAGACTTGAAGTGCTGTTCTCTCAGTCCTCAGAATGATTTCTTGGGTGTTCAGAATGATTTGATATTCATCTAGCTGTGTTTGAGGGACAAGAAAAACTTAGGGTCCCCCTATTCCTCCATTTTAACTTCTCCAAGAAATTATAATGTGTTTTAAGTGAAGTTGTTGCTTTAATATTTCAGAGCACATGATAGCTGTTCATATTACTTGCTGATTTATTAAGTTAATATGGGGTGCCTGACATCTTCTAAATGACTGGATAAAACTCTGGGACTACAACGTTGAGTACAACTAGACATGATCCCTGCCCTCGTGGAGTTTCCAGTCTTTCAAGAGATAGACATGCTAAGCACCCAAGAACTGCAAAACTGAAACTGTGAAATGCTAGTTAAATAATGTGCTACACTCAGATTAAGAATACAATAGTACACACTAGGAGTATTAAGTGTCAAAGTGCCCATAATTTTGGTAATAGTATTACTGGATTTCATAAATAAGCGTCTTTATTTGAATACATGGTTAAGTAAGATGATGTATAAAACATGTAACCTAGTGATTGGCAAATAGAACCAAATGCTAGTCTTCTTTACAGGTATTACTTAAAAGGAAATTATTGTTGGGGACCATATTCAGTTTTCATCCCTATATGACAGTCGTTACACTCAAAAGTGACTGTTTGCTATCATTATTATGATTGGATATATACTCTATTAGTACTATTCACTGAAATGTTACGCTTAAGTGAAATAAGATTGATTTTTAATTTTGATACATCTCTGTACTAACACTCCTAATGAATATAAAAATTAAAATAGCTAAGTGACTTCAAATATTAAAATTGTAAACCCTCAAAACTTAGTCCAAATTTCATCCACTTCCTGAATTCTATTTTGTCTAGATGGTAGTTTCACTATAATTTGAAACTTTGTTCCTAAATTATATCATTAATCATTTTAAATTAAATTGAATCAACTTGTATTAAACAGTAGCTTATAACCTAGTGGCATTTATAGAATCAAGTATAGAAGTGCCTGGATGGGTAAACCATTAAGTGTCAATATTCGTACAGTCAGGTTTTAAAGACATTTTACTATATCCATTTACAAAAAACTTGTGTTAATTGTAAACATACACATTTAAGGATGAAAAAATCTGTTAATGAAGTGATTATTATTCCTACTTGGATTTGCTAATTAACAGCTTTATTGAAGTCATTTTTTTCTTAAAATAGTAAAAACACTGTAAATTGACTAAAGTGTATTGGTAAAACTTTTAATAAGATACTCTCAAATAAAGCAAATAGTTAATAAAACCTAAGAGAAAGTTAAACTGTGAAATTATATGGATTTTAAAGAGGAAATAATTCTGATATTCATGTTTTTGAAAAAGTATAACTTGAGAAATTTTTCCTGGAAACAGCAAAATAATGGAAAAATTGACAGCTTAGTGGATATATTTTCATTATGAGAGACTTAAATTTAGAATCTTTTTTTTTAAATATATATTTTTTAAGATTTTATTTATTTATTTATTATAGAGACAGTGAGAGAGAGCGTGAGAGGGGAGAAGGTCAGAGGGAGAAACAGACTCCTCATGGAGCTGGGAGCCCGATGTGGGACTCGATCCCAGGACTCTGGGATCATGACCTGAGCTGAAGGCAGTTGCTTAACCAACTGAGCCACCCAGGCGCCCTAAACTTAGAATCCTAATCATTAAGTAAAACTGGAAAATAAAAAAGATGAAAAATGGACATTTGCTCAAAGCAATTTGCTGTTTGAGATAAAAGATACTCTATAGAGATGCTTTTTTGATGATTTCAGAGTCTCCTATAGTCTCTTCATGAAAATCAACAGTCAAATCCATCCATGATTTGCTTGGAACCTTCTTATTCCTGAATTTCCTAAGGAAGTGGTCGCTCTTGGCATCCTTTGTAGCTTAGTTGAGTCATTAATCCTTGTTAATGTCTTACTGGTTAATTTGTTACCCTTTCTTGGAAGGACTGATTTCTTATCCATAGCATGACTAAAATACTTTGAAGATGCAGGCTTTGACATACTTGAACACGACATATTTAACACTTGATGTATGCACTAGGGCAGAGATTTGGAGGAAAATTGGGTTGCACCATACCACATTGGCATTTGGGTGGGATTTTTCAGGCTCCGGTGAGCTCTAACCTATACCATTAGTTTGAGACAAAATGTTGGACAACGAGATTTTGGCAACTTAGAACATTTATTTATTGGTATAGATATTTTTCATATGTTCTCTGATCACCTAAAAGACAATTGGCACTAGCTCTCTTGCTTCTGCTACTGTGAAGCTTACCCTCTATTTTGAGAGTTACCTGTATATAAAACACAAACAGATCCTTTACTTTTTTGGGTAGGTTTATTCCTAGGTATCATAAGGTTTTGGTGCAATTATAAATCAGATGAATTTCTTAATTTCTCTTTCTTCAGTCATATTGTTAGTATCTAAAAGTGCAACAGATTTCTGTACATTGATTTTTGTATCCTGCCACACTGGTGAATTGCTGTACAAGTTCTAGCAATTGTGAGGTGGGATATTTTTGGTTTTCCACATTAAGTATCATGTCATCTGTGAAGAGAGAGTTTGACTTCTTCTTTGCCAATTTGAATGACTTTTGTTTAGTTTTGTTATTTGATTGCTGAGGCCAGGCCTTCTAGTACTATGTCGAACAATATGGGTGAGAGTGGGCATCCCTGTCATGTTTAAGGGATGACCTTAAGGGAAAAGCTCTGTTTTTTCACCACTGTGAATGATACTCATTGGGTTTTTGGTAGATGGGTTTTATGACTCTGGCACAACAGACACATAGATCAATGGAACAGAATAGAGAACCCAGAAATGGACCCTAAACTCTATAATCAACTAAACTTTGACAAGGCAGGAAAGAATATCCAAGGCAGGAAAAAAAGACAGTCTCTTCAACAAGTGATGCTGGGAAAATTAGTCCAGTGCAGAAGAATGAAATGACCATTTTCTTATACCATACACAAAGATAAAATGGATGAAAGACCTAAATGTGAGACAGGAATCCATCAAAATCCTAGAAGATCACACAGGCAGCAACCTCTTTGACCTCGTCCACAGCAACTTCTTGCTAGACACATTTCAAAGCCCAAAATGAACTATTGGGACTTCATCAAGATAAAAAACTTTTGTACAGCAAAGGAAATAGTTGACAAAACCAAAAGACAGCCTATGGAATGGGAGAAGATATTTGCAAATAACATAACAGATAAAGGACTGGTATCTAAGATCTATAAAGAACATATCAAACTGAACACCCAAAGAACAAATAATCAATCAAGAAATGGGCAGGAGACATGAACAGACATTTCTGCAAAGACAACATCCAAATGACCAATAGACAAATGAAAAAGTGATCCATATCACTCAGCATCAGGGAAATCCAAATCAAAACCACAATGAGATACCACCTCACACCAGTCAGAATGGCTAAAATTAAGCCAGGAAATGACAGATGTTGATAAAGATACAGAGAAAGGGGAACACTCCTGTACTGTTGGTGGGAATATAAGCTGGTGCAGCCACTCTGGAAAACCATATAGAGGTTTCTCAAGAAGTTAAAAGAGCTACCCCTATGACCCAGCAACTGCACTACTGGATATTTACCTCAGAGATACAGATGTAGTGAAAAGAAGGGGCACCTGCACCCCATAGTTTATAGGAGCATTGTCCACAATAGCCAAACTGTGGAAGAAGCCAAGATGTCCTTCAACAGATGTACGGGTTAGGAAGATATGGTTCATATATATAATGGAATATTACTCAGCCATCAGAAAAGATGAATACCATTTACATTCACATGGATGGAACTGGAGAGTATTGTACTAAGTAAAATAGGTCAAGAAAGACAATTACATATAAGCTTTCACTTATATGTGGAATATAAGAAATAGCACAGAGTGTCATAGGGGAAGGGAGGAAAAACTGGGAAGAAATCAGAGAGGGCGACAAAACGTGAGAGACTCTTGACTCCAGGAAATAAATTGAGGGCTGCGGAAAGGAGGTGGGTGGAGGGATGGGGTAACTGGGTGATGGGCATTAAGGAGGGCATGTGATGTGATGAGCACTGGGTGTTACATGGAACTAATGAATCATGGAACACTACATCAAATTAAATAATATACTCTATGTTGGTTAATTGAATTTAAATTAAAAAACACACAAATAAATCCCACACACATTTGGGGCAATGCTTTTCAATTCATATGTTGTGAAATAACTTAATTTTGTCTGTTCTGAATCCAAAAGTAAGCTCCAGGTTTCCTCCAACAGTTTTTAGAATTATTAAATAGTTCAATTTGTTTAAGGAGAGCTCATGATAATAAACTATTTTTTAAAGAATGTTACAATGCTCCATCAATATTTCTATGTGAGAAATATGTATGGCAGCTGTCAAAAGGAAATTTATTTAAAACTTGTTATACGGTATTTTTTTTTTTACCTTTTAACAATTAATCGCCTAGGGCAAAACATTAGATGTTACATATTTAATTATCTTGGATAGTTTATTTTCTACCTAAATGATCAATGCTGAAGCAGAAGTCTACCAATTTATCCTGAAATGAGCTACTTATTTCAATGCCTTATAAGAGTCATTTTAGCTATTACACAATTCTTTGTTCTACCACACCTTTTTAAAGTAAGTCTTTGTAAATTTTTGAAGTTTGAGTATTCATCTCTTCAAATCATTTTAGTTTCAATTTTGATATCATATTTTCTTTGTTTCATTTTTATTTTTTTAAAGATTTTAATTATTTGTTTGACAGAGAGATCACAAGTAGGCAGAGAGGCAGGCGGGGAGGGGGGGGAAGCAGGCTCCCCGCTGAGCAGAGAGCCTGATGTGGGGGGCTCAATCCCAGGACCCTGAGATGATGACCTGAGCCGAAGGCAGAGGCTTTAACCCCCTGAGCCACCCAGGCACCCCAATTTTTCTATTTTTTGTAAAAAGGTTCTAGCTTATCATGGACTTAGTGCTAATAGAGTAATACTATATTATCTATTGTATGATTATTTCTCTAACTTCTTTTTACTGTTTTTCCTTTTCTGGGTCTGATGTGCTTCTGATATAAAAATTCATTGGTTTATATTCAATTTCATTTTTTAAATCTAAAGATTATATTTGGTGATCTTTACTCCAATGCTTTTTTTCTTTTTAATCTTTGTCTGTTTTCCCTAGTTCCCCTTCCTCTTTTCTGATTTCTAGAATAAAATTATGTTCATTTTCAGGGTGTTACATATTTATTCACAAATCCTGCAAATTTATCCCATACTTTGCTTTGACTGAATACATTTCAATGTTTATTATACTCAGGAAATGTTTCAGTGACTTATCTATGGACTTAAGAATTACTAGGAGATTGCCTCTCAGTGATGGTTCAGTTGTAGAGCTGTTGCAGTTTATTTGAAATGTTATTAAAATCAGACCCTATTTCCAAAAGCATTTGTCTAAGTTTTGGTTTAGGGAATTTCTTGATGGTTTTCGCTTACATTTTATTAAGTACCTTTTTTCTAGATGCACACGTTGTAAAATGACATTTGTAAAGTGAAGAGTTTATTATTTTGCTATTGGTTAATTTTAGGTCTCAAACTATATTTCTAAATGTCTTTCTGACCTACAAAAAACTGAAAGAGGTCTGTTAATCTGAGATGTTTCCTTGTGATTATTTCCTTATAGATTGAAAATTTTGTGTAATTTATAGACAGTTTTTATTTGTCGCCTACATTGTGTGAATTTTTTTTTTTCTTAAAGATTTTATTTACTTATTTGACAGAGAGAGAGAGATCACAGGTAGGCAAAGAGGCAGGCAGAGAGAGAGGGGGGAAGCAGGCTTCCCGCTGAGCAGAGAGCCCGATGCGGGGCTCCATCCCAGGACCCCGAGATCATGACCTGCACTGAAGGCAGAGGCTTTAACCCACTGAGCCACCCAGGTGCCCCTGTGTGAATTTTTTTGTAGACAGTATAATTACAAACATTTTAAATTTAATCTGACTGTATTGTTTAATTCACTTTCATTTATTACGGTAAATGATAAATAGGCATTTGTATTCTTTTATATTTTTACTATTATGGTTTATTAGAAGTTAAAAAAAAAAGGTATTATGGACCAAGCTCTGTTATACTACCATCTCATTGAACAATACCATTTCTTTCAACAATAAAATAAAAAGTATTGTTTATTTAGAGATGAAGATTTTCGGATATATTTAAAGACTAAGTACCTAGCTAGTAAGCAGTAGATTAGAATCCTTTTGTTGGATTCTTAAACTCCTTTTGCTACATAGGGGTTATTTGATTCTCCAAGGATTAGGAAGTTATTTTTATTCATTTTATTAGTTAACACCTTTTTTTATGTTCTTGTAACTATTTCTTAAGTATTTAAAATCATTATTTAGGGCTTTACTAACATATTAAAATACTCGTAGTTTGGAATACAGAGCAAAACCCAACCATAGGCAAAATGGAAGTTTCAGAAAGAATAAAGAAAAATGAGCAAATATGTAACAGAAAAAAAAAATAAGAAAATAGGGCTTATAGTTGATATTTGTCAAGATTTTGAACAAAAACTTTGGAATAAGGTGAAGATATATATATGATTAAAACCAAGTTTTAACGAAGATAAAATGAAAATAAACAGTTATGGATGTTTGTGCATCAAGAAACATGAAGCAGAAACTTCAGAAAATGCAGGAAAGAAATAGAAACACATGAAACCACCACATGACACAATTTCAGTCATGGAATTATCTAGGGACCAAAATCAAAATAGAGAAAACCTAGGAAGCATAAAGAATTAAAAAAAAATAGTGACTTTTTATCACTGATAATACACAGAGATTTAAAAAGGATAAGCTGGATTAACAAAGGAAAACCTTAGGAAGTTAAATAAAATAAAGATGCAAATATCTAGTTATGAAATAATAAAATTAAAAAAAATTGAATATTCTCACAAATGTCTTCTATCACGTAATTAAACTTTTGCGGTATTTTTTTAAATTTTATTTTTCAGTGTTTCAAGATTCATTGTTTATGTACCACACCCAGTGCTCCATGTAATACATGCTTTCCTTTAATATCCACCACCAATCAAACGCATCTTTCCATCCCCCTCCCTTCCAAAACCCTCAGTTTGTTTGAGTCCACAGTCTCTCATGGTTCATCTCCCCCTCTGAATTCCCCCCATTCACTTTTCCTTTTTTTCTCCTAATGTCCTCCATGTTACTCCTTATACTCCATAAGTGAAACCATATGATAATTGACTTTCTCTGCTTGACTTATTTTACTTGGCATAATCTCCTCCAGTCTTGTCCATGTTGATAAAAAGGTTGGGTATTCATCCTTTCTGATGGAGGCATAATATTCCATTGTATATATGGACCATATCTTCTTGATCCATTTGTCTGTTGAAGGGCATCTTGGCTCTTTCCACAGTTTGGCAGTTGTGGCCGTTGCTGCTAGGAACATTGGGGTGTATATGGGCCTTCTTCTCACTACATTCGTATCTTTGGGTTAGTAAATACCCAGTAGTGCGATTGGAGGGCCATAGGGTAGCTCTATTTCTAATTTCTTAAGGAATCTCCACACTGTTTTCCAAAGTGGCTGCACCAGCTTGAATTCCCACCCACAGTGTAAGAGGGTTCCCCTTTCTCCACATCCTCTCCAACACTTGTTTACTGTCTTATTCATTTTGGCCATTCTGACAGGTGTAAGGTGATATCTCAATGTGGTTTTGATTTGAATCTCCCTGATGGCTAATGATTTTTTCATGTGTCAGCCATTTGTATGTCATCTTTGGAGAAGTATCTCCTCATGTCTTCGCCCATTTTTTGACATGATTATCTGTGTTTTAGGTGTTGAGTTGGAGGAGTTCTAAAGACCATGAATATCAGCCCTTAATGTAGTGTCATTTGCAAATATCTTCTCTCATTTCCATGGGTTAAAAACACTGTATATCAGACTCTATAGAATATAATTGCAACAGGAGATCCTGGGTGGCTCAGTGGGTTAAAGCCTCTGCTTCAGCTCAGATCATGATCTCAAGGTCCTGGGATTGAGCCCCGCATCAGGCTCTCTGCTCAGCAGGAAGCCTGCTTTCTCCTCTCTCTATGCCTGCCTCTCTGCATACTTGTGATCTCTCTCTATGTGTCAAATAAATAAATAAAATCTTAAAAAAAATATATAATTGCAACAATTACTAGAGCATAATTCATAATTAAATGCTGAAATAACAGAAATAAAAGGCTGAAAATAGTCCTTATATAAAGCATTCTGAAAAGGAATATAGGATGAAAATGAAAAATAAGGAAAAGGGCCCCTGGGTGGCGCAGTTGGTTGAGCGACTGCCTTCGGCTCAGGTCATGATCCCGGAGTCCCGGGATCGAGTCCCACATCGGGCTCCCAGCTCCATGGGGAGTCCGCTTCTCACTCTGACCTGCTCTCTCTCTCTCTCTTCCCTAATAAATAAATAAATAAAATCTTAAAAAAAAAAAAAGAAAAATAAGGAAAAGAAAAATAGAAATTAGTAAGAATAGAAGAGTAGATCAACTACTAGCTAATGTAATCAAGAAAATTAAAAGGGAAAAAGTAAAAAATACACAAAACAAGAACCTAAAAGGCCAAAAAAAGTGAAAACCAGGAAATAAAAAAATTATTAGCATATTTATAAATATCCAAAACTTAAATAATTTAGATAATTAAAGAAAAATTACTAAAATTGACCCAAGCAGGAATATCGGGGTGGCTTACTCGTTAAGCTGCTGCCATGGGTTCATGTCATGATCCCCAGGGTATTGGGATCAAGCCCCACATCCCACTCCCTGCTCAGCAGGGAGTCTGCTTCTCCCTCTGCCCCCCTTTACCTCTGCTCAAGCTCACGCACACTCTTTCAAATAACTAAATATAATCTTAAAATAAATAAAATTGACCTAAACAGATAAAGAAAATTAATCTAGGCCAATTCCCATAGAATAAAGAAATTTATCAAAGACCTATAACCACATTCTATCCTAGCCTGACACTCAGTAAAAACAACAACAAAACAAAACAAACGAAACAGGGCTAAAATGAATCATAGGGAAATTGTACCAATTCCACAAAACCCAGATAATGTCAGTAGTACTGAAATGATTTCAGAGTATGAAGAAGAAAAACTTCAAATATGTTTGGAGGACAGGAAACATTAATACCCATGTACAATATTGACAAAGAATTAAAAAAAAAAACTAGAGATTGCTGAAAAATCCTAAATAAAATATTAACAAATTGAATTTTCATTTAAGAAATGATAAATCATGACTAAACTTATTACAGAAATCTGAGGATGGTTTACTTTTAGGAAATGAATGAATATAATTCACATATGCACAATATAAATACTATCACCTCCAATAATGCTGAAAAGGCATTCAACAAAATCTAATACCTACTCCTAATTAAAAAGAAAAAAGGAACTACTCATTGATTTCTCTTCCATTAACATGGTAAAATACATGTACCTTAGTCCAGAAATCACCATCCTTAAAAAATGAGGAAACAGTAGACATTTTTCCTTTAGAGTCAGGAAAAATAAAAGTATGCATACTGTCACAAATAAGATTTTAATGATGTTTTGTAAATGTCAGTGTGTTAAGGCTAAAGAAATTAAGGGATGCATGAGCTTCGAGAAAGGAGATAAAGTTGTCTATTGATAAATGATATGATAATACCCCTGATCACAAAGAGAATCAATGACAGGAGAAGTATTTATTGGGGTAACAGGATATAAGCTGACATATAAAGAACAGTAGCCCTTATGTAACTATAATCTAGTAGAAGATAAAATGAAAGAAAAGATTTCAAGGGCTGGGAGAGATAAATGACATAGTAACATGAACCAGATAACAATAAAATCTAAAAGGATTCAAATATACCTGAATATCATAATAGATGGGAATAAATGGACGCTTGTGTTGTAAGATAGGTTAGTTCAGCCTCATAAAGATTTAATTCTCAAGTTAATGTATAAATTGAATGCAATCTTAGTAAAAATTCACATAGGAAAATAATCAATAGATAGGAAAATGCTGAAAAAGGAGAAAAGTAAAGAGTAACTACCAGCTATTCTGACATAATATATAAAATCTTCATTAAAACAATATTAATGAAAATAGTATATATTTGGCACATGGCTAGACCAATGGGATGGAATGGGAATCCAGAAATAGTTCCTTAAATATGGTATATAATAAAGTTGGCTTCTAAAATATGGATGGAGTAGGAAAGCCAGACTTAAACAAATAAGCAAACAAAAAAACAACCCTGAAGTGACTGGATAGCCATTTAAGAAAAGGTCAGAAATCTATAAAATGAAACCATAGATTTACTACTGTAGTATTTTAATCTTGAAACATGAAAATCCTGAAAAATGAAAAATCCCTAATATTCACAATTCAGAATCAGTAACAGATAAGACTGATAAATTATTTTTTAAAGTCTGTGTAAATAGAGGAATAAGAGGAATTCCATAAGCAATATTAAAATGATGAACAGGAAAATGTTTCCAGTTTTTGTTGACAAAGAAATAATTTCAAAATTTTTAGCTCTTAAGAATTGAGAAGACCATATATAAACAGATAAAAGGAAGGTAAATATAAGGATAAATTCAGAGAAAAGAAAGGCAAATGACCCATAATATGAACACAAGCTCAATGTCAATTTCATGAAGACAAATGTAAATCAAAATTACATAAAAATACCGCATCTTACTAACAGATTGTCAAAACTCCTAAAGTTTGATCACACACTTAGTTGGCATAGCTTTGGGGAACAATTATTCTCCTCTATTGCTGATAAGCATGAAATACTATGCAAATCCAGTACAGGATTTCTTACCTCTATCAGAAAACTAACATATGTATTTTTCCCTTTGACCTACTGATTGGAATCCACTGTTAGGGTAAGTCTCCACAAATTGGCAAAATATGCACAAGATTTCCCATGGAACTTATTTATGAGTGCAAGAGGTGGGACACCAAATAAATATCTATCAAAAGTGGGCTGTGGTACACCCCGAAGTTGGTGAGCTTATTTATGTAAATTCAGGTGGGCTTGTGTGTATGTGTGTGTGTGTTTAGATGAAGAAATAATTTTGTCTTTATCACTCTGGATTTTGATGCCTTTGCTTATTTCTCTGGAAAACTAATAATTTTTAATTCCTAGATTTTTGTGCTTTATTTTTTTACATGTTATCTTAGTTTATAATCTCTTTTTCTGTACGTTTGAATACGTTTCTCAAATTTACCCTCCATACCATTGATTTGATTTTCTGTAATCAAATCCAATTGGGACTACCTCCAATGTGGATTTTTATTATGCCACTCTTACGCTGCCAGCCCCCTTTCCGTCTTAACTCAGTTTTATCCTTAAGGCTTCTTGATTCTGCTTCCTATAACTCATTTCCTCTTGCATTATTTTGAGCACAACAAGCTGCTGCTTACTAAAAAAAAAAAAAAAAAAAAAAAAAAAAGTATATCTATTCTTCTTGCGAAGGTTATTTTCAAAGTTATTATTTTTTTCTCCTGGTACTATTAACTATAATTTGCTTTTTGTGTATACTGGGTAGTAATTCATAGATATATTTTTATTTGCCTTGTCTGGGCAGAGTGTTTGCCCTCAGGGTAGATGCCATGTTTCACAGCTCCTGTCACTATTTACTTGAATGGTAGGTGGTTTATCTTCTTATATCTCAGCCTGAAGCACCACCCTAAACTTGATTTGCAATTCGTGAAGTAGTTCTGTAAACTGAGCTTCCATCATCTGCTGCTTCAATGCTGTTTCTCCTGTTCCAATATTCACTTACTGTTGGAATTCTTTGAACATAAAATGCTATATCCTTGCTTCTTTCCCAATACTGCTCCTTGCTTTTTTCAATTCTATACTGCTGAATATAACATTTGAATCAACATAGTTCTACTTAGGTATAAAAGGGAAAGAAGCCAGTACATGTTGGAGACAGAGCTGTTCACTGTGTTCTGAATTTTCATGCATATCCTATCTTTTGCGGGGGGGGGTTATTTCAGTCTAAAATGCGGATGTTTTATATTTATAGTACAAGAATATGTCATGACTTATTAAGCAGAAGTCTTGCCCAGATTTAGGCCCGCAGCCTTTCCTTAGGTTCACTTAGGTTATTGCTGAATAACTGTAGTAGCTCCTCTGCAATACTTCTGTATACAATAGTACGGAATTTGTTCTTTTCTTCCTTTCATTGGTTCTCCCCTTCTTCATTTTTAAAAGAGATTAATTCAAACCTTATGATTAAAAAATGTGCCTGACCTTTCCCTTGATTCTACAGACCATCCAGCTGGGTACTGGTCACATCCTCCCTTGAAGATTGTTAATATGCATAGCCCCTTGCCTGGTTTTGAGTCTAGCAGACATTTGTCCACTGTGACTTTGCTATACTTGAAATTGTCTACTTTAGAGTACCTGTTTTTGTGCCTCACATGTGCAGTACAAGAAAAATTCTGTCCCCATCTTATTGACATGTACTCAAAAATATAAAGGGGAAGCCATTTCTCAGTACCAACCTACCTTCTAAAGGACAGCTTTCCTAATTTCCGTGTGTGTGTGTGTATATAAACATATAAATACACATTAAAGAATACATTAATAAAATTCACATTTGAGGCCATTCCACAGTGTCAAACTAATAGCAACAGGAAAACCATTACATTTTAAATAATCCAATTAAAAGTGATACCTTGGGTGCCTGGGTGACTCAGTCAGTTAATTGTCTCCCTTTGGCTCAGATCATGATCTCAGGGTCCTGGGTGGAGCCCTGCTCAGTGGGGAATCTGCTTCTCCCTCTCTCTGTTCCTCCCTCTGCTCATGTACTCTCTCTGTCTCAAACAAATAAAATCTTTTAAATGAATGAATAAGGATAGCTTTTTTTCAGAAAGAAAGTAAGAATTGCTCTGGATCAAGAGAAGTTCCAAAGTATGGCTATTGGGACTGAAGACACAAATCTGTTGAGCTCAGAGTACAGTTGCAGGTGGCATTGAAATATTCCATTGCTCTGTGAAACACTTAAACTAGATATATGATATTCTCATTATGCACTCATAATAGGAGCCACTAAGAACTGGCATTAGACATACAGTGGGATGAGATCAAAAGCACCTGTGGAGAAAAGGAGACGTCTTTAAACAAAGACACTTGAACACAGAAGGGAGAGAGAGGAATGAAACTTGAAAGAAGCTGCCTAATTTAAGATGAGTCTCTGACTCCAAATATAAAAACATCTTGATAAATGACTAAGAAAGTTACTTGAAAAAATAAGCAATTCAGAAGTTACTTACTAAGGAAAAATAAAACTTAAACAAATTAAAATAAATGGAAAATGTATAGAGAAATCTTCAGTTCTTCAGGAAGTTCATAAAAAGGTATGTATACACACCTACCCGCAAGGAATTAAAAAGCCATATAAGTAGTAACAAAGCTAGAGTGGTCAGGGAACAGAAACTTCTTCTGCAGCAGTATTCCAGCATTTGTTCCTTAGCTTCCAAAATGTTGAGACACAATTAAGGAGCCATCGGCAGCGGAGGAGTCTCCCTGATATGGCGAAGTTCTGAGTCACAGGTGGCTACTTCTCTAGCCTCCTGGGGATGCAGAGGCAATTACACTGGCAACAGTTGTGGTTGTTTCTTGATTCCAACATGTCTCCAGAAGTAATCGCTCTTACTGAGCAGTAGGTCTGTTCTGGAAATCATTGAGAGACCTAGAACACATGGCTTCAACTCTTCCAGTAATTTTTATAAGCACTTAATCTCCTGAGTTAAATTATTTTCTACTTAAATGCTTAAGCATCATGAAAGATGGTGAATATGCTTTGGTGATTTGATGGGATTTGGTGTGAAATTGATATGATTCGGTTTCCCAAAGTTTGTGGTATGTTGAGGTTTAAAAAAAAGGATTATTACCTGGAATTAAGTGGAATGAGACATCCATTTAAGGCTAGTCTTTGGTAGACCAAGAATTTACTTTTAGAGAACCACTGAGGGAAGAATGAAGCATACGAGGGCTGGCTTTTTCTCAATACAATAAAGAGAAAAGAAAGAAAATGACAATTTCACACCTTGGCATGGTCAGAAACCAAGTGGTTTCTATGAGCACCATAAAATATCTCTTATTTTTTGTAATTGAAAGTCTTTCTCAGCTGGAAATTAGATGGATAACCAGAATCTTTTGTTCATTAAATTGCAATGTTAAGTTCAATTCACAGCTTTGCCAGATCTCTTATACAAATGTCAGGACATGTATTGGGAGAGAGAGTGCCCCTGAAAATAAGAATAGAGACATTCAAATATATTTAGAAATAGCTAAGCCCAAACAAAACTCTCATGGGCCTTCTTAAACAGCAGAAGCAGCCTCTGCAGTGACTGAGAGGTCTGTCCTCCCTTGGATGGGAACTTACTACCTTCCTTGAGAAGAATACCATTCAGAGGTAGTCCATTTTTTTTTAACACCTCCAAGCCTGCTTCCTCTAATTGTCTTCAGAATTTATAGCTCAAATTGTAATGCTTCTATGTGTATATATTTAAAGTAGACATGTAGTCTTAGACATGCTTAACCATTTTACTTAGAGCGATGAGAAATGTTTAGAGATTACTATTCAACAATTTCAGAGAAGGCCATTAAAGGCCATACCTTATTCTGGAAGATCAGAGATAAAGAACAATGTTAACATTAGTTAGAAAAATCGTAAGAATGGAGAGCCAATATGATACATGGATGGTAAACTGGAAAATCAAAAAGGCTAGAGAAGATCTGAGTAAAAACACCATTAATGAAAGAGAAGGAGAAAGGAAGAGGGAGACTTTTACCAGTTTGAAGTTATACATGATCTTCAAACCATTATATAATCATTTAAAAAAATAACTGTATAATAGACTATAAGAAGAAAATAAATTAAAAAATAACCCATACAATCAATCTTCTTAAAGTTAAATATAATTTAGTTTGAATGTAATACCCATATATTAGTAATCTAAGCGTGAAAGAGGTTGACTAATCTGGATAAGATCACAAAATAAAATTAGCAACAGTCAGAAATTAAAAAACACAAAATAAAATTAGCAACAGTCAGAAATTAAAAAAACACATCTATTGTCTCCTGAATTTTTGCACCGCAGAAGAAAGTGGAGTTCTGTCCTCACACAGCACAATTTCTCCCTCTATTAACCTCCTAAATCACACTGGTATATTTCTTTCAATATTTAAACCTACACTGACAAAATACCACTCGAAATTTATAGTTTACATTACAGTTCATTCTTGGTGTCTATTCTGTGGGTTTGGGCAACTTTATAGTGACATGTGTGTATTATTGGACAACCACATGTGATGGTTTCGTTGCCCTAAAAATGTTCTGTGCCTAAGAATAGAGGGGCACTTCCTCACCCTAAAAAATTTTTACAAAAAACTTAGAGCTAACATCAAACTTAATGGTAAGAAACCTGAAGTTTTCTCATAGATATTAGCAATAAGGCAAAGATTTTCCCACTCAGCACTCCAAGTTCCTACAGAACTTCTGACCAGTGCAGTGTCATAAGAAAAAGAAATAAAAATGTATACAGATTATGAGGGAAGAAATGAAACTCTTTACTGATGACATGATTGACTACATAGAAAATCTGAAAGAATCAGTGTAAAAATTCCGGGAACTAATAAGCAATTATAACAAGGCTGCAAGAGACAAGATTAGTACATAAAAGTTAATTGCTTTCCAGTATAACAATGATGAACAAGTGGAATTTGAAATTAAAAACATTACCATTTACATTCCCATCACAAAATACTTAATGAAATAACAATAGGTATAAGATCTACATGAGGAAAACTACAAAAATGTGATGAATTAAATAAAGAGACCTTCTATGTTCATGGGTAGGCTGAGTCAATAATGTCAAGATACCAGTTCTTGCCAACTTTATCTACAGATTCAGTAGAATCTCAATCAAAATCCCAACAAGATTCTAAGTGTTATATGGAGGGGCAAAAAACACACAATACTCTAGACAACACAATACTGCATGATTGATTTGACTCTTGGAGGTCTCTATTGAATTTTTGAGTTCTATAGGTGTATTCTTCAGTTCCAGAATTTTGGCGTGGTTCTTAAAATTTTTTAAATGAACTTCTCATTTTGTTTATAGATCGTTTTCCTCATTTTGTTGGATTGTACTGAGTTTCTTAGAGATGATTATTTCTGTTTTTTTGGCAGGCCATTTGTAGATTTCCATTTCTTTAGAGTTAGTTACAGGAGATTTATTAGTTTCTTCTGGTGGTATGATGTTTGATTCTTCATGATAGTCCATCACTGATGTCTGTACATTTGAAGGAGCAAAACACTGGCAGTTTTCATAGACAAATTTTGTCAGGGAAATAACACATCCTATTAGGTTCTAGGATGATGGGATTGTCTTTGAGATCCCACTCAAGTGGGATTGTGGCAGGGGCACATGACTGCTGCTCAGCCCCCAGTGGGGTCTGCCGTTGTTGGGCCTATTACCAGGGGTTTGGGTGGGCATGGATCCTGTTTAGTATGAATGGATGAGACTGTCTCCAGTACTTTGGTCAGTAGAGCTAGTGCTGGGCCATTGGTGCCCTTCAAAATCTGCAGTTGAATTCACAAATGGCCGTACTTTTACCAGGCACGTGGAAGAGTGTGGGTTCTGCTAGCTCCTTGGGAGGACTCCTACCAGGTCACTGGATGGTTGCAGGGCAGTCACGTCTGGCCCAGGGATGTGGCTGAGTGGCGCTGAACTAAGTCATAAGACTTACTAAGAGCCTAAGGATGGGAATGAGGTCTGCAGGACTTTCTTCAGGGGGCACAGATAAGTATATGTTTGTTGGTTCCCTGGATGGGCAGTACTGCTCTTGGATTGGTTTACAGGTTTCTGTGAGGTACAATGGATCAAGGTTGGGAGATCTTTTACCTAAAATGTGGTTGGGGGATATTCCTTCCAGGTGCTTTGGCAAATGGTGCTGGTGTCAGGACCAAGACCAAACAGATCTGTGGTTAATTCCTCTAGGATATGGGGCTGCTTCCAGGATTGTAGTTAAGACCATATAGGCAAGCTTGCCATCTTGGCATAGGCCTGCCTTCTCAGAATAATCCTTCTGTATGTTAGCCTCCATTAGAGTTTTACAAGTGCCTGATTGGATCCTGAAGCATCCCCCCACAAGGCTTCTGTTTTTTTTTTTTTGTCTGTGAATGTTAATTTTTTGGGGGGAGTATTAGTGGGGAGCCTCCTATTTAGCCATCTTGATGACACTGTCATTCCACAAACCTTGTTAAGTTGTGTTTTTATTTTCACTTAGTTGGAATTATTTTTAAATTTCTCTTAAGATGTCTTTGACTTATGTGTTACTTAAAAGTATGTTATTTAATCCCAATATTTGGGTATTTTTCACATATCTTGGTGAATATTCCACACCAGCTTGAGAAAAATGTATATTTGACTGTGGTTGGATGAAGTAGTCTATAGCTAGCAACTATATCCAGTTGACTGATGGTGCTATTCAGTTTAGGTATATACCGAACTGATATTCTGTTGGCTGGACAGGTACATTCCTGATAGACGTGTGTTCAAGTCTCCAACCATCATAGTGTGGGTTCATCTGTTATCTTTATAGTTCTGGTTCGTTTTTGTCTCAATTTATTTGATGCTCTATTGTTAGGTACATATTTTTTTTACTTTATTTAAATTCAATTAGTTAACATACAGCATATCATTAGTTTCAGATATAGACTTCAGTAATTCATCAGTTGCATATAACACCCAGTACTCATCACATGACATACACTCCTTAATGCCCATGACTCAGTTACTCCATACCGCCACCCATCTCCCTTCCAGCAACCTTCAGTTGTTTCCTATAGTTAAAAGTCTGTTACAGTTTGTCTGCCTGATTTAGGCTTATTTTATTTTTCCCTCCCTTCCCCTGTGGTCCTCTGTTCTGTTTTTTAAATTACACCTATGAGTAAAATCATATGATAATTGTTTTTCTGTGATTTATTTTGCTCAGCATAATACTCTCCAGTTCCATCTACATGTAACCCATCATCAATGTAAATGGTAAGATTTCATCCTTTTGGATGGCTGAGTAATATTCTATTACACACACACACACACACTGCATCTTCTTCATCCATTCATCTGTCGAGGGACATCTGGGTTTTTTGCATAGTTTGGCTGTTATGTACACTTCTGCTATAAACATTGGGATGCAGGTACCCCTTTGGATCAAAACATTTGTATCTCTTGGGTAAATACCAAGCAGTTCAGTTGCTGGGTTGTAGAAGTAGCTCTATTTTTAACTTCTTGAGGAATCTCCATACTGTTTTCCAGAGTGGCTGCACCAGCTTGCATTCCCACCAACAGTGTAAGGGGCTTCCCCTTTCTCTGCATCCTTACCAACATCTGTCATTTCTGACTTGTTAATTTTAGCCATTCTGACAGGTGTGAGGTGGTATCTCATTGTGGTTTTGATTTGGATTTCCCTGATACCAAGTGATGTGGAACATCTTTTCATGTGTCTTTTGGCCATCTCAATGTTGTCTTTGCAGAAATGTTTGTTCATGTCTTCTGCCCATTACTTGACTGGATTATTTGTTTTTTGGGTGTTGAGATTGGTAAGTTCTTTTTTTCTTTTATTTTTTTAAAGACTTTATTTGAGAGAGAAAGTGAGAGTGCACAAATGAGGGGAGAGGTAGAGAGAGAGAGAAGAAGAAGAAGCAATAGGGAGTCTGACACAGGGTTCGATCCCAGGATCCTGGGATTGTGACCTGAGCTGAAGGCAGATGCTTAACCGACTAAGCCACCCAGGTGCCCCTGGTATCTTTATAGATTTTGGAAACTAGCCCTTTATCTGGATTATGTCATTTGAAAATATCTTCTCCCATCCCGCAGGTGGTCTTTCAGTTTTGTTGATTGTTTCCTTTGCTGTGCAGAAAGTTTTTGTATTGAAGTACAAGTAGTTCATTTTCACCTTTGTTTCCCTTGTCTTTGGAGATATGTCTAGCAAGAAGTTGTTGTGGCTGAGGTCGAAGAGGTTGAATCCTTCTCTAGGATTTGGATGGATTCCTGTCTCGCATATAGCTCTTTCGTCCATTTTGAGTTTGTCTTTGGGTATGATGTAAGAAAATGGTCTGTTTCCATTCTTCTGCATGTGGCTGTCCAATTTTCCCAGTACCATTTATTGAAGAGACTGTCTTTTTTCCGTTGGATATTTCCTTCTTTGTTGAAGTTTAGTTGACTATAGAGTTGTGGGTCCATTTCTGGTTTCTCTGTTCCATTGACCTATGTGTATGTTTTTGTGTCAGTGCCCTGCTGTCTTGATGACTACAGTGTTGTAATAGAGCTTGAAGTCCAGAATTGTGATGCCACCAGCTTTTGTTTTCTTTTTCAACATTCTTTTGGCTATTCAGGATCTTTTCTGATTCCATACAAATTTTAGGATTATTCGTTTCAGTTCTGTGAAAAATGTCGATGGTATTTTGATATGGATTGCACTGAATGTATAGGTTGCTCTGGGTAGGATACACATTTTAACAATATTCTTTCAATCTGAGAGCCAGGAATGTTTGTCCATATCTTCATGTCTTCCTCCATTTCTTTCATAAGTGTACTGTGGTTTTCAAAATACAGATCCTTCACCTCTTTGGTTACATTTATTCCTAGGTATCTTACGGTTTTTGGTACATTTGTAAATGGGATTGATTCCTTAAGTTCTCTTTTTTCCATCTCATTGTTAATTATAGAAATACAACTGATTTCTGTGCATTGATTTTATATCCTGCTTTGTTGCTGAGTTGTTGTATGAGATCTGGCAATTTGGGGATGCAGTCTTCTGCATTTTCCAAATAGAGTATCATGTCATCTGAGAAGAGTCAGAGTTTGATTTCTCTGCCAATTTGGATGCCTTTTATTTCTTTTTGTTGTCTGATTGCTGAGGCTAAGACTTCTAGTATTATGTTGAATAATAGTGGTGAGAGTGGACATTTCTGTTGTGTTGCTGGTCTTAGGGGAAAAGCTGTCAGTTGTAAGGATTCTTATGTCTTCTGGGAGCATTGTGTCTCTATTATAATCATCTAATGGTCATTTTTTTTTATAAGATTTTTTATTTATTTATTAGAGAGAGAGACTGAGAATGAGAGGAGAGAAGGTCAGAGGGAGAAGCAGACTTCCCGCAGAGCCGGGAGTCCGACATGGGACTCCATCCCGGGACTCCGGGATCATGACCTGAGCCGAAGGCAGTCGCTTAACCAACTGAGCCACCCAGGCGCCCTCTAATGGTCACTTTTATTTATGAAGACTGACTTCGCTCTGTAGTCTTATTATAGCTCCTCTCAGTTTCTTTAGTGTTTGCATGGTATATCTCTATTTCTTTACTTTATATATATATGTGTGTGTGTGTCTTAATATGGGTTTCTTGTAGGCAACATATACTTGCATCTTGTGTTTTGATCTGTTCAGACAGTCTCTTTTAATGGGTATACAGTTCGTGCTCCATCTGTGATTTTTTTCTGCAATTTCATTTACCTGTAGTTAACCACAGTCTAGAAGTAGTAATTCTCCTTTTGATGTATTGTTAGAAAGACAATACTAGCCTAAAACTACTTCACAATGCTTCTGCCATTCACCTCATTCCATTTCATCACATAGATATTTTATCATCTCACATGACAAGAAAAGTGAACACACTACAACAGAATATTTTGAGACAGAGCGAGATACCACATTCATGTAACTTTTTTATGGTAAATGTAATTTATATTCTTGTGCCAAATTTATAAATTAAATTTCATCATAGGTATGTGTGTAGAGGAAAAAAAAAATAGTGTATATATGGTTTGTTACTCTCTGGTTTTAGCCATCTACTAGGGGTCTTGACATATATCCTATATTTGAGAAGGGACTATAGATCTTGGCCATTAACATTTAAAGTGATTTTTAATTATAATTAGAAATAGGTACCACATTTTTTTAACTGTTTTTGTGGCCTATTTTCTTAGTTTTATTTTAGTCCTTTTCTGTCTTGTGTGTGTGTGTGTGTGTGCGTGTATAACCTTTTGTGTCTTTTACTGAGCATTTTTTAATTCCACTTTCTCTTAAGATATCAGTCATACTTTTTTACTATTTTATTTTAATTAAAAAATTTTTAAATTAATATATTTGTTTCAGAGCTATAGGTTTGTGATTCATCAGTCTTAGACAACACACAGTGCTCACTCTAATGCATACCCTTTAAACTTTTCCTTAGTGGTTGTGCTAGCATTTGCATCATAAATTTAAAAGTAATCCAGGTCCACATTGAACTAATATACCTCTTCACTTAGTACAAGTATCTTATAATATTCCTCCTTCCTGTTGCTTACATTATTGGTGTATTTCATTTTACTTACCTATAAGTGTACATAAACATTTATGCACGTAAGCATGCATAATTGAAAGCATTGCTGTTATTACTATTTTGAACACATAGCTATATCAGTAATAAAAGTTTCCATTTTGCCTTCATTTAATCCTTTTTTAATGGTTTCTCTTCATTTGGTATGAGTTTCTCACCTATCTTATCAGCCTTCTTTCTGGAGAACTTTTAACCTCTCTTGCAAGGACAGTTGACTGGCAACAGATTCCTTCTGTTTCTGTTTGTCAGAGAGAGTCTTTATTTTCCTTTCACTTTTGAAGGATAATTTTGCCAGGTACAAAATTCTAGGTCTTTCTCTCTTTGTGTTAATACGTTAAGTATTTTGTTCTACTCCCTTCTTGCTTACATGGTTTCTGAATATAGGTAAGATGGAATTCTTTACCTTTGCATCTTCATATGTAAAGTATTTTTCCTCTCTTCTTCCAGGATTTTTTTTCTTTAATTTTTTTCAAGTTTGAAAATAAGACTAGGTATGATTTTTGAGAGCCTTCATCCTATATGGTGTTTCTGAGCTTTCTGGGTCTAAGGAT
The DNA here is from genome assembly GCA_028533885.1 of Nasua narica. Classification (NCBI taxonomy): domain Eukaryota; kingdom Metazoa; phylum Chordata; class Mammalia; order Carnivora; family Procyonidae; genus Nasua; species Nasua narica. The sequence continues at coordinate 62,838,685 of CM052809.1, forward strand.
TGGTATCGGACATAAATTTGGAAACATATTAGGTCATTATTGTTTTAAATTATGCTTTTCTTCCTTTCTCTCTATTCCTGATACTTGTGTGTTACACCTTTTTATAGTTGTACCACAATTCTTATATATATTGTTATTTTATTTTTTTTCTTTGCTTTTCAGTTTTGGAAGTTGAAATTGAAAATTATAGAGCTCAGATTCTTTCTCCACCATGTCCAGTCTACTAATGAGCCTATCAAAGGCATTCTTCATTTTTGTTACCCATTTTTTTTTTATCTCTAGCATTTCTTTTTGGTTCTTTAAAATTTCTTTTTTTCTGCTTACATTACCCATCTGTTCTGCCTGCGATCTACTTTATCCATTTAAGCCCTTAGCATATTAATCATAGTTGTTTGAAATTCCCACCCTAATAATTCAGCACCTTTGCCATGTCTGGTTCTGGTGCTTGCTCTGTCTCTTGAAACTGTGTTAGAAGATTTTCAGTATGCTCTGTAAATTTTTTTTTTTTTTTTTTTGAGAGAGAGCAAGCAAGTGCATGAGCAGAGGAAGAGGGAGAGAGAATCTTAAGCAGGCTCCATGCCCAGCATGGATCCTGACTCAGGCCTCCATCTCAACGCACTGAGATTGTGACCTGAGCCAAAATCAAGAGTAGGATGCTTAACTAACTCAGACACCCAGGTGCCCCTAGTATGCTCTGTAGCTTTTTTGTTGAAATCTTTTTTGTTAAAATCTGGACTTGATGTACTGGGTCAAGGAACTCAAGTGAAAGAGGTCTTTAGTGGTGTGGAGGTAAGGTGTGGGGAAGAGGACCCGTTTTATAGACCTATGATTAGGTCTGTTTTGGGGTGAGCCTTTTTTCATGAACCATGAACTTAGTTTTAGTTTTCCCTTCAGTACTGCTCTTACCCCCTGGTAGGTTAGGTGCTGATAAAACACCAGCAACCTAGGCTCAGATAAAACAGGTTCTTCTGAAGGGAGGACTGGTTAGGAATAGAAGGCTGTGGCATATCTCAGAAAAATTACTTTTCCCTTTCTTCTGCAAGAAGTATGGAGGAATCTTTTTGGCAATTGTGAGGCTCAGCAGTGAGAGATGAATAGAGAGGCCACGATGTAATGGAGGATTAAGGAGCCTTTATTGGGAAGTGCTTCCGGGAGAGGTTCTCTGGTTCGAAGAGTAGAGGGGCCAGGGAAGTCTCCCTTGAGAGAGGGATGGCTGGGTATTTATTAACATCATGGGAGTGGGGGAGGGGGGGAGTAAGCGCAGTGTCTTATCATGTAAGGAGAGCTTTCGGTGCTGCAGAGTTTCAATTTCCGCGTAGGTTTCTGTTTCCTGAGGGTGACAGGGCAGTGCTGGCTCAGTCTCTGGAAAGTCCCAGATCGGTTCCGGGTTTGGCGGCCATTTTAAGGTCCGGCAACCATCTCGACTGCCCCACACCCGCCAGCCTTACATCAATAACTAAAAAGTCTGGTAAAAACCCTAGAAGTAAAATTCACAAGAGCATGGAGGCCCCTCCACTGACTGTATCCCCATGGTATTTCTGACTCTGACTTGTCCACATTGAGGATCCAGCAGTTGGTCAACTACAGTTTAGGTTTTTCTATTCTGGTACTAGTTTCTGTTCTAGAGCTTCTGCTCTAGTAAGTTCTTGTATTAGGTCTATCTCCCCAGCTTTGGTGGGAGCAGTTTGCCCTGTAACCTCACCTCTCTGATAAGTGAAAATTTGTTTATTTTTTGTTTGTTTGTTTAGCTTTTTACTTGACATAGAGTGGAGTGGTAACTTGTAAGCTCTTTACAGTAACATACTAGAAATCAGAAGCTTCAAACTCCTTTTTTTTTTTTTTACTGGAACAAAAAATAGAATTAGTACATTGATATGTGAATAAAAGGTCCGATATTTTTTTTGATCTTGTATGTAAATTTGATTAAATGCCCTTTTCAAGTTGCACTTCCCCCACTGTATATGCCAGATGATTTTTCTAGTTTTTTGGGTTTTTTTTGTTTTTTTGTTTTTTTTTGCCTGAATTGTGACTAATTTCATTCTCTACCTGAACAAAATTTCTAAACCCATTTGGGTTAGCCATTCTGATGAGAATCCTAAGGACTCTTGACCAAAGTTCTTAGAGTATCTTCAGCCACCTGATTATGCCTATACAACTTCCAATTTTATTTCTCGTTTGTCCAAATGCATCTCAGATTTTTAAGAGCATATGTTGTAGACTTATAAATAACTAGTATTTCGCATACCATCATGTTGAGCAATTCTTTTCAAGTAAATTGATCAAGAAGAGAAAGAGTAGAAGTAAATAGATTGAAGTACAGTTAGAAACAGCCCGTATATCCTTCATTAATTTTCACTTGAGGTAAACCATTTTTTCTCATTGTTTTATGTACAGATTAAGTAGTATGGCTCATTTGTCAGAATCACCTCAGAGTGAATTAAAGGATATTTTTACCTCTTATTTTTAATAAATTGCCAGTACTAACTAACCTTGTCATCTCACTGTCCTAAATCGTGGTTGGTGAAGGTTTTGACTTCATTGTTGCCCAAGTTTTCAAAGCTATTACTTAAGTAAAATACTATTTGGGGGACAGAAAGTAGTAATAACATTTAGTTACACTTACTGAGATTATTTTTTCTGTTATTTTATTGCTCTGACTTTCCATGTTACTTCTCTGGAAAAGGAAACTTTGTTTCACTATCATTAATATTTTGTGTGTTGATTTCCATTTCAACAAACATTTCTCCTACGTAATGATATATTTTTAAGACATTCTTAGCAGTTCTGACTTGTGTCTGAATCAAATTAATGAAATTGAATGTGACAGAAGTCAAAGTTCCTAAGCTTTTCTCTCCTTTTTTCATCTGCGGCTGGAAGTTACTACTACAATAGGTATCTGTATTTCTATATCTTGTTAAATTTTAACTTGTGTTTGAAGGTTAGAATACAGTGATGCTCTACCAAATGCAGTGCACTTGTCTTTGCTGTTGACTGTCTCAGCATTTAAATATGGCTCGTGGCATCGGTAATCAGATTTTTGAGACACACTGTTAATGTCCATCTGTTAGAAATAAAGAACACTGGGGTTTACCTATTACCAGAAGTTTAGACTCTTGTTACCGTTTTTTTTTTTTCCCCAGATAACAATTCTGTTAAGGTACAGGAGAAGACAAACTCTTTCGTCTTAAATTTGTAAACTTTATGTGCATTTATTACTCATGAGATAAAAGCTCAAGTAAGCAAAAAAAACCCTGTTTATTCACGTTAAAATGTTTTGTTAAATTGAATATATATAATGTTAGTTTGATATGTAAATACAATGAAAAAATCATCTCTCTTTTATTATAAAAAAAAAAGTCCCTACTGATGGTTTGGTCATTAAATCAGACATAACATTTAAAATTTAGACTTTTTTCTGATACTGTTTTTATTGTGCACCCATATATTTAAATCATGCACTTGTGATGAGCACCAGCTGATGTATGAAAGTATTTAATCACTATGTTATACAACTGAAACTAATATTACACTGTATGTTTACTGAGATTTAAATAAAAACTTAAAAGTAGCATGACTTTTTGAATACTTGATCTTTTTCCAAAATGTGTTGTCTTCATGGTTTAGATTTCTGTAACTAATGAAAAAGTAAATCAAATAATATGATTCAATGTATTTACAAACATTAGACAAACATTTAATATTTCCTATTGGGGAATGTTTTTTCCTTCTTTTTCATGGGAAAATTTTCCATTTTAATTTGAGCTTTTGAGTGTTGATATAGTAGAGTTGACAGAGAAACATATTTCGTAGATACATACGGGTACTTGCCAGAAGGAAAGGGCACTCATAGGAAAAGATAAAGCAAAAAGATGGAAAATAATCTCCCTTAGGGAGAGGCGTATGTACAGGTGCACCTTTCATATCTTATACTTCTTTTCTATATGATTCCTACTTGTGGGATTCAACATATGGATAGTATATTCTACAAAGTTTTGGAAATGCTACTTCTTGATCCATCTTCCTCTACAGTCATAATTAATGAAATAATGAAATATCATATTCCCATACCTACTGTGTAACACACACTTTGGTGTTTTCCCCTCAAATACTAATAAAATATTTCATGAAATTGTTTAATAGGTTTTATTTATCTATATAGTCCTTCATATTTTCTGTTTGATTCTAAATGTGTTCAAATGCGTGATCACCAACTGAAAGCATTTTTTTTTTAATTTAATGAAACTGGCCTCTTTGTAATTATAGGTTTTAAGTGTAGATAATACATGTAGCTTCAAGAAAACTTAAGTACACCTGCATCAATATATCTAATGCATTAAGACCAAGCTTTCAAATGTTATTTAACCCAAATAAGGACTTTCCTTTTTTTTTTTAAAGATTTTATTTATTTATTTGAGAGACAGAGAAAGAGAGCATGAGAGGAGAGAAGGTTAGAGGAAGAAGCAGACTCCCCGTGGAGCTGGGAGCCCGATGTGGGACTCGATCCCGGAACTCAAGGATCATGACCTGAGCTGAAGGCAGTTGCTCAACCAACTGAGCCACCCAGGCGCCCTTTTTTTTTTTTTTTTAAAGATTTTATTTATTTATTTGAGAGACAGAGAAAGTGAGAGAGAGCACGAGAGGAGAGAAGGTTAGAGGAAGCAGCAGACTCCCCGTGGAGCTGGGAGCCCGATGCCAAATAAGGACTTTTCTTGTGAACAATTTTTTAAAGATGTATTGAATATTTTTTCCTTAAACCTCTATTATTTCTATTTACCTAAGATGTATATTCAACAACTTACTGTTCCGGTTACTGTGGCTCCGTAAGAAATTATCCCAAATCTGATATTGTAAAACATCTATACATTATGATGATGACTTGAGTGAGTCACAAAATGAGACAGGGTATGGAGGCTATAGCTTATGTCTGATTGGCAGTGTGTGGGGCCTCAGCTGGAAGACACCTAGGCTGAATGTTAAATTCCTCTGAACGTCTATTTACTCATAAATCTGATAATTGATACTGTCAGCTGAGGCCTCTGATAGGAAAGGCACAAGATGGCTGTTTCATGTGTAGGAATTCTATATGTAAGTCAAGTAGAAATCAAATAAAAAGGGGAGACCAAAAGGGGAAATTCTTGTACTACAGAATCCAGAAATATATCACACATATACTCCATAAATACTCTAGAGAAGTAAGGATTATTTAGGCACAGAGCTTAAATAAAATTCTGGTTTTCTTATTAAGGCATATTAGAATGTGTATTATACGTAGGTAGCTCTCCATATCTGTCACTCTTGATATACTCTAAGCTTGACTTAAAATTCTCATAAAGCTTTGAGCTTTGTTTTCCTACACAATTTTATCTGCTGCAAAGCTTCTAACTCAATTCCTGCTTTCTAGAGCTAGAGATAATTATATTCTTGTCCAAACTGTATTTGAAATGAATTGTTTATCATTCTGTCTGCATTCATCCTATCCTGATGATAAATTTAAATTCAAAGTTATGGTCCCAGTCCTCCTTGTTTTATGACTGCCCAGTCACAAAGATGAAGATGAATATGGGAAAAATGTGGTAGCTGTGTTCCCTTAATTGCATCACATAATCAAGCAAAGTATTTGATTTATTAATTGATTAATGGTGATGAGTTCAGTGCTATCTATAGAGTAGTCACATTTTGGAAATGGAAAGTTTTCGTAAGTATCGAGTCTAATTGATTTCTTAACTTCGAGAAAATGTTAACATTTCTTTTACAAATGTATACTAAATGTGCAATTAAGACAAACACAAAGCAGTAAGAATGTCTAACTGAATGGGAACGTGAACTCTGGTATAATAACTAGTTCTGTTTTCTAATTCATTCCCTGTCAAATTTTACCTTGTGCTTTGATTTTAAATTTGAATTTGGCTCTCGATTTGCTTAGAAGAAAATAAATAGCCAGAAGTAGTACATTAGTTTTAAAATCTTCTATTTCTAATACTGAGTATAGAAAGTAGTACAATGAATAGACTAAAGTCCAGGTTAGCAAATCCCTCTTGAGCTTATAAAAACCAGAGTTATCAGTGGAATATACATTGCCAGCTGCTTTTTAAATATTTTAAATTCAATTCTTGGGTGGTGGTGGTGTTTGCTGTCGAGTCGTGGGTGAGCGAGTCACCTGACAAGAGCTGTATGTTGGAGCCAAACCAAAGTCATATGGCAGAGGTGATACCTGTGGATTTCAGTTTTTATTATTTACAAAGTAACAGACTTACCAAGTGACCATGATTTTCCAGGTGCTTAGTTAGGCCTTTCAGTGTCCTAAATTCTGAGAGAAGACATAGAAAATAACAGAATTAGGTTTATAAGTGACATACTTATTAATAAATTATACTTAGGCATATTATTACTATTTAGATAAGCATTTTTTATGGAAACAGCTGATTTTGCCAATTGAACACAATGGAACAAACTGAGAGAATCGGAATTTGACTATTACCAGATAAACAGTGGGAGCCAAATTTTTGTGTATATAAAGTAAGCGACATTATATTAAGTGCATTTTAATCCTTTTTTTAGAGAGTATTTTTGCATGTCAAAGCCAGTAAATGCGAATCTTTGTAGGACTTAGTGGAGGAAATAGAACATTTTTATAAGAGTTTAGTCAAAGTAGATGGCTAGATAGAAGAACAGAGTGGGAAGCAAGAATAACAAACGAGGAAATGAATAGTTTATGTGAGTTTGAAATAAGGACTTGGTTTCTATATTTGACATAGATTATGAAAAGAGAAAACAAGTTAAAACATCATTTTTCCCATCATTCCATAACCTTAGTTACTTTAATGTTAAAACTACTCTTAAAAATACAACTCATTACTTCAAATCAGAAGCTTCATTTTTCATTTCATCTGTCTCCTTAAATTTGTAAATCACATCACAAAAATGCCTTTTTCTCTCTCTTTTAAATTTGGAACTCAAGTATTTTGCCTTAAGTTGTAAAGTGAACTGTATAATTTACTATTAAAATCTCTTATAGCATCCAATTGAGGACCCATAAGAACTCAAGAAGAATATGCTAAAGGCCAGTTATCTCTTACTCAAGCTTTAGGTTCTTACCCAGAGAGTCCTCTAAGAGTTAGGGTTCTAGAGCACTTCCTTAATTCTATTCAATGCAACTAACTTGTTCACTACCTAGTCTTGTTTTTTCCTCTTTAGTATAAAGTCAAACTTACTGGTAAATACTTCTCCTTTATCTTGCCTTCTCCTATAAGCCCTGAGTCTCCATAACCTTTTGGGTTACCTCCTTGAGGTGCCCACCTTTATCTGAATCTGATATTCATTACCAATTACCCAGATAACTTTCACTCTGCTCGAATTCAGAGGTTAGGTGGAGTAGGGTGTGGAAAAAGTCAGTTTCTGCAGGTGGAGCATACTGAAGGCCATCATGTCCTTCAGCTTCCCAAGGTGGAGTAAGAGCGTTTCTCTCTCTTGTCCTTTTCCTTTTGTCTTCCATTTGTCTCCCGTAGTATAGCCAAATTATCCCTCCATGAGATCACTCAGTTCTTCTTGGGACCTTTCTTAGCCAAAGAAGACTGCAGAAGATTACTTGTCATGTTACTAAGCCACTAACTTTTTCTAACTGCCTTTGTCTAATTTTGACTTGGGCTTTGATAAAAATATTTTCAACAAATTGTTAGTAAAACTTTTTAAAGATTACCTTTAAAACTTTCCCATTCAAATAGTAGACTGTACACTTTTAACTCTATATGCTCCTAGGAGATTGTATAGATTTAATAACCACTAATTAGAATAAAACTGAGATTTAACTTCAGTACTAAAATAGATGTCTTCCTGATATAATACTTTTTTCTCTTTCCATCTGAAAATACTAACATTTCTTGCCTGATTTGAAGACTTAGACATCTTTTTTGCTCTCTTTGAGGAACTCTTTTTTTTTCTCACATTTCTCTGTGGCTATTGGCTCCTCTGGAGAGGTTTTCTTCTTTCATTGTCATCCTTAGTTACATCTTCAAATGGAGATGAAGAAAATGTCCCTTTTGGGGCTGAGCAGTTTTCCTCAGAGTGTTCGTAAAACGTTTGGGGAAACCAAGGTGTGTTTTAAGCTCAGGCAATTTTAGTCCAGTGTCATGGCTTCTTTGGCAGTTTAACTTAGTAGGCTTTTTATTTGATAAACAGCAGCTTTTAACAGGCTGTCTCGGGTGAGTTGTTGTATCCAATAAAGAGAGTTACTATTTACCACATCTAAAATATAATCTTTGCCCCGAGTCTCCTTAATTTTTGAAAAAATGTTAATAGTAGATATGAAGACTGTATCTTTAGGTCTGTTTGTTGCAAAAGCTAGTTTTAATTACCTCTGACACTTAACATACTTCTCAATTTTACCCTCCTACTGTTTGTGATTTCGGAGCAGTTGGTAGTCCCACGTTACAAATGGCAAAATTTCTTGAATCTAGAATCCATTTTCTACTATTTTAACCTGAAAATTAGTAAATTCTTAGCCTAACAGTTTTTAAAATACACTGTAAAAAGCAGATAATAGTAATAACTCAGATGAGTGGCATCCAGTTTTCTGAATTTTCTTAGTACTACATAATCATTAGATTCATGACCGAGCATCTAAATCTTGTCCTGATAATGGTAGAAAAATAACCTTCTTGCCAGATTGCAGTAACACTTGTCTTCTCCACCTTATCACTAAATCAAGGATACATATTTTAGTAATTTTAGAAATTTCCAACTTCAGTGATTAATTTATACATTAGGATAAACTGAAATAAATAATAGCAAACCACCCCTAAGATCTTGGTGGCTTAAGACAATAGAAATTTATTTCTTGTTCTTGCAAAGTCCATGGCAGGCCTGGGTGAGTTTCCAAGGAAACTGTCTTAGAACAACTAAGTAACCTAGGATGATCTGAGTTTCCATCATATTAGATTTCCCATGTCTGGAATGTGTATCCTTGAAGGTTGTTATGAGAAGGAAAGAGAGAGCTAAAGTGTCTCACACTGCAACGAAATGCTTCTACTCATTGCTGATGCACATAGTTCTTCTTTTTTATAGCCCATTGGCCAGAACTGATCACTTGTAACATGGCTCTGGCTTTCTGTAACAGGATGTACAAATGTATCTTTTTTTATACCCCAAAAGAAAGAGGAAGCGGATGTGAATGGGCACTGAAATCTATACCACACTCACATCTTGCCTTTGCAGGTTTCTCTCCCTTAACTTAAAGTGAAAATGTCCTTCTTAGGAAGCAAGGCCAGAGGTAAAAACTGTAAATACGTTCTCATAAGAATAAAATTAAAATCTAATACTGCATTCATATTCATGGCTATTTACTGTAGAGGTGTAGATTTATCTTTTTGTTTCAGATGTTAGTTACTATTAGACAGCCTATTAAGGCCTTCATAAAATTGACTTGAAACTTGGTGCCTAAGACTCCAAACTGCTGCAACAGAATTTTACACATTTGTTGTTGTTGGATATTGCTACCTTTCTTCTACCCTTTGTTGAACATAATGTAGAATAGTTGCTCTTTCCATAATTTAGAAACACACAGTCTCTCTTTCTCTCTCTCTCTCCATGTAAATAGCAGAATTCACTGAGTTTGGGGACACTGTGGGCTTATATTGCAACAGCAGAAACTTCAATTTTAATATTAATTATCTCTATTATTGAAAAAAAAAAAAACCCTCTTAACAAATAGTTGTTTCTTTTTCTGCTCCCTTTTACCATCCTTCTGTAACCTCCTTTCTCATCTGAGGAGCAAGAACGTTCTTAAGTCTTCCATTTTTTTTTTCTCTGATAAAATTAGCCTCCGCAACATCTAATTCTAGATTTAGGACTATATTATTCCCCATTGTCTGTGAGTGAAAGTAGAGTTCCATAGTTTCACTTATGCCAGGATAATAACCTGTATCTTTTGGAGTTACCATTCAGCCCTGAGGGATTTGATTAATGCCTTCTATTTATGTACTAAGGAAGACATCACATGGGGTTGGCTTCTAGAAGTAGCAATGTTTCAATTAAAGGATCAGATAAAAAGTTTGTAGATGGAGATTAGATTAGATTTCATTGATTCACTTTAAAAAATTATTTATAAAAAACACTTAAATGTAGGTAATCAGTATCCTGAGTCTTGTTAATAAATACCCAAGAATTATAAATAATTTCTGAGCTCATGTGATGGAGTTTTCAGGGCGTATGAATCCTCAATATATTATAAAAATCTAAATTAAGACTTTTAATCTTACATACAAAATTTGTTTTCTGATTTGAAAAAAAGAAATGCTTAGCAGAATAATTTTATAATTTTCAATTTGTATATTTACTTTGAAAGAGACCACCTTAACTTTAAAGATCATCCTGTTTGATCTGTTGTGACACATCTTAGAATATATTAAGTTCCAAATTCTAGGGAAGCAATATATTCTTTTTATACGACTTTTTAATGGCAAAAAAATTAGATTGCATGCTTATATATAAAAAGAAGCAAACTTCTAATAAAATGCACCTTCAGGTTCATTTCTTATCAACCTTTATCACCTATTATTCACCTTATTAAAATTGAAAAAGGCAAGTTTGACAGGTATGTCAAGATGAATCCCTCAAAAAGATACATGTCACCGTTTAAATAGAAAATATCAAGGAAATGGTAAATTATAAAAAAGTGTATCTTTATTCTTTCCTTTACGCAGATATTTTAGGCAATGAAAGATAATGAACAATTTCCTAGAACTTTGAGCAGCAATCCAGTGATGAGTTATTAGGGCAGTTACTCCTTGCTCAGTAACTTGCTGACTGGGCTGAGGAGGTGATATGGACAGCTTTAATGCAGAGACGATAAAAAGTTTGAAAACTGGAGAACCTGGGTGGCTCAGTGGGTTAAGGCCTCTGCCTTTGGCTCAGGTCGTAATCTCAGGGTCCTGGGATGGATCCCCCACGTCCTTCTCTCTGCTCAGCAGGGAGCCTGCTTCCCCCACCCCCGCCCCGCCCCACTGCCTTCCTCTCTGGCTACTTGTGATCTCTCTTATTCTGTCAAATAAATAAAATCTTAAAATAAGTTTGAAAACTATGTAATAAGTAATGAATAATTATACAATAGTTCATTTTTTTTGTGGTTATCTTGAATTATTTCTCCTTTTTTCCCCAAGAACATGGTTTATTTCATCATGTCGTAACACATCTTAAGACCATCAAAAAATCTCTTCCATTAAATTAAGAACAATAATCAGAGTATTTGCTTGGAAGTACTTAAAAAACATTCGGTTTGACAGCAGTTTGAGATGATTATGGACAGATGTAGACCCGATTTAGGATTTATGGTCTGGGGCAAGTGAGGAATAAAAAGTAGAGATGTATGCAAAAATTATCCATTAAATGATTTTATTGTTTGTTACTACTCAAAATGGGGGTAATAATGATATCCAGGGAATATATGCTACCGTGTGAAATGTTAAGTTTAATAAAGATACTGCCTAATGGTCTTTTACCTAAGAAGCATTCTGATTCCTTTTTGCCTGAAGGTTTTGGCCATTGGCAGAGTTACCTACAATAACTCCTACTGTCTAAAAATCCTGCAGTGGTTGTGAAATTAATCGATATATAGTACTTGAGTCAGGTGATTAAATATGACCAAGAATTGGTTATCCTGGTCTATGTCATGTTAGGAACTGTAGATAGAAATAGAAATGATCTTCATCTTACCTTAAAATGCGAATCTATAATTAATTTCAATTCGCATTTCCTTGGAATTTTGTTAAAAGTAATTATGTTCTTATAGGTATTTTAATATTTTAATATACTTTAAACAGCTCATCATTAATCAAGAAACTTTAAAACATGTAGGGATTGAGAATAATAAACAGTGTATTTTTATATCTTGAGGTTCATTTAGTATAAGTGAATCTTAGATCCTTTTTAAATGAGGTTGAATATATATTTTTAAAAAAATTCAAAATAAAATGCTTTAACTTTTAAAATGTTTTATAAGAAAACTGAGTTTACAAAAGTTATGCAAATTCTTTAAAACTCTTCAAATCTGTAGAGATAATGTTTCAGAAATAAAGATGGGAATGAATAATCTGGCTTACATAGATGGAATGATAAATTCTCCCTCAACTCTCTGGAGATTTACACATTGAAAAATTTTTGATTATGTAACAAAAGAAAACCTTGTCAGCTATTACTCACCACGTGAATTATATTAAGATGGAGAATCCACCTTGAAACCACAACTACTCATTACATTCCACCTAAGAAATCATTGTAATACTGTATTGCCACTTACCCTTCTTGCCCACCATGATTAGCATTAGTTTCTGAGGATAGTCTAGGCTGGGCTGCCATTTGGCCGTACCCTACTTGCTACTGACACTGCATCAAGTTTGTTCTTGGCCAACCAGACTTTTAGCAGATTAATCTAGCAGAAAAGCTCTCTGGACTTTTGCCCAAACAGACAAAATAGTGAAACATCCATGAAGTCACTCAATTGAAAGAGAAGATGTACTAAAAAACTTAAATACAAACAGATTGATGTTCTATAAAAAGTCAATCCATACTCAGTTTCCAGGTCACTTGAACTTTACAATGAACTAATTCCTATGTCTTCAGTAAAAAAAAAAAAAAAAAAAAAAAAAAAAAAATCATAAAACTTTATCTTTCCATTCATTCAATTATTACTCTAAATTTTGATAAATCAAGAACATTTAGATAAAAATTTAAATGATAGCCAATTTTAAAGGACTCTAACTTTTAAAAATTATTTTCTTAAAGTAGGAGTCAGGAGAGAGCAAAGGAAGGGAGGTGGGAGGGAGAGGCAATAAAAAAATTCTCTTCAATTTCCTTGTAATAGAGCAGTTACAAAATTAAGATTTTATAAGAACATTGAAGTATCTTTCTAAAAATCCAACTGCAAAAAAATGAGATGTCCATAGCAAATAAGACATTAATTTTTTTGTCTTATATATTTATAGCTTTCACAAATGTGTATGTCTGTAGACTTATATTTTGAATACTCAGCAATGACAGAAATGACCTAAAGAAAAATTCGGTTTGTTTAAAATAGACAAAATGCTAGAATCTGTAGAAGTGATTACATTCTGAATTAAATTGGCACTTAATTTTTTAATAAAGATTTATTTTGGAGAGCATGAATGGAGGGGAGGGTCAGGGGGAGGGAGAAAGAGAGTCTCAAGCAGAGTGCTGGGGGTGGAGCACAACTTGGGGCTATCCCAGGACCCTGAGATTGCGAACTGTGCTGAAATGAAATGAAGAGTCAGACGGTTAACAAATGGAGCCACCCAGACATCCTATCATTAAGATTTTTTTTTTTCATTAAGATTTTTAAATGTAAAATATAAGCCTTGGCGTTAAGATACACTAGTAGAAAAAAATCTTACATATTTAATCACTCTAGCGGAAACTTAGGTACCATTTTAGAAGATGGAATGTTGAAGTATAACTTGACTGTAGTTTCCCTGAATGAAATCAATTTTAAGGAATGTATTATCTTAGGTTATGGATTAAAGAGAACTATCAAAGAGAAACAGCCACTATTGAGACATTTTGGCTTTTTAAAATCATTTTGTGACAAGCTTGATGAGATTGGAGCAGAACTATTCTAGTAGGCAAAAATAATGCCTCTGTCTTATTGGCAAAATTACATGGATGTCCTGCCTGGTTCTTTGTGTTCTCCTCATTTGTATCTTCTAAAATGGTCAAGATCCTCATTTAGAAAATTCAAAGCAGGGTATCTTTCATAAGGTGTGCATACCTCACACTTGTGATTAAATATTAAAACACATGAATTCAGAATACAGGGAACTAATTTCTCTATTGGATTACTGAGGTGGATTTTTTTTTTTAAAGATTTTATTTATTCATTTAACAGAGAGAGAACACAAGCAGGCAGAGAGGCAGGCAGAGGCAGAGAGAGGAGCAGGCTCCCCGCGGAGCAAGGAGCCCGACGCAGGACTCGATCCCAAGACGCCGGGATTATGACCCGAGCCAAAGGCAGTTGCTTAACCAACTGAGCTACCCAGGCGTCCCTGAGGTGGATTTTATACATTATTTTTTATCACCTGGATTACTTATTTTTTCCAAGCTTTATTGAGGCATACTTGAAAAATTATATTTAAATTATACAACCTGATTTGATATATGCATACGTCATAAAGTATTTACCAAACTGAAAACTTTCCAAATCTAGAGAGAAATACATGTGTCCAGGTATTGTACACAAACCTCATTGGTCCCCATGCAGATTAAAACAAAAGAGGACTGTGTCAAGGCACATTATAATAAAACTGTCAGAAATCAAAGACCAAGATTAAATTATGAAAGCATCAAGATGGGAAAAAGTCAAAACATCTCATTTCATACAAGGTCCTCTCCCACAAGGTTGTTAAAGGACTTCTCAGCAGAAACCTTGTAGGCCAGAGGAGAATGGGGTGATAGAGTTGAAATGCTGAAAGAAAAAAACTGCCAACCAAGAATACCCTACCTGGTAGAGTTGTAATACGGAAATGAAGAAGAAGTAGAGACTTAACCAGTCAGAAAGAAGCTAAAGGGAATTCATTACCTTTAAACCTGCCTTGTAAGAAAAGCTAAAAAGGAAGCTTTTCAAGCTGAAATGAAATGAAATAATCCTAATAAGTAATATGAAAACAGACACAGGTATAAAACACATTGGTAAATCTAAGGACATAGTCCAATCCAGAATACTTTAGTGCTACAATAGCAGTGTGTAAATCACTTAACCTTAGTATAAAGATTAAGACAAAAGCATTAAAAATATCTATAGTTAAACTAATTTGTTAATGTGTACACAATATAAAAAGATTGTGACATCAAAAACAAAAAACATGGGTGAGGGGAGTTGAAGGGCAAATGTTTTTTACGAGGTCAAAGATAAATTACGGTTTTAAAATACACTGTTATAGCTCCAAGATGTTTTATGTAAGCCTCAAGGTAACCACAAAACAAATTTATAGTACGTAACACAAAATTAAACATTAACTTTTTTTTCATTTTTTAATCATTCTTTTTTTTTTCTCCCCAAATTTGTTTATTTTAATTTTTCAGTGTTACAAGATTGATTGTTCATGCACCACACCCAGTGCTCCATGCAGTACGTGCCCTTCTCGATACCCACCACCAGGCTCACCCCCCAACCCCCTCCCCTCCAAAACCCTCAGTTTGTTCCTCAGAGTCCATAGTCTCTCCTGGTTCATCACCCCCTCTGATTTCCCCCCATTCGCCCTTCCCTTCCTTCTCACGATGCCCTCCATGATTTTCTTTATACTCCACACGTAAGTGAGACCATAAGATAATTGCCTCTCTCCGCTTGACTTATTTCACTCCGCATAATCTCTTCTAGTCCTGTCCATGTTGATACAAAAGTTGGATATTCATCCTTTCTGATGGAGGCAT
>CM052809.1:62854616-62904616 GCA_028533885.1 Nasua narica
GATAGATCCCTGCCTCACGTTGAGGTCTTTTATCCATTTCGAGTTTATCTTTGTGTATGGTGTAAGAGAATGGTCAAGTTTCATTCTTCTACATATAGCTGTCCAATTTTTCCAGCACCATTTATTGAAGAGACCATCTTTTTTCAAACTGTATACCCCTGCTTCTCCCGTTTTGAAATTTTGACTTGGATAAAATCATAATATTCTTGAAAATCAAGGGAAACCATGTCTATGTGTTATATATCTGTGTATATATGTATACATATGGTGACCCCCACGGACACTCGGGATGAATGCATGAACTGATAAATGAATAAAAGCTTAGAATTCTCTTATAAACATGGACATCAAGAGATATATTCAATTACTCTTAACTCCTATCACAACTTTCTACTGTACTCTATAACTTGTTTGCTTATATTTAAATATATTTTCTATCTAAATATATTAGAGGCTTCTAATGGCACAAAATTTTATGATAGACTCTTTGAAATTCATTTGTGATCTTTTCGAGGTATCTTTACTTTAAAACCTGGGAATTAAAGCTCAGTACTTCTCTGCGCCTGGAATAGAACTTATTTCTAATAAGTCTCCAGGCGTTTATTTTGCTTTGTAATTACTGCTAAATAACGCTGGGCCTCTAGCTAGGCATTAAGTGTTGGTTTGATTCAGTCCTCATATGCTATTGTTGTGTAGTTGTTCCAGGTACAAGTTAAAACAACTTAAAAGAAAAAACAAAACCCAATACTATCTGTTTCATTGTGATTCTCATTCAACCTGAAATTTAATTATGTTGCTATGTGGGCTTGTAATGTGGATTAATAGTTTTATTGTACTCTTGTGATTAGTTTCTGTTTGTTCTAATTTCTTTTTCGCTTCTTCCTGACCTTGAGGTAAAAAAAACACGGAAGATGTATTCCTTCAATTTAATGCCAGTTTGAGGTGTTTCTCCTGCATCATCAGATCAATGAAAAGTAAATAGCCTACACTTCTTGTTTCACAGTGCAGTATTGATCTTTCTTCAGCTTTTGCTTCCCTTTTTCCCTGCATGTTGTGTCTTTCAACCCCTGGGACTGAAGTGATTGCCATAGATTGGACAAGCTAACAAGCGCATGATAAGGAACCGGTGTTTTGTGGCATACTCACATACACATGCTTGGTATATAAAGCCTGCTTCTGCATTGAGAGAAAGGTGCCATTTTGTGTGTGTGACACAAGCCACTAAGAGAAGGAACTAGAAGGACAAAACCAGGAAGGAAGATTTTATTTGCTCTCCCAAATCTTTGCAGGTAGTATTAAAGTCGATGATGAAATTCCTTTGAAAAGTAAGGGACAAGTAGCCTGCGGGAACATGCCATATGCTTTTAGCTGTTGCAATTGACTGGATGTTGACAGCCTGTGGGTAAGTCTCTACTATCCTTTGGTGTCTATGCCTTCCCAATAATATTTGTTGTCTTGTTTTTTCTTTGGTTTGGTTTGGGTTTTTCACTTAAAGCTAATCTTAGAGTTTGAAAAATAGTTGTAATTGGATTCTATATCCAACCCCTAAAATATGCATGAAAGCCACGTATTTCACTTCATAAGAAGCATTCAAAGATAAATCTGCTCCTTTAACAATTGGACTTATTTGTGGCTTTTCTTTGAGGTGAATAGAGGTATTTTTGTAGACATGTGCACTGATCGCTTCTCTAAATGCTAAGTGATGGGAAGAAACAATCACTTGATAAAGCTAAGAAATACTTTGCTTACTCTATGCCTGTTTTTAACATGTTCATTGTGGAAATCAAAGTGCTCCAAGTTTTATTTTTGGGTCCTTCTGTATCCATAGATTTCTCTGTCATTGAAAAATGGATAAATGAATAATTGATATTCTATCACATGCTATTGTCTCCTTATTGAAGCATATTTTACACTGTGTAGCTCACAAGTTTTCTGACACTGCTTTAGGACAGTAAGGGTTCCGTTTCTTAACTCTGAGTCCTTGTTAGTCATTGGTGCCGTTGATTTCTAGTTGTGTAATCTAATGTGTATATAAACAATTTACCCCTTGTTTGAATACTCTCCTTTTTGAATTTAGTTTGGGAATCTGTAGTCAGGTTATCATTCTGGACTCCATGGAAATGTCACATGACAGAGAAAATAAATAAAACTTTAGCTTCTTATGGGGCAACTTAACTTGAAAAGTGTTAAGGACGTGTGTAGAATGTTTCATATTTACTCTGTTAAGGAAAAATGTGCACAGTGCTTAGGTTCCTGACTCTGGTATGTAAATTGCTGTACATTGATATATGAACTTCCTACTGGCACCATGGAGAACACTGCAATGCGGCTTTATTGGCACATTGTTTGTAACATGACACTTTCGTATCATAAACCTTTTGTTGTTGGAGTAGCATACAGTGTACGTGGAACAAATTGAGTATAATGTTGGAGCTTTTGTATCTTTCTGAGGTTTTATGGCATTTAAGACTTTGCGGAATTGGGTGATTGTTCTAACCCAAGCTATTTGAGTAATCCTTTGGGTAACCCTAGTGCTGATTTGAAAGCTATTAATTTTCTATTACAGTGTGTTAAAGATATTCTATAGTGTGGCACTTACCTGCATTATTGAGTCAATGACCAATTGCAGAGTTGCTCTGTGGTGGTTGGAGCTTAACTCAACCCTCTGGGATCTCATTTATTATTTGCAGATATTGATTTTGGAAAAAGAAAAGCTAAGATGTGTGAATTTAATACTGACTTAGACCTGGCCTAGAGCTGTTAACTCTTAATGCTCTGCATATTGTACTTGTTAACATAAAAAAAACTACTACATATTTTGTGGTCTTAGCAAAGATCAATTATGTTGTTCACAATAAATATTATCAATATCTATCAAATCTAAATACTGAGTCCCCAAATGATCTTGCTGTATGTTCGTAGCATCTAAATTAGATCTTGTCATACTTAAAATTTTCTGATGTCTTAGAAATGCAAATGAGAGAAAATGTTTACTTATAAAAAAAAAGATGCTAAAAACAAAGCCCCAAGTCTGTGTGTGTGTGTGTGTGTGTGTGTGTGTGTTTGTGTATGTATGTAAGTGGAATCTTAGTGATAATTTATTCTTAAACATAGTATTTTGGACAGTCCTCAGGGAATTTTTTCAAGTAGCCTCAGAGACTGTGGAGGAAAAAAAGCTTATTTCATAACTTGAAGTTTGTACTTCTTGATCTTTTTACTTATTTTGCCTGTGCCCTCCACAACCTCCCTCCTCCAGGTATGAGAAGTACAGCATAGGGAATATAATCAATATTTTAATAACATTGTATGGTGACAGGTGGTAACTATACTTATCACGGTAAGCATTGAGTAATGTATACAAATGTTGAATCTGTATGTGGTACCTATAAAACTAACATAATATGTGTCACCTATAATTGAAGAAAAAATAAAAGGAGCATAAAATTCTGTGGGGCAGACTTTGATCTAAAATAATATAACATTCAAAATGAAGGCAGAGCTTATGTGGCATTCTAGCATGAGTGATGTCTTGACTGAAGGGACTCAAGAGAGCCTCGTATGATTTCGGCATTCCCACAGGCTAACAAGTTTGCAAAGGCACACTTCTGAACTATGCAACAACTACTACCCTACACCCTCACATTTGTAAGGTGTAAGGCCTATGTTTCCTTAAAACCAGAATTTTCTCCATGAAATATTATCACGATTTTCATAGAAACAGTATTTCTAGATAGCTAGTCATTGGAAATACTTACTTTGTTGCATTTAAGGTAAATGACACTTTTAAATTGAAAATTTTTATTAATATCACACTTTTAATAATGTAAAGAGCAAAACTAATGAATTTGAAATCATCAAACTTAGCAAATATTAAAGGGGATTATGTCGTTAACAATACATTTACTTGAACAAATAAACTGCAAATAATTGATTACCTAATAGGAAATATTTGTTAAATAATTTCTTGAGAGCCTAAAGTGTTCAAAAATAAGTGTGTGCCACAAAAAGTGTATATGACACTTGCATTGCTGGCTGTTTGGAATGTGTTTCAGTTCAAAATTCACCAACCCTAATTGCCTCCTATTTGCAGCTAATCCAGATGACCGTATAAGTGTCCTTGGTAAAGTCATGTATTCGATCATTTTTTCATTAAATAGAAATATATTGTATATGTTAAGGGTTAAGTGTGTTAGATAACGAAGATATAAAGAAATACAAAATTCATAGTAAGAATCCAATAAGTATTAAACGAAAACAAGACCAAGACTTTTTTTTTAATTTTTTAAAATTTTATTTACTTATTTAAAAGAGTTTATTTATTTGTCAGAGAGAGAGAGTGTACAAGCAGGGGGGAGCAGCAGGCAGAGCAGGCATAGGGAGATGCAGACTCCCTACCAAGCAAGGAGCCTGATGTGGGGCTTGATCCCAGGACCCTGGGATCATGACCTGAGCTGAAGGCAGCCGCTTAACTGGATGAGCCACTCAGGTGTCCCAAGACTTTTTTTTTTTTCAAGTTTAACTATACTAGAACTATAACACAAATTCCCAGTTGATACAGCATAACCTTACAGTAGAAGCAAAAGTAATGTACTGTGTTGTAAGACTACACCAAATATGGAACACAGAACAAATGTTTTGCAGTACAAATTTAGCATTTAAAAAGTTGTCTTTTGGTTAATATATGGAAGGATGTCTAGCAGAATTGCTTAATTAGTGTAATTGTCCATTAAGCCAACAGTTACATAATATGAATTATCTGGTTAGGGTTAGAGAGCTAGGAAAACAGGGTGCACTTTCAGCCGATATGTAAGAACAGGATAGAGGGGAATACATAGGAAGGCAAATTCTACCTTCTCTCTGTGAAATACTCGTTTAATACAGACTGTTTAGTCAAATTTCAGTCGGAAAGTTTTTTGATCTCTGATATATTTTTCTAAAAGCTAAATCATAGTGAATTACTATTTAGTTCAGTTTTAAATAATAAAATTCATAAGCTAATTTTGTTCGTTTGGTTTTGGTATCTCACATGTTAAATTTAGTACATATGATCTGGAGGCTTTTGTAGGTTTTTATTATGAATATTGAACAGACTAGAGCCAGTTTAAGGATTAAGCAGAGATCCTCACAAGTTAATCGCCTTGAACTTGGTTTACATTACCATATACCTAGTAGTGAAATTAGATACCAAAAACTAAAATGTTACAATGACAAAGCTGCTTACATGTCGAGATGTATAATGCTCAGACATCTGTTGGGGAAATTTTAAGGAGGGTAGGGACCCAAAATCAAAGCTTAAAAATGTAAGCTTAAAGGCTTTTGACTTAAAAAAAAAATCACAGAAACACATTTTCAGTGATACATCTGTGATTTGACACTACAAATGTTTTCCTAAAATGCTTAACATTCTCATTCGAAGCAATTGATTTTTAGTGGTTTTATCTGAAAATATAATTGAACACTTAAGTCAGTATTTTTAATGAGTACTCTTTGCTATTTATTTCTTTGTCCACAAATGGCAGTTATTATCAAATGACAATGGGCAGTCAACACTATAAGTAGTTTCACGTAATTAACTGTAAGATGATTATTGAGGTTAATATATGGATGTCATCCCTTTAAATAAAGTGGGAGCAGAATAGCCCTATCACTGATTGTTATTTCTTGACTTCATCAGGCTGTCAAGTTTTCTGATTTTTTTTCTTCTACTTATATGATGATGGTGAATAGTTTTATTTTACATATTATAGGCCAGCATACAAATAGAAAATCTAGAACAAACTATCTTCATTAATTTAGAAGATGCATTTTTCTGCCACTATACTCTGTTCATATAAACATCAGCTTCCAGTGTGATCTGTTCCTTTTTAGTAGCCTGTGAAATAGTATTCATCCCCAATATAAAGAGCTTCAGTAGTGAGATTTGAAGCAGCCTGTCATACAAAAAGTAAAGCATTACTCAAGAGAGGCAGCTTTAGCAAAAGGTCATTGTTGGGCTCATATGGGTAGACGTTGAGTACATAGTTTCTTTATCACTGTCCATTCATCCAATGGGACAATTTTATTTCTAAATTTAAGAGTGCGGCGATATTATTGACACTTGATTCGCAAAGATGCTTATGCCGAAAATGACTCTTCTTCCTATTTCACTGCAATTTACCTACTCTTATGTTTAGGCACCTACAGCAGGGATAAGCACCGAGTTCTCTTAGGCTGATGCTTTTAGCCCATTCTGGCTTTGCTTGACTTTTAACTCAGACTTGATATTTTATAAGAAAATTATTCAAATTCTCCACCTGATAGTAGCATGGTTTTTCTCTGCCTGGACTCCCAACTATGTTAATCCATACTCTTTCTCTTGTACATTCTGAAAATCAACGTCATGTGGGGACTAAAGCGGTCATGAATCCATGATCTCTAATTTGGACCTAAGGTGCCACTTGACCAACCTTTTATTAAACTTTTTATGACTTTCATATGCTCTAGTGACTTTTTTCACACATGTTCCACACTCACCAAATTAAAAACCCCTCTTCCTCATGTTCTGGGGAGACTCATAGTGCCAGTTCACATCTAGTTCATTTGGTTTTTCTCTTTCCCACAAGGCTGATTTTACTCCTTCATCTCTTTGCTGTGTTAGGTAGGGCCAGAATGTTTTGAGTGGAAATGGATTCTGAGTTACCTTAACTGGAGAACCTCCAGCATTCTCCTCTCCTGCCTTTTTTTTTTTTCTTCCTTTTTTTGACTTGGAGGCCTTATGATCCAAATCATGAAGCTGTAAGACAGTAGAACTGTCATGGCAGCCTAAACTGCCATGGGGGAATGGAAGCCATTTGCCATGGTAAGATAGGAGGTCACATTTTAATGCTTAGATCCTGATGCATACTAGCGTTTGATAAATGTTAGATATGCACTTCTTTAATCTTTTGCTTCTATGATCACTCCTTCTGAGTTGACTTGTAATTTCTTCGATCATGAATTGCCAATTTTTAGGTTTGAATCAAATTATCTCCTTTTCCAACTATTTGCTGCCTTCTTATATACTTATTTTCTTCCTTTCTTTTTGCTTATTATACATTTTGTTTTTCTGTTACATAGGCTTTATTTTCAAAAGGATTCTGAATTTCTTGAAGACAGGACTCACACATCTCCATTTCTTATTTTGTTATATTTGTATGTCATACTATTGCTAATTTTTATAAGTGAGTAGATTCTATTTGAAACTCTTAGTGGGGAAAATACCATTTATGTTAAATCATATTTATCAGTGTACTTTTCGGAACTCAAACTATAATATTGATCTGATGTGTCATTAATACAAAGCTATTACTATCACTTGTTACACCACTGTGGCATTTTCTTAATTTAGTTCAAGGTACAACAACATTGGCGAGTTTAGGAGACAGGTTCTGTCATGAACCTAACAAAATAGTTCCTCACCTTTTATTTCTCTAGTCTCTATTCCACATCAGATAGGCTGAACACTGTTGCTTTCCTTTCAGAATCTTGTCTCTTCTCTCCAAAGATACATTATTGGTTATCTTGATTTGGATGAGAAGATGCAAATTCATCTATAATTGTCTTTCAGTGCTGCTGCGGAGATAGGAGACCAATAAAATATGAAAATATTTTTAAAAATTTATGTCAGAGCCATAACTGACACAAATGATGGCATCAAATGAGTTACAAAGTTGAAAACCTAGAAGCCTAGTTATATACACGGATGTATTTTCCTGTACTTTGCTCAGTATTTACTAGTAAATCTCAGAATAAGAGCTGATTTATTAGATTTCTTAACAAAATATTTTGATCCACAGCATTATCCATCAGCAATGCATATGAAATGGCTACTGTATCGCTATGTTCATTGCCTAAGTTGGTTACCTCAGCCTAGTGTTTAAAGCTTTTAACTCTTAGATTCAAAGGATGTTTCTGAACATTTTCAACATCTAAAATGCAAAGTGCCTCTGTAGCAAGTCATGATACAGTGTCTCAGGAGACAGATGAAGCTGCCACATTTTTCTTTTAAGCTGAATTAATGCTTGTGTAAACTGACATCCATGAAGACTAAAGTGCTTCAGTTACAGAAAGGAACTACAACTCAAGAGGGGCAGTCAGTGCCTCTTACTATTCTGCAACACTAATACATAACAAAAGATTTGTCTATGTCCTTGTCCCCTTTGATTCTCTTTTTTCTAGAACCCCTATCCATAACAGTATGGTCTCTCTGCTTTGGACCAAAATTTTATTGCCCACAAGATGCCAAATACAATTTCTACGACACCTTCTTTCTCCCCAAATAAACTGGTTGTAGAAAAAAACTAAAAAGAAAAATTGGTCCATGAGGTCAGGAGATCATTCCTGTATCCTCTAGTAGTGTTCTTTGGGGGAGGAGTAGAGTGAAGCCTGAGGGCTCAGTCTCCAAAGCCAGACAGACCTGTAAATAAATGCATCTTGTGCTCTACTGCTTACTAAGGATCCGAGCAAGTAGCCTAACTGCTTTGAAACTTAATATGCCCACCAGTGAAATGGATATGACAGTAGGATCAATCTTACAGGGATGATGTGTGTGTAGATTAAATGAGATAGTGAATTGAAAGTCTTAATATGTTTAATACAGTGGCATACGGTAAACCCTCAATTAATTGTGCTTTATCATAATCTTGTTGGTATAATCATTAGTACTTGTGATCATTAAGTATTGATAGGGCTCAGTAAGATTATCTAGCACTGATTATTATACATTAAATTCAATTTTCCAATGCAATGTGAAAATGCCTACAAACATATTTATTTCTGGCAGGTGTAATTTCTCCTTCTACTAAGTCAGCCAAATTGTAATCAGAAAATTGCTTGGCAGACTATATTCAGAAGAACAAGAGTTTGGATATATAATGAGACTAGGCTATGTCATTCTGAGGCATTCCATCTTTATAGAGGTAGATTTATAACTGCTTTCAAGATACTGTCTTTCTGGACAGTACTTATGAAAGTACTAGCAGAGTACATCTTAGCTAGTATCTGGTCAAATGCCTCTTTTAATTGTTATTTTCTTTTATGTTAAGAATTTAGTCAGATTATGGTCAAGTTTTTGGACTGATCCATTTATACTGATTTTCATCTTTAACTTCTAGTAGATGACATTATTCGCGTTATTTCTAACCTGGGGAATTTTGTACACCTCTAGAACTTCTAGACTTTGTTAATGTGTACTACTTCTAGAATAGTTTCTTTAAAATGGCTTCCCTTCAGTGTGTCTGGTTGCTTTGTTTTTCTTACACTTGATTTTCTTCCAGTGAGGTATAATTGTTGCCTTACCAAAATACTCATATAATTTCAAAGCATTAATACTGACTCTACTTACCTCCCCTTTGAAAAATAAGAGTGTGTGTGTGTATGTGTGTTTTAAGTGGGTTCAACTTGATGTCAATTTTGTTTCTAAGAGTAGAACATGATTTAAAACTTGGAGATGATTCACTGAATGATATCCACAGATAATTTATAACGTATACAGATATACTTCTTAGAATTAGGAAAATACATAAATTTTGTTTTCAAGATCACTAAGATAAAACGATTTATTCCATTATATTCTTTTAGCGTACACTCTAAATTTCTAATTTCTCAAAGGTCTGTACTTGATATAAACCAGTATTACACCACTAAGTTGATACGAAATCTAAAGATGTTAAATAGCATTACATGTTCTATTTCATTGTATGGTGGTAGTTATCAATATACTATCTATCTGCTAAAGTACATTACTGAATTCTGATCGACTTTCCACAATAATTATATTTTATAGAATTTTATAGAAATTGATACTTCTGGAGTTTATAAGCCACAATAGTGTAAGAAAAGACATGAAACAGACCTAATAATCCCTTAATCTCACTCAGAGTTTCTACTTAATAAGACCATCAGACTTTTTTCATATGAACAAATTTATTTCTCTTACTTAGAAATTAGGAATGTTGATTACATGCATTAAAAATGTAAAGAAAAAAGTATAAATTCTTGTGATAGTAAGTATACAGTCATTTGAATGAAGGAATAGATGATTCTGGTCAAAAACTAAATCAGATTTTCCCCATGTGTAAGTTAGTGAGTGCATGACCACATTAAAATTGATCATTTAGAGATGATTTATTTTATTGTTGTCTCTTGATCTGTATTTTATAATTTATATTAATGAAAAATTTACAGATTAGTCATTTAGTGTATCAGTGTGGCTGTTAACATAACCACAAGTTTTTGTCAGCCTCTTAAAATTATATAGGTAAAAATGATGAATTTTAAGATACTTTTATCATAGTGTTCAGAAACTATTGAAGGAAGGTAGTGTACAGAAAGTACTGAAGGAACCTGTGTGTCTTCCTATTTCCTCTTACCAGGGAAACCAGGTCCAGCACATTGTAAATAACCAGGTATCCAGATATGAAGATTTTGCTATAATACCAGTGACACTCTAGATATGTGGAACGTAAAATGCACAGATTGCATGCAATACTCCTTCCTTTTAGGAATTTATAGATAGAAAATGAGGAAATGACCAAATAAAGAACAGTAATAAAGAAGAGTTATGAATCAAAAACTGTTTTGATTGTGATTGTGTCACAGGCTTGTGCCAAACAATGAAGGTGCAAAGGAGAAAGAGACAAACTCTGCCCACAGAGCTCATAGTACGGCTGCTGGGTGAGGCAGAATGATTTTAGAGAGGTGCAGTGGGTGCCCCAAACCATGGGAGACCAAGAAGGCCTAGGGATTTGGTTTTATGTACAAGACCATGCATTTTAATATTACACATATGTTTTCATCTGTATAAGTTAATGATCCCATCTGATAAAATGTAAGCTTTTAGAAGGTGAAGTCTGACCACTTTTGTTCGTCCGTTTATCCATACAGTAATCAGTCTTGCAACGAGTCTGACATATTG
Organism: Nasua narica; assembly: GCA_028533885.1. Lineage (NCBI taxonomy): Eukaryota > Metazoa > Chordata > Mammalia > Carnivora > Procyonidae > Nasua > Nasua narica. Next base: position 62,865,550 of record CM052809.1, read on the forward strand.
TAGAACCTGAAAAATACAAACTCTTAGAATAAAATCTTTGAGCACATGTAGGTGTCAGACTTTTGATACCAAGTCAAAGAAGTAACAGAGTGCTGTCCTTGATTTTATGTGTTTTCATTTGAAACTTAAATGTATCTAATTAAAACTATTCATGTAAAAAAAACAAAAAACAACTATTCATGTATACCTACTCTATAAGTGTATATAGTTTGTGTTGCAGAGAGGGAACTCTGGTGTTACAGAAGTGTATTAATAGGACTTGTAAAAATAGTCCAGAAGCACATTGATGATGTAAGAAGGCAGGAGAATTTCAAGGGAAGAGAGGTGGCTTAAAGTTTTCAAGAAGTAGAATCACTAGTATTGTTGGGATAGGAGGTTATGATGTGGGCAAGATTTCTTCTCTGGGTATCTAGATAAAATAATGATGATGCCATTCAGTCACTTAGGGGAAAATAAAAAAGGACCTAGTGTAAAAATACTTATGTCCCAAAAGGCCCAACATCCTATTAGGGATGAGGAATGAATATACCAGGAGAGATCTGGTTGAGATGAAGCAAAGCCAGTCGGGTCTGAGGAAGTCTGGGGCATGGCAAACTTGATTGGAGGCTTTCCTGACCTCCATTGCTCAGGTAAGACGAGGCAGAAGTTGTAGCAGTTATTTCATATATCCCCTTGGGTGGACCTTCAGGTCCATAAGTATAGGTGCTGAAGTGGCCTCCCATTTTTCCGAGATTCTCAAGGCCTCCTTTCCCAGCCCTCTTCCTTTGCAGGGTTCATAAATGACCCTCCTCCCTCACCCCATTTCACCCTCTTAGAGTTGGATGCTGGAAGTCTCCCTCTCAGCATTTCCTTTAGCCCAGGACTGCATCCAGTTTCCCCAGAACCCATGATGGTGGCAGGGGGCTCTCCCTCCCAGTCCCCTGGGAACTTGGGCATTTGTGTCCATTAGTGCTATCTTACCTCCCCCACCCTCCACACCAGCCTTCTCTTCCTTCTGCTTTGGTTCAGTGGTGGGGCTCCTGCACCCTGAGACCTTCCCCCAGATGAGCTTCATATACAAGCACTTCATATGCTTGTGGCTCATAGGAGCGTGTCTAGGGTGAGAGACTTAGATGATGTAATCCAGAATCCCCAGTCTTTGTTTTTTTCTGCTTCAAGCAGGGGTCTTGACTCTGATTGTGCTTGATGGGGGCACAAAGAAAAGGCACAGGCTTAAAAAAAAATCTTGACTGTTTTGAGTATGAGTATCCATGAGTACATTGTGGAGGTGACACTTCAAATGTCTAACTAGAATTCCAGAAGCCGTAAGTAAACCAAAGACATGATGTTTTTTATTTGGTAACACTTAAAATTGGCAGATCTGGCAATATGCTAGGAAGAAGTCATTTGGAGTTGAGTGGTGGATAGCCTCTTTATACAGAACATATCCTCTGGAAGCTCCATTATACCCTATTGTAGCCCAACACTGAGGCAAGATGTCATTTGTCCTAACATTGCACCATCCTTTTCTTAGAAAAACCCTAACAGAAAGTTGAGTCCCTAAAAGAAAGTTGGTGTAGAAGAGAAAGTCCAAGTAAGCTACATGTTTGACGGAAATTTGGAATAAACTTATTTTTTTTTATGGAAGCATAGAATATTCCTGTTTCTATCTTTATTGAAAATGTCAGTGAAAAAAATTGTATTAAGAACTCCATACTTTAGAAAAGATACATGATGAAAAGTTAGGGGAAATTGAACAAATAATCAAAATTTCAATGGCATTTTGGAATGTAAATGACATAATGACAATTTTATAAAATTAATAACAAAATATTAATTTGATACCACAATTTTCAGACAGGAAATTTAAAAAATGGCTTAGCAGTGTAAAGAATTTTGTGTCTCACACAGAAAGCATTTCCATAGATAGTCTAATTAGCAGTATTGTTTCACTTAGTCTTGCATATGCCGCTGAACTTAGAAGTTAAGTGACAAGGAGAAATAATTTCTGGTGCTTTCATTACCTAACTTTACTGATGGTCTTATTAAATATGTGGTAAGCGTATTAGTTTCTTAGGGCTCTTATCGCAAAGTATCTTAAACTGAGTGGCCTAAATAATGAGAATGACCTGAATCATAGTTTTGGAAGCCAAAGTCTCAAATCAAGGTGTTAATGGGTCATGCTCCCTCTGAAGGTGCTAGGAAAGACTCTCTCCTGGTCTTGCTCATAACTTTCAGTAGTTTCTTGGCTTGTGGCAGCATAACTCCAGTCTTCATGTGGAGTTTTCCCTGTGTGTGCCTCTAAGTCTAGATTTCCAGACATTTTGGATCTGAGGCTCGGCCTGGTCCAGTGTGAGCTCAACTTAGCCTATTACGTTTGCCATGACTGTATTGCCAAACAAGGCCACAATCTGAGGTACAGGTAGTTAGGACTCACCATCTGGATAAGGGGACATATAATTCAACCCATAATAATGTGACCCAAGACATTTTGGATCTAATAATTCTGATGACTACAGCAAAAAAAACCAATTTATTTTTATATGTTAAGAAAGGGCTTAATTAAATCAGTCAAAATTGTCAAGCATGACTACATAAGATGGTTCTTTTTCATTGGCTACAAATGAGGTTGGTATGGTTATAAAGTCAAGGTGATACAATTTTGAATATAGTGCTCTTCATTACAGTATTTGCCAGTAATTTTTTTTTTTTTTTTGAGTAAACTATTAGGAATGGAACAAGTACTGCATGTGGTCATTATCATTGTGAATTAAAACTGTGACTTAAGTCACAATAAATTCTAGACTTTGGCAAATATCGCAGTCTGGTGTATTACAGGAAGATGGGATGACAATGTTGGCCTAGTACACCAAGAGATGCTTCTTACTGATGAAAGAGACCAAATTGTTAATACCATTCGAGAGAAAATCCCTGTCTTGGCTCACTAGGAAAGATTGGATCAAAGATTTGGCTTTTTTTTTAATTGGCATAATTCATTTGAATAAACACTTTGAATAATTCTCTGCAAATGAATTCAAAAGTAGTTACACAAATATGTGCTTCAATTCATTTGGAAGGGAATAACATGTCCAAATTTTCTATACTGAAATCTGATTCCAGAAATGAAAGTGATGGCCTGAATTGCTTTCCAAAAACTGGAGTCTTGAGGACTGAGTATATATGTATATATTTTTTTAATCTCAAATATTATGAAAATGGACTGATACTTTTCCATTTCTGGTTTCTGGTACTGTGAAAGGAGATACAAATTACTATTAAGCTTTATATTGTTTTCATTTTGAAATCAATATATCTCAAAAAAATTTATATATTATGCTATACATATAATCATTTCATAAAAATAAATGCTTATATTTCCAGCAGTTACTTTTTTATATACTTAATGAATTCTTTTTATTATTACACAATAAAACTTTGTCACGTATTAGAGAATGTATTGAAATACAAGAACCATCACTCAGCTTCAAGGTTAATTGTGTACCAGACTGGAGTGCATATTAATAATACATATTTCAGACTTTTTAATGATTTTAAAAGAATATTCAATGTAAGTACTTACCACTTTTTGTAATGTTAAAAGAGTATTCATTCGCTCCATAGTGTTGAGCACTATTCTAGACACACAGAAAAGCACTGCCATTTTAAGAAGGAGGAGAACAAAATTCAGAGAACTTATTTTCCAAGAGCAGACGGTGAATGGGTAGGTCCAGGATTCCAACTGACTCCAAAGGCTGTGCTCTGTTACACTGTACTGCATTTCTTTGTGCTTCACAAAACGTTACCTGTCTGTACGAGCGTACATTTAAAATTCTACCTTGTCTTTATATATATTATAGGACTATGAAAAAAAAAAGACATGTAATAATGGCTTGCGGAATGACTTGACAAATTCTGACAGCTGTTTCCTGTATGACTTAAGGACATAGGATCATGGGTTTGAGTCAGTCTGCCTTTGTGACCTGAGGAAAGTCACTCAAACCCTCTGAATCTCAGTTTCCACTTCAGTGAAATGGGTTGGTTTTGTGGTTGCTGTAAAGATGACCTGAGATGATGAATGCTAAATGAGCAGTATAGTAACTTAGAAGAATCTTTCTAAAAGTGTCCCCTGATAAAAATTATCTGTTACAGGGCGCCTGGGTGGCGCAGTTGGTTAAGCAGCTGCCTTCGGCTCAGGTCATGATCCCGGAGTCCTGGGATCGAGTCCCACATCAGGCTCCCAGCTCCATGGGGAGTCCGCGTCTCACTCTGACCTTCTCCCTTCTCATGCACGCTCTCTCTCTCTCTCTTTCCTAATAAATAAATAAATAAAATCTTAAAAAAAAATTATCTGTTACATGTACTGCAAATGAATTCTTCTATTTTGTCTTTTCACTTTCTTAATGTTCGATTTTGATAAACAAAAGCTCTTTAATTTTTAAAAAATATTTTAATAAAACAAATATAGATAATAGCACCTATTAGAATTGTACAGAAGTGATTAATTTTGTTAAAGTGAACCCACCATCTAAATAGCACTTAGATCGAAAACTACAGCACCTCTGAGGCTCCCTCAGCCCACTTCCTGTACTTACTGCTCTCAAAAGATAATTGTTACCCTAAAACCATAGAACAATTTTTTCTATTCTTCAAGTTTATTTGGATGGCATCATATTACATAGTTTTTCTGCTTGTGTGCTTTCACTTAACATTATCATTGGTATGATATGAACAAGTTAGTGTATGTAATTGCAGTATGTTCCTTTGTACTGCTGTATAGGAATTCATCATGTCAATATTATTTATCTCCTGTATTATTGAAGAACATTTAAGTTGTTTCCAATATAGAGTTAATGGAAATAAGACTTCTGTGAGCGTTCTTCTATATGTCTCTTGGCAAATGTGTATTTTGAGATAAATATCTAAGAGTGGAATTGCCAGTTAATAATATATGCACATATTCAGCTTTATTAGATACTGCTAAACTGTTTTCCCTAATGGTTGTACCAATTTATAATCCCACAAACAATGTATGCATGTTCACCCATCTCTCTAAGCACCTCCCCTCTAGCAACCACCAATTTGTTCTCTGTATGGAATAATTTGGTTTTTTTTTGTACATCTCTTTTGTTTCTTAAATTACACATATGAGAGAAATCATATGGTCTTTGTCTTTCTCTGACTTCTCTCACTTAGCGGTATACTCTTCAGCTCTATATGTGACATCAAAAATGTCAAGATTTCATTCTTCTTGATGTCTGAGTAATAAGCCATCATAGACACACATACATACATAATACATCTTTTATCCATTCATCAGTTGATGGACAATTGGGCTGCTTCCATAATTGGGCTATTGTAAAATATGCTGCCATAAACATGAGTGCATATATCCCTTTGAATTAGTGTTTTTGTATTCTTTGTGTAAATATTCAGTTGTTGGATTATAGGGTGGTTCTATTTTGACCTTTCTGAGGAAACTTCATACTGTTCTCCACATTGGCTGCACCGGTTTTAATTCCCATCAGCAGCGCATGAGGGTACTTTTTCTCCACAACCAATACCTGTTGCTTTTTGTATATATGATTTTAGCCATTCTGACAATGGTGAGTTGATACCTCCTTTTATTTCTGATTTGTATTTCTCTGATGAGTGGTGTTAAGCATCTTTTCATGGGCCTGTTGGCCATTGGGATGTCTTTGCATAAATGTCTGTTAATGTGTTCTGCCCATTTTTTAATGGATTATTTGGTTTTGGGGTGTTGAATTGTATGAGTTATTTATATATTTTGGAGATATGTTTATTGGATATGTTATTTGCAAATATCTTCTCCCATTCCATAGGTCAACTTTTAGTTTTGTTGATTGTCTCCTTCACTGTGCAGAACCTTTTTATTTTGATGTACTCCCAAAAGTTTATTTTTCCTTTTTTTCCCTTGCCTTAGGAGTCTATCTAGAAAAGTTGCTATGGCCAATGTCAGAAAAGTTATTGTCTGTGGTCTCTACTAGGGTTTTTATGGCTTTAGGTCTCACATTTAGGTTTTTCATCTATTTTGAGTTTATTATTGTGTATGGTATAAGAAAGTGATCCAATTTCATTATTTGCATGATGCTGTCCAGTTTTCCTAACACAATTTGTTGAAAAGACTTTTTCTGCTTGGATATTCTTTCCTACTTTGCCAAATATTAATTGACCATATAATTGTGGGTTTATTTCTGAATTTTCTATTTTGTGTTATTGATTTATGTCTCTATTTTTGTGTCAGTACCATACTGTTCTGATTACTGTAGCTTTGTAATATTATTTGATGTCCAGAATTGTGAGGCTTCCAGCTTTGCCTTTCTTTTTCAAGATGGCTTTGGCTATTCGGGGTCTTTGGTGGTTCCAGAGAAATTTTAGAATTTTTTCCTAGCTCTGTGATAATGCAGTTGGTATTTTGACAGGGATTGTGTTGAATGTGTAGTTTTGGGTAGTACATACAACTTAACAAAATATTCTTCTAATTCCTGAGCAGTGAAAGTTTTTCCATTTCTTTGTGTCATACTCTATTTTTTTCATCAGTGTTTTATAGTTTTCAGAGTACAGAGCTTTCACCTCTTTGGTTAGGTTTGTTTCTAGATATCTTACTATTTTTGGTGCAATTATAAATGGGATTGTTTTCTTAATTCCTTTTGCTTCATTATTGGTGTGTAGCAATGAAACAGATTCTTATATATTGATTTTGCATCCTGTTACTACTGAATTTGTTTCAGTTCTAGCCGTTTTTTTGGTGGAGTCTTTCAGGTTTTCTATATAGAGTATCATGTCATCTGCAAATAGTGCAGGTTTTACTTCTTTCTTACTGATTTGGATACCTGTTATTTCTCGTTGTTGTTTAATTGTTGTGGTTAGAACTTAGAGTACTGTGTTGAATAAAGGTGGTGAGAGTGATCATCCCTATCTTGTTCCTAACCTTAGGAGAATATGTCTCACTTTTTTCTCATTAAGGTTGATGTTAGCTGTGGGTTTCCATTTATGGCCTTTAATATGTTGAGTTAATATGTTTCCTCTAAACTTACTTTGTCATGTTTTTTTTTTTTACATGAATGAGTGTTTTATTTCATCAAATGCTTTTTCTGTGTCTATGGAAATGATCACATGGTTCTTATAATTCTCTTATGAATGTGTGTGTTGATTGGTTTGCAATATTGAAATACCCTTGCAACCTAGTAATGAATCCCACTTGATGGGGCAAATGACTTTTTAAATGTATTATTGTATTATTATTAAGTAGTTCCTTTATGTCTATTATTACCTGATTTATGCATTTGTGTGCCCCCTTGTTGGGTGCATAAATATTTACAATTATTGTATCTTGCTGGATTGCTCCATTTATTTTTATGTAGTGTCCCTCTTTATTTTTATATATATTTCTTGTTACAGTCTTTGTTTTAAAGTCTATTTTGTCTGATAAAAATATTGCTACTCCAGCTTTCTTATGACATCTATTTGCCTGATAGGTTTCTCCTCTATCCCCTAATGTTCATTCTGTCTTTGGCTCTGAAATGAGTTTCTTGTAGGCAGCATATATATGAGTCTTTTTTTTTTTAAGTCATTTTGTTATACTGTGTCTTTTGAGTGAAACATTTAGCCCATTTACAGTCAAAGTAATTATTGGTAGGTATTTACTGTTGTTTTATTACTTGTTTTGGGGTTGTTTCTGAAAATTTTCTGATTTTTTTCCCCCCATCATTCATGGTTTACTCGTTTTCTATAGTGGTATAATTGGATTTCTTTGTTTTCTTTGCATATTTATTAGTGGTTTTTGATTTGTGATTACTATCAGGTTTGTATGTAATATCTTTTGCATATAGCAGTCTAATTAAGTTGGTTGTCATTTAAGTTTGAACCCATTCTTTACTCCTCTCCATGTTTTAGGTATATGGTGCCATATTTTACATCCTTTTATTTTGTGAGTTCTTTGACTGAATTTTACAGAAATACTCACTTTGACTGCTTGTGCTTTTTACCTTCATACTGTCACTTCTAGTCTTTCTTTTCCAAAGAGTCCCCTTTAATATTTCTTGTAGGTCTGGTTTAGTGTTCATAAACTCCTTTAGTTTTTATTTGTATGGGAAATTCTTTATCTCTCCTATTCTGATTGATAGCCTTGCTGGATAGAGTATTTTATGCCACAAACTTAACCCATTCAGCACTTGCATATATCATGCCACTCCTTCTGGCTTAGAAAATTTGTGCTAAAAAACTCCTGGTAGACTTACGGGGATTTCCCGTGTATGTTACTGTCTTCTTTTGTCTTGCTGCTTTTAAGTTTTTTTCCTTATAACTATATTTTGTCAGTGCAATTAGAATATGTCTTGGTGTGGATCTGCTTTTGTTGATTTTGTTGGGGTTCTCTATGCCTCCTCGATCTGGATTTCCATTTCCTACCCCGGATGGGGTACATTTTCAGCTTTTATTTCTTCAAATAAATTTGCTGCTTCCTTTTCTCTCTCTTCTTCTGGGACTCCTATATTGAGAATGTTACTGTGTTTGATGGATTCACCGAGTACCCTAAATCTAGTCTCATGTTGCATTATTCTTCTCCCCCCCTCTCTTTGCTTTAGCTTGATTATTTCCCATTATTTTTCTAGGTCATTAATTCATTCCTCTGCTCCTTCCAGCCTGCTGTTCACTGCATCGTGCATGTTTCTAATCTTGTTTATTGCACTCTTCATCTCTGATTAGTTCTTTTTTTTAATCCGTGTTAAGGGTCTCATTGATGTCTTCTATTCTTTTATCAAGCTCAGTAACTATCCTGATGATCATTGTTTTAAATACTTAATCTAACATGTTATATCTGTTTCACTTAAATCTCCAGTTGTTGCATTGTCCTGTCCTTTCATGTGGGAGAAATTCATTTGTATTGTCATTCTTTCTAAGTCTCTGTGCCTGTTTCTGTGTTTTAGGAAGGTCAACTATGTCCTCTGTTCTTGAGAGTAATGGCTTCATGCCTAAGAGGTCCTGTAGTGCCCTGTCATGTATCCCATATTCCCCAGAGCCAGACACTTCAAGGAGTGTCTCAAGGAATGCTGGCTGTTTGTGCTCTGCTGTTTTGTCCCGGCTACTTTATCCTTTGGGCCAGTCACCTGCAGGCTCTCTATGCTGTTTTGGGCAGTGTTTTGTTCCTGGCCTGAATGTAGTGGGTTTTAATTTGGTGTGCTCTGGTCTGCTTGTGAAACGAGACCTGTCAACACTGCAGAACTGGATTGGGAGATAGAGTTTTGGCAGGGGTTTGGGCAGATCTTCTGGGGGAGGGCGTCCAATGAAGTAGGGCTGAAGCAAGCATAACTGGGAAAGGCAGTTCCACTGGAGCTTGGGAGGGTGGTGTTTGGTGTAGGCAGGTTAAGTAGTGAAGATAGGCACTACGCTGCTTCCCATAGGAGGCCCTGTTCTTAAGCTGAAGGGTGAGTAAGGGAAATGGCACCTACCAGTTCCTTTGTTCCCAGAAGAGTCTCTTCATGAATGTTCTCTCTCTGAGACATGCTGTAAGATGAGCAAATAATCTCCCCAGTGTGTGCCAAGCACTCTTCAGATCACTGTTGTCATGATGTATGTCTGCATGCTCTTTGCCTTGTCTTCTGTCCAAGAGCAGTCCAAATGTCTCTGGGCTCTATCTAAGCCAAGCCTACCAACCTTTAAAACTCTAGGCTATAAGCCCCATTGGTTGTAAGAACTCAAAAAATTTGGGCCCTCTCACTTTCCAAACCAATTGCTATGGGAATTTGTTTTCCTCTTGCTTTCCCTTGTGTGTTAGTCTGTTTCTTGTCTTTCCCTGTAATCATAGCTCCCTCCCCATCACAATAGCCATGATCTGTTTCTCTCCCAAGCCATATCGCTGCACTTCCTACCTTCTTCTATGTGGCCTTTCCCTACCTTTAGTTGTGGAGTTTGTTCTGCCAGTCTTCAGGTCAGTTTCTGTGGTTGTATTTTTTTAAATTTCTTTTTTTATTTTTTAAAGATTTTATTTATTTATTTGACAGAGAGAGAGAAAGATCACAAGTAGGCAGAGAGGCAGGCAGAGAGAGGAGGGGGGAAGCAGGCTCCCTGCTGTGCAGAGAGCCCAATGCGGGGCTCCTTCCCAGGACCCTGAGATCATGACCTGAGCCGAAGGCAGAGGTTAACCCACTGAGCCACCCAGGCGCCCCTGAGGTTTTATTTCTTGGGAGGAGGAAAACCCAAGGTCCTCCTACTCTCCCATCATACCTTTTTGTCTGATAAATAATTTGAAGTATTTTCTCCCAGTCAGCAGCTTGCTTCTGTATTTATTTTAACAATGTCTTTCTATGAATGGTGTTTTAATTGTGGTAAACTCCAGGATTAATGTTGAAATTGTGTTCTCTGTGTGTATGTTGCTGTTGTATATTGTATAAATATGTAACAGATGTTTTTATATTGATCCTTTATACGGAGACTTTGCTGACTTCCCTTATTAAATCTAGTAGGTTTTGGATCTATTTTGTTTTTTAAGAATTCATTCAGATTCTCTATTTATGCAATTATGTTATGAACAAATAGATTTGAATCATATTAGAAAAGAATATAACTCAAGTTTTATCAGGACCTCTTACAAATGAAATATGAAATAGCAAAAGCATTAAAAAGAATAAGAAGAAAATATATTTCTCTAATTCAGTTACTTACAAGTAGAGTTTGAATTATGATTTTTAAAATTTTCTTGGGAAGATTGAATCTAACCAGTTCATTGAATCCTTTGTGTGTCCTCTAATGGCTGTTTTGTGTCAGTTATTCAAGTCTCTCCCAGTAATAGGTCTCAAAGACACAATACAGAAATATGCTGAGTCTGTAGAGTCTCTAAGCCCAAAAGTATGCTCCAAGTGAGTGAAGACCCTTGACATGAGCAGATTATATGAGAACATAATAAAAAGAGCTGTAGCTGGGGCATTTACAAGAGCTAGACTGACACATTAAATCTCTTGAGGCCCTGAGGAGAACTGAGAGTAACCCAGTAATCTTTCTGGGTTACAGCCTTCCTTAGTATAAAGAACATTATTAAAAAGGCTACAGGGTTACCAGGTAAATTGGTTTAAATAATTAAGGCTAATAGGTGAATAATTAATTACAAAATTATGGTATAGACTTTCTGGTTTTCATAGAATTCAAATTAATTTTATATGTGGAGCCTTATATGTGTGAACCCTAAATTTTAAGAGCATGTAATCTTAGAAATGGAAATTTTAAATTCCTCCTCGATATTAAATGGATGCCTACATACACTTATAGTATAAGCTGTAGGGCAGAAACTGAATCCTTTCCCACTTAAACATTATGGCAGATGCCTCTAGAAATACTATAAAAATGACTAAAATATATGATGCCATAATGCCTAGTATTAACTTGCTGCCGATTCTTCAAGTAGTAAACAATGAAGAATAAGATGTGTAGCTTTTGAAGTGACAAGAGCTATATCTAGTCACTAGAGTACTATTTAGAAAATACCTGTTCAGTGCATGCAGTATATTGGTGTTTCCCTTATATTTTATCTGAAAATTTACCAGCATAGTTAGAGCCTAGTTAACAGAGGGGAGAATGGGACTAAATGAAAGTAGTTAGAAAGCAAAGAAAATTTTATATATTATGAGGAGGAAAATGGGTCTTACCCTGTATAGAGAGTAGCCAATAAAATTTTAGTGCCAGAGTGACATGGCCATGTTTGGATTGCAGGATTAATCTTTTTGTAACATAGAATCAATAATGTAGACTGGAAAAGAAAAGAGGAATCAAGTCTTAATACTGGGTAACTAAAACGGGCCTTTAGAACAAAGACAATGACAAATTACTAGAACTAAATTCATCAGGAGAAAAATCACACAAAAACCTGTGATTTCTAAAACTATACTAATTGTGTAAAGCTAGTTATACTTAAAAAAAAATCACTGGTTGGGGTGCCTGAGTGGCTCAGTCAGTTAAGTGTCTGCCTTTGGCTCAGGTCATGATCCCAGGGTCCTGGGATGGAGCCCCACATCGGGCTCCCTGCTCAGTGGGGAGTCTGCTTCTCCCTCTCCCCCTGCTTGTGCACATGTGTCCTTTCTCTCTGTCAAATACATGAATAAAATCTTAGAAAAAAAAAAAACACTGGTTGAGCTATTGGGACTAACTGGAAACTCCAATGGATGGGGTCCAACTTTAAGAGAATTAAAAATTAGTACTAATTAAGCACCATTGAATTGGTAAGTTAATAACATTCTGGTGAGATCTGTAGTAGTAAAAAGCTTCATCAGGTTAAAAATATTAATTGCCTGTTCTTCATTATACTTTAAACTTTATTTTGGAACATAAAGTGGAAATCCAGATCTCCAAAATGTATTACGTTATTAGCACTCTGAATTAATAGTGATTGCCACTAATTTTATTAACTCCACACTTCGCAAACTTTTATTTTGAGTTGATATACTGCTTTTTATGCATTAAGCTTTTAAGTAAAAGATACACACTTTTTCATATTTATACAAAAGTAAGATATGCTATGTTGTTACCTTAATACTGTTTTAAATGGTTTTATGACTTTGGATGGCATCTTCAAACTCTACATGCTGCTACATGTGAATTTCTAGAATTAAATGTTGGGGGAGTAGGAAATGTTAGAGATATGGGAGAGACTTTAACCCTTTTAAAAACTAACCATTCAGTACTGGACATGGAGATAGCTTTTCTACAGGCTTCCATTATCTATCCCGCCCTGTTTTCAGATCAAAAGAGGCTAAAATTTTTAACTGGGGGGTATGGGAAAAGAGTGTGGAAAGTGAGGCCATGTAGAGAAATAGAAGGCAGTCCTTTTGGGGGAAGGAGGAGGAGAATGGTGGTTCTTACTAACCCTAGTATTCTCTTCGCTCAAACTCCAAGGTCTTAGAAAATGTACATCTAGTAATCATAAAACTTACTAAGGGATGGTCACTGTGCTAGAAATCACAGAGCCACAGGACTCAGTTCATTTTCAAGCATACCTAAAATGGACAGCTGTCAGGTAGCACAATGTTGTGGCTGAATCAGAACAAATAGGGAAAGCTCACTTTTACCCCATAAACTCCTGGCTCATTAGCTATGCCAAGTCACTTTAGTTATTCAAACAGCGAAACTCCATGTGTTATGCAACTGAATTTTTGTACTTCACTTAACACATTATCATGGGGTTACCTTTAATTATAAAATATTTCTTTCAAGCGAAGGACTTGGGCAGATCTCTACATTTCTGTGGCTAAACCATTTCTGATGGACCACATATGTGTCTGGCTTTTTATATATGTCTGATAATTTAAAATTAAAATTTTAAAATTGAAATTTTGGTTTTATCCATGATCCAAGCACCTTAAACACTGCTGACTTTCTTATAGGTTCTCAGGTAATGTATTTTGACTACCTAATCCAATTCCTTTACCACTTTTAGTTGACATTTATAAACTCAGATACTACTAATATTAATATTGGATCTGCGTGGCATGTATATTAGTATAGACATAATTACTTGATGGCAAAGGAGAGGAAAGTCATCATTATTCTCTTTCTATATTAATAAAGTAACCTGATTACAATTTGTGCTAATAAAGAGAAAGTGTATTGGTCAGCAATTTTGAAAATCCAGTTGACTTACATGGTTTATATTGTGGCTATTTACCAAAATATCTTTCCAGATATAAAAAAAAAATTGTACTTCTCTACATCTCTTGTGGCCATGTGGCTTGCATTGGCCAGCGAAATTTGAGTTGAATTAATACATGATCTGTGTAATTCTCCATGTTCTGCCTTGTTTGACTGAGGTAATTGTGAAAGTATCTGTTGAAATGGGAGATGCCTCAAGCATAGAACAGCCTGGAATGCTAAACACAGCCCTGGAGAGCTACCTAAACCCACGGTGAAATTTATGTGACTGAGAAGCAAACTCATTATGATATGCTATTGATATTTTGGGGTTTTAACTATAGCATACACTAGTATGTTCTGACTCACACACCTGAAACTTTTTGAAAAATGATATTTAACAGGTTCTATTAATACCATGGTAATATGTTTTTAATTTCAAAAATGATGTTGCTTAATTAGATTGATTTTTATATATTTCTATATATTTTATATACTTAAATGAAATATATATTGATTCAGAGAATGTTTAGGGGTTAACTTCAGTCTCATTTCATAATATTTAGCATTCATTTTCCTCTAAGTATATTTCTACTAGCTTACTCCTATTATAGAAGAATTCTCATATTAATAAAGCTTTAAAACTAAAAGAATCCATCTTTAGAAGCAATTACTGCATCTTTTAATAGAAATATACCTATAAATTAAGGATGGGAAGGGTGATATTACTTTGTTATTAACTTTTCAGTGATTAGCTCTCAAATTCAAATCATAACCACATCGAGATACCACCTTACACCAGTTAGAATGGCAAAAATTGACAAGGCAAGAAACAACAAATGTTGCAGAGGATGTGGAGAAAGGGGAACCCTCTACACTGTTGGTGGGAATGCAAATTGGTACAGCCACTTTGGAAAACAGTGTGGAGGGCCCTCAAAATACTAAAAATAGAGCTGCCCTATGACCCAGCAATTGCACTATTGCATATTTATCCCGAAGATACAGATGTGGTGAAAAGAAGGGCCATATACACCCCAATGTTCAAGGCAGCAATGTCCCCAATAGCCAAACCGTGGGAAGAGCTGAGATGCCCTTCAACAGATGAATGGATAAATAAGATGTAGTCCATATAGATAATGGAATATTACTCAGCCATTACGTGCATCAGCATGGATGGACTGGAGGAGATTACACTAAGTGAAATAAATCAAGCAAAAAAAGTCAGTTATCATTTAGTTTCACTTATTTGTGGAACGTAAGGAATAGCATGGAGGGCATTAGAAGAAGGAAGGGAAAAATGAAGGTGGAAATTCAGAAGAGGAGATGACCCATGAGAGACTATGGACTCCGAGAAACAAACTGAGGGTTTTAGAGGGGAGGGAGGCAGGGGGATGGGTGAGCCTGGTAATTATTAAGGAGGGGATGTATTGCATGGAGCGCTGAGTGTAATATGCAAACAATGAGTCATGAAACACTACGTCAAAAGCTAATGATGTACCATCCTGTGACTAACATAACATCATAATAAAAAAAAAGCAAAAAACAAGTTTTCAGTGATGAAGCCATCTCAAGAGCTTGATTGTTGAGTTTTTGATACTAAACCCAGAAATTCGGCATTGTAAGAAATTCTCAAGATAATTTTCTTACAAAGTTATACAGTATTATTATTTTAATGTAAATACACATGCTTTTTTGTTCTTTCTTCCTGGGTTAGTAAATGTGATTACATCTTGTATGCCTCCTAATTTCACTTTAATATTAAATCTACATGGAGATAAAGCACAAAAAATGTTAAAACATGAAGCCTATTCACTTGTATCAGGGCTCTATCAAAGACATTATAGGGCTTAGTTAAAATTCATGTAGAAAGTCAGAATCAGAAGGGAAACTTGTATAAATCTGAAATATATAAACTTGTATAAATCTGAAAATTAGAATAGGGGTGGGTTGGGTAGAGATACCTTAAAGGAGTCAATAAATTTGCTTCCATGAGAACTTTGAACTAGAAACTAGAACTAGAACACGGTGCATTGGTAAAATTTCACATAATTGCAAGTTTTACATAAAACCAGTGATTCCTCCTTTTCCTTCCAAGTGAAAAAGTGATCACAATTTTGCTTTTCTAGCATGAGCACCAAACTGAAGTCATGAGAGAGTTTAGGTTTATTTGAAAACATTTTCAAAAGAGTCAGGGGTGGATCTTGAGGGTCAAGGGAAACTCCCACCTTCTTAGATTTCCACAGGTGTGTGGATGTTTGAAGGATTTAGGGAGGCAGCTTATAGTGAGTGGCTCAGGAAAAAAGGTGAAGGAAGGAGAAGAGGACAGGACTATTGAGTATGGCTGAAGATGCCTTTTAGGAAGACCTCTTGTCACAACTCGGGCCATCCAGTAGTGATGGTAGTGAGCCAAATAGAACCCAGAGGAAGTGTGAGGTAGTGCACACCAGCCCCCAAGAGTTGACATTAGGTCAGCAGATTGGGCAAAAAAAAGTTTAGAGGCAGACATGGGAATCATAGTAATAGGCCAAGAATAGGGTACAAAAAATGAGTGGCAAATAAGAAGGTAACAGGAACACATTCCAGAGACATGCACCATTCCATATGGCATCTTTTCATGTTCCCACACATCATCTGTGGGAGAGCTGGAGGGAATGGACATATGGCTCACTTGTCCAGCATTTCAGCAGATATCCATAAAAGCCTTTTAAAGCAGTTAAGAATAATGGTTAAAAATTTTAGCCAGGAAGCTGTACTTACTAGCTTGGTATTCCAGCACTACTAAGCAGTTGTGGGTCCTTTATGAAGGTTATATGAATTTTCTCGGCCTCAGTCCCTTATGACTTATGTGAAGATAGTATAACTTGGACTAACGCCCTAGGTTAGCATGACTAAATATGCTTCTGGATATATCTAATAGCACTTTATGCTGTTGCTGAAACTTTTTTTATTACTATGAAATAATCATTTTTCTAGAAGGGTGTAAAATAGGAAATGGTATGTATAGTCACTTAAACACAGGTCTATTTTTAATATAGGTGTATGAACAGCAACATTGATCATGTTTACATTTTAATTCTGATTTTTGGAAATCTCAGGGAAAATTTCCTTGGCCTTGTTACTATGTACTTTTATTTAATAAAACACTTATTTTACACTTTTTTTGTCTTTTTCCACTCAGCCTTCTTCATCTAGTTACTTTTATTTTCTTCTAGGAAGTGAGTTTCTCTACACTTAATCAAATCCTTTTAGTAAATGAGGTGATACTTGGTTTTTGGTAGTGTAGCATAGGGCTTTATGAAGAGTGTGCTTGATATCACAGATTGGATACATTTGTTAATGTAGAAAGATTTTTACACAATGAGGGGCTAGTAAATATATATGACTAGGGGAGTATTATAATGACTTTGGAAATTACTCTGGCATTAATATTAAAAAACAAAGTAGAAAGGGCAGGAGACTGAAAACATAGCGGTCAGTTGAGATGTACAAGGCTGGATCTGAGCTAATGAATGACTAAGTTATAGCATTTTTTGAGTTATAAAAGTGCTAAATATGAGATTAAATAGATAAAACTTAAAAGATGGAATATTGGAACAAGGACATGAGAGCAGTCAAATATACATGGGATTGAATAATTTCCCAATAATAATTAATAACCACACATTTCTTTGCAGAGCTTTCTGAAGGAAAAAAAAATTCTTAGCTTTACCGATAACTCAGATTTTAAGATGTATACTTTGATCAGAGAAAGAGTTCTATGAACTTAATGGTAATATCCCCTATATTAGCATGTGAGATTCTCAGTTGATGCCTATGTGGAAAACACAGAAAATGGGCAAAATCTGAGGAACATAGAAATCCCACCTAAATCATATAGATGATATTCCTGTCCTAACATAAGGATTTTTTTTACTAGTTTAATATCAAAGAAGAATTAAGAATTTATAACATTGGTTTAAAACTAGACTCCACTGGATCTTGATGGTGTTTGTATATCAAATCTTTGGGACTTCTGAAGTGGGAAGGACAGGAAGAGAAGCTGGGGCTTTGCATTCCCAATTGTCACTTCATTCATCTCTTTTGTGGGCCCACCATTATAAGATTGTTTGAAGAAATAATTGTGTGACTAAAGAATTAGAAATCCTACCTGTATGGTATTTGTAATTCTTGAATATAGTTATGTTAGGATTAAGTATATAGCGATATCCTCATTTCTCAGCATCAGTTTAGTTATTTGGGTCTCCACAGAAAGTCTTGTATCAAAGAACTCCATTTGGATATTGCTTTGTGTAGTATTGTGGGTTTGAAGGTGTGTATTAACAATTGCATTCAGGCTTCTAGTGCCTGGAGGAGGTGGGGCAGAAAGAAGTCCTCATGAGTTCACTGATGCCTCCAGGCCTCTGCTCTAGTGAGTTACACATCATGTTCTGGGCAAGGTCACTTGGCCCATGGCATTTTTATAGACAAGGTTTTACTGGAGGCATCTGAGGCACGCTTTTTTTCCCCTCAGGTTCCAAACCAATATATCTTGAAGCGCATAATTACTTCATTAAGGTTTCTGCAGCTACCCCAGTGGGGAAAATGCAGGAATAAGAGGCAGTTTCCTTTGACACTGAGATGGTCATCCCTGAGAAGGGTTTTGGCAAGGGACAAAGTTCTACGGTTGAGAGAAAGAAATAGCATAAGGAACGTGGTATAACAGCTTGCAGAGACAATTGTGCAGACTCTAAAAAATACCCCCATGAATTTTGAGATAACTAATACAATCCATCATCTCTTTTAATATTTTATCTATTAATTTATAAAGAACCACCCCAGAATTTGGTGGTTTAAAACAAAATTATTTTCTCTCATGGTTGCTGTGTGTCAGGAATGTGTATATGGCACAGTAGACATGGCTTATCTGTCGAGTGGCATTTTGGGCTTCAGTTGGGAAAGTTGAAAGTTGAGTGCTGGAACCATCTGATTACATGTCACTCACATGTCTGGTGGCGGATGCTGGCTATTGGCTTGGACCTTAGCTGGAACTGTGCTTAACAACTTAAATGTACTATCTCCATGTGGCCTAGTCTTCCTCACGAAGTGTTGGCTGGATTCAGATAGACAGACAGACGGAGAGACAGAGAATCAGGCAGAAATCATTTTATCCTCTATATTATAGTCACAAAAGTCATGGTGTTAATCCCAAGTTCAGGAGGAAACCACATAGATTCCATTGGAGACATATTATTGTCACATTAAAAAAAATTTTAAAAAAGCATTTAAAAAGTACATAGGTGTGCCCATCTTGGTACAATGCAGTCTGCCACATGAGAGTAGTAAAAAGAGGATTGAAAAATGATGAGTACATTATTGTGCTTTGTTCTGAAGTGCCAGTCAAATCTTTCTCTTATTGGTTCTGAGCCAATTATATAATTATATATATATATGTGTGTGTGTGTGTATATATGTGTGTGTGTATATATATATATATATAGAGAGAGAGAGAGAGAGTGTCAGCTTGATAATGCAAAACTCTTCAATGGAAAAGGCAAGTCAAAGTCTAAAACAGAATATTTTTCCCATTGAAATGAATTTACTTGCCAAGCCATAGAGCTGAGAAGACACCCCAGTGGGCTTTTCTTCACTTAGAGCAATACAGAGCAGAATGTATGTGAGGAAAAATACAAGAAAGAAAAAAATTAAATGTATATCTCTGGCCAAGGTACATTTTCTTTATTCTGTGGACTCGTCTTCAGTTGGAGTACACTTGCAATTCTGCCAGATATAAAATGGAATCGAGGGCAGGCAGAGTCTTAACAGGTGTTGGTACAAACTTAAAGCTTCAGAGGGACTTGCTTTTTGCTGCCAAGAGGATCGATGCAGATGTACGCTTTGGCTTCTTTAGACTGAAATGGCCTGAATTCTCTTTCTTGAGAAAAGTTTGTGAATTTATTCCATGCTAAAACCCACTGTTATCTGACCAGCCAGGAAACATTTCTCCGTCAGAATTGGTCTCTTGTCATGAAATATTCAAACAGGCAGGCAAGGTTTTGATTTTTAATGATTGCATAAAACACCCTTTCTGCTATAGTTTTGGGGTTTTTTGTTGTTGTACTCATTGGATTCAAGGGCCAGACTCTTTAATGCATATCTGCATTTCTGTGTCCTGTCTGAATACTCTGCCTCGCTTTGTGAAGCTCAGACTGAAAGCTTTCGTACCTGATGGGCCTTTCTCAGTAACACAGGTAAATCACTGCGGCTGTGAGCACTATTTGCAGAAGGTTAAATTTATTCCATGCTGTAGAGTAGGAACTCATCTCTGTAAATAATTTTATTATGCTCCTTTATAAACATTTTGGTAGAAGAAAATTCCTGGTTTAACTCAATAACATATTGCACTTTCCCTGCCCCACGAATTAGATTGATTATGGTGGCACGTGAGATTGATAATACATAGAT
Organism: Nasua narica; assembly: GCA_028533885.1. Taxonomy (NCBI): domain Eukaryota; kingdom Metazoa; phylum Chordata; class Mammalia; order Carnivora; family Procyonidae; genus Nasua; species Nasua narica. Next base: position 62,885,602 of record CM052809.1, read on the forward strand.
CTGTGTTATGACAGCCATTGTTTTAGTGCCAAGCTGAAGAAGAATGCGTCCTTAAATGTATCATTGTATAAAATATTGACCTAGAGAACTTCATTATTCAAGCTGGTGAGACAGTCACTACTTAACAGTAATAAACTGTTTCTGTGTTACATTGAGAATACTTCGGGAAATATGAGAGTTGTCAAATCTCTTGAAAATCCTGTCTTTATAGTACACATGACACTAAAGCTATAGCTGTATTTTCTGCTAATAAAAGCAAAGGCACAGACAGATGTGAAGGATATCACGGTGCACTGACAAGAAACTAAGAAAAATGAATACCTGGTTGAGGAGTCGGAAAGACACAGGCCAATGACCTTGGGAAGCTTTACTTTTCCGAGATATTTTTGGTCTTGTAAGGAGAGCAAAGATAATGCTGCATTAGTGTAAAAAATAAAATAAACCTAAGGCTCTAAACTGAAGACATTTTATGAAAAATATCCTGAAGTGTCTCTTAACAGAAAGTCACGTGAGATAACATAAAAATAAAAGATGCTGAGTGCCAGCCAGAATATTTTAGAAAAGAAAGACATTTTAGAAGTTAGCAAAAAATGATCTACAGAAGTACAAAAATGACAATTTGAACCAGAATGACATTCTGTCATTTGTTAAATAAGAAAAATCCTTGCTTCCTATTAGCTTTAACATCTTCTTCTGTCTTATCTCACCATTGGTAGTGAAGCTTTTCTTCCTCTTAAGAAAACTGTGGTTAATACCATTTAAAATAAGATATAAAAATACCATCTTCTAGTGGTCTCCTATTTGTCTAGAAATAAAAAAAAAATTAAGAATCAGAAAACATTAGCCTTTACTAATTGATGTTCTGTATAAACTAGTCATCCTGAAGTGCCTCATTAATAATTAGAGTATTCATTATAGTTTCAGTGCTTGATTTCATTTTGCTCTACCTTTTGAAATTTAGAACCCTATGAAAAACATGTGGTAATGCTCAGTTATTCAGAATACCAAATTTAACAGAATACCAATAGATAATTCTTTTTTAAAATTTTTCAGAAACCTAAAGTTGATTATACTTAACCAAGATATTTTTGCTGTGATAAAACTTTATTTCTTTAATAATACTTGAAAGAAGTAGTGTAAATTATATCCTTAAATTAAAAATGACTATAGGTAATTCTAAAAAGTGGTGTTTTAATTCTCAGGTATCATCTTATTTTCTGAGGTTTGGATACTCAGGTTTCTTTATCATTAACATAGGACATTGGGGTAGTTCAGTTGGTTGGGCAGACTCTTGATTTCTGTTCAGGTTGTGATCTCAGGGTTGTGAGATCAAGCCTGGTATTGGGTTCCCATACTCAGTGGGGAATCTGCTTGAGATTCTCTCTATCCCTCTTCTCCTCTCCCAGCTTGTGTACGCTCCCTCTCTCTTAAAAAAAATACTATAACATCATTAGTGCATAAAGAGGCATTGTCAGATTATCTGCAATGTACTTAAAAACTCTTAAAAATGATAGTACAAGCGATCACAAATATAATTACTTAGTATACATACACAGAGAAAAAGAGATATGGAGCAAGAGACTTTTTAAAAGGGAGAAATGATGTCATGTACTAAGGGAGATAAGCAAGACTCGAATAATAAAAATATTAACTACCTTAATATCAAAATTGGCTTTGTGTTTTGTTTTTAATTTATTAACTAATATTAATGTGCAACAAACATATTTGTGCCACATGTCCTTAGAATTCATTTTAAATTAATGAAGAAGTAGTTCCTAAATTCCATAGTTCTAGAATGTATTGTCTTAAAGAGTGGCTCAACAGTTGAGAAGACACTACAGATTTTACATTTCTTTCCCCAAAGCAACTATTTCTCATAGTCTACCTCATGGTGGGAATAAACATGGTGATGTCTTCTTTCTCAGTCTTTGCCTCTTCGAAGTTTGGTATTTGTATATCAAACCTTGCAAAATTTTTTCCAAGGAAATGAACAGTTGAGTGAAAGCAATTAAAATGTACGTTATTAATAGTCCAATATTTCCTAGAGGCAAGTAACTAACAGTTTCCACAAATGATCATCAGACTTGAAAATACGGCTTTTTGGGAGAAACAGCCATTTGCTCATCTATTGATGACTTACCAATAAATGGTCTACTTTCTGAGCTTAGGACTCTAGCATTCTTCAGGTGTGAAGTCAGATGATCTTAATTTGTGTTTTCAGTAGCTATTTGACCATCTGACGTTATAGATTCATTTTTTTCCTTTTTATTGTTGCCCTATCAATTATGCGTGAAGAATTATGTAGTATTTTAATGTAATGTATCAAAAATTATAAATCACTATGTAGTTATAAATTTGAAGTCAAATTGGCAAAATAAATGGAGGCCTTCATGGTGTGCTGAATAGTACAATAGTAAACTTATTGCATGGAACGTTAGACTTGAATTCTGACTGCTCCAACAGTCAAACATGAACTTTTCTCCCTAGCAAATGCTGTATTATATCAGAAAGCATTCCACATCACACTCTTTCCAAACCATCATTCTCGTTGTTAATTGTACAATAAAATGTAAGGCTACTGAGTCACCAGATATGCTGAAGTTTATCTCTAGTCTGGTAACCAATGTCAAGTGGCACCAAGGTAACCATCCCATGTGTCAGTTACTGAGAAGTTTCAGAGGACATGGCAGACAGTGTTACTCATCTGAGTTTGCTTGCCCTCTCTTCCACCCAGAAAACTGTCTCTTCACAAACTACCTTTCCACTGGGTTACTGGATTTAAAATAAAACTGTTGGCTCTGGTTTCAGAATTCTTCACTTCAGCAGTAGAAGTAGTGCATCTGGAAATGACTGTTGACTGCATCTTAAAATGCATTATTTTGTGATATGGTGAGAAGTTAGGAAAACATATCAATAGGAAACTGACCTGCCTTTCCTATTAGCAATTTTCCTGCATTCATAGAGGCTAATTCTAATGCCCTTAGTGTCTCAGGGATTTTATCTGTTCATTTTTTTTTTTTGCATCATTTTTTGTTGTTTTTAAAATTATCAGGAAATGGGGATTTTTTTAAAAAAAAGGCTATTTATGGGGCGCCTGGGTGGATTAGTTGGTTGAGCAACTGCCTTCGGCTCAGGTCATGATCCTTGAGTTCCGGGATCGAGTCCCACATCGGGCTCCCGGCTCCATGGGGAGTCTGCTTCTTCCTCTAACCTTCTCTCTCATGCTCTCTCTCACTTTCTCTGTCTCTCTAATAAATAAAATTTTAAAAAAAGGTTATTTATGTAAGTCTGTATTTGTGTATTGCCATTCACTCCCATTTCACCCCCACATTTTAAAATCACAGGTTAAGACTAGGATGATAAAAAGAAGACTTTGTTAAGGCTAGTGAAGGCAGGACCTCTTCCCTTGAAGATTTCCCTGCCAATAGGGCCCATAGCCTAGAGTTCCCCTCTCAGGACAGAATCAGAAGTCCTTGAATAACATCCACATATTCCAAGGACCAAGCATGAAAACAAAACCACCGAGTTGCAGGATGAGAGTAAATAGGGAACTAAAAGATAGGAAGGGGCTGATTGGTCCTGAAACAGTGAGTGGGTAGAGCAGAGATACAAAAGGAACCAGGCAAAGGGCCTCACAGGATAGGTCATGAGACAACAAAAGATTCCGTGGTGTATAATTGAGACCTTACAACTGGATTTTCTTTTCTTTTCTTTTCTTTTTTTTTTTTTAAAGATTTTATTTATTCATTTGAGATAGAGACAGTGAGAGAGAGCATGAGAGGGGAGAAGGTCAGAGGGAGAAGCAGACTCTCTGCGGAGCTGGGAGTCCGATGCGGGACTCAATCCCAGGAGTCTAGGATCATGACCTGAGCCGAAGGCAGTTGCTTAACCAACTGAGCCACCCAGGTGCCCTGGATTTTCACTTAATGTAGTCCTCTGGCTTCCAGGTCATGATGTACACCTTCAATTACACATTGTTTTGTGTATTTTTTGAGTGTTCATGTGTAAGAGTAATCTTTGTGATACTCTTGGTTATAGATTATATTCTCCTTCTGTATCAAATTAAGGGTAAAGTGTGGGATTAGAGGAGTACAATTTTGTTTGGATGGGAGAGTGATGTAGTTCTAGGCTTTAAGTTTTGAAGTCTTGTCAAGGGGAAGAAGAAAATGAATTAGATCCCTTTCTTGTTTCTCCTCTCTTTCACTAGGTTTCCTCTTCCACACAAAGAATAAACCAACTAAGACATAGATGCAAGCCATTTTAAAGATGTTTAAAGATGTTTGAAGCTGTTGAAAGCCTATTTAAAGATAGATTAAGTGAAATGTCATAACCATGGGGTATGGTAGCTGATACGTTAGCCTTGTGAAATCCTGAAATTATGACAGTAGAGACAAATGTGCAACTCATAATCAGCATTCTCAGATTGGTTTGTAAATGAAATTGCCAGTTTCTTAATTTGTATTGGGAATCGGCCTGCTATAATGACAAAACATCGGTGTCCAGTGGTTAGGAGATCCTGTTCCAAAATTTGAGGCAATTGAAAAACTAATTAATATTGAAAAATCTACTTGGTGAATGTAGCTTTAGGAGGATATATGTTTTTATTCCAGCTGGCAGCTTAAACTGTGATTTCCAAACGAGTGTTTCTGGACTATGTGTAAGGATATGGTGCATTGCCTTAGAGCACCAATTTTACAGTAAGATTTTATTTTTTTATCAGGGATAATTAGGCCATTTAAAATACTTGTATTAAGATAGAATTTTGTTATGGAGTATGCCTAGGAACACAAAATGCAGTTAGTTATTTTTGGATAAAACACAAATGAACCTTCCATTTTTAGAGAGCCTCTATGCCAAATAAAGGGGTACAGTGCTGGCCAGATTGTGCACCAATGGTTCATTTTCTCTCTTCTTAGTAAAGTCGAATGGAAAAGTTTGTAAAAGACTCACAGCTTGAATTGCTGCCGTACTCTGTGGAGAGTTAGGAGATGCATCCACTGTGAGTGAGACACACTGACAGATCCTTCTCCTCCAGCAGATCTCTGGACGGGCTTCTTGCTGACCATTGTCCATTTGTACTCATCTTTAGAGCCTCATCCATTCCTTTTCCAATATACTTTCATAAGTTTTCTAAATTTATAGCTGATTTTACATTGATTACATTTTAGGTTGACTGCTTCCTGATGATATATAAAGGGCACCTTAATCTCATGAATTACCTGTTTCTAAATCACAATGCAGGTTGAGTTATTTTATAAAGGGTTTTCTAGCTCCATCTCTATTATGCGGATTTTGATCAACAACAATTACGTGGAGTAGAGCATTTTGTCCTGAGTGTTTTGGATTTCCCTTACCCTTGTCTTAACTGTTTTTTGACCTAGGTTTTTAGATAACATTGCTTTTCAGCCTTTACTCTTTATCTTTGATAACATACTGTTTGAGTGGTTCTTATTTTTAGAAAGTTTAAATAAAAGTAAAAATCTCAAAGAACTAAGTGTTAATCTGTGAAGGCAACACTTAAAAATGATTTTTCATTCTTTCTGCAATCAAGCCTACTATAATGAAGGCTTACCAAAAGATAGCCTGAAAACTAACAAGTATGAGAGTTTAATAATTTTCTTTGTCTCTTTGCTCTGTTTTTTCCCTGCCTTTTGGACTTTTTACTGCTTCATTTATGACCAAGGTAATTCTATAAAGGAAGGTAAGGCCAGTGACAACAGTTCATGGCAATTTTATGTTCTTCTACTAAGCGTAGTATTCTAGTTACTACCTCCACCCCTACCTCTGCTATCATTCATATTTCATCCATTTATGCTGTTTTATTTTTACAACACTCGCCAATTCTAAAACTGTATTACTTGTTTTTCTGTGTGTGTGTGTGTGTGTGTGTGTGTGTGTTTTCTCCTCACTTGAGTATAAGTTCTATGAGAGCAGGGACATTCTCTGCCTTGGTTGTTCTATTTTTATCGCCTAGAACAGTACTTGATGACTCTCAGTATGCCTTTTTTTAAAAGATTTTATTTATTTTTGACAGAAAGACACAGTGAGAGAGGGAACACAAGCAGGGGGAATGGGAGAGGGAGAAGCAGGCTTCCTGCTGAGCAGGGAGCCCAGTGTGGGGCTCCATCCCAGGACCTTGGGATCATGACCTGAGCCGAAGGCAGATGCTTAACAACTGAGCCACCCAGGTGCCCCTCTCAGTATATATTTTTAATTTATGGCTTCTCAACTTCAGCACTACTAACATTTTGAGATGGATACATCTCTTTTGTGGGGGACTATACTGTGCATTATGGGATGTTGAGCAGCATCATGGATGGCCTTTTTTTTCTTTAATTGAGCCACTGCAAAATGACGGTCTTCCAACCTGGTCTACTTTTGGCAAGGGCATGCTCTCATACCAACTGGCTAAAAACAAAACAAACCCTATTATAGGAGGTCCTTTTAAGCAGTGTGATTAACAAATGTACATACATGGGTTTCTTTTCCACTTGCTGAGTTCCTGGATAACATTTTACTCATTAAATTAGTAAGGACCAGTATATGTAATTACAAATAAACTGATGGGCTGTTTAAGTTGTGTAAGTTAATGATACACTATACGAATCAAATAGAAAATATTTATTAAACCCTACTAAGTGGCACCTGCTTTTTAAAACATTATTGTATAGAAATACTATAATAAACTTATTTCATTAATAATAAAGTTACTTATTAGTGGTCTCACAAATAATTCCTGCATTTGATTTTTAAAACCTTATCTATCTATTTTAAAGCCAACATTTTACCATTTGCCAGGATATGTGCTAGCAAAATATGCCTAAAGTCCTTATCTAAGCACAATTTGGTGGATCCCAAACAGATAACTTTTTTAATGTGACTAAAATATTCTCAGCATGTTAAACACTTCAGCAATGAAAGTAATAAAGATAGATCATTCTGCTCACTAGAAATAATTGAAGATCAGACCAAACAAATCTCACTTGTATTTTTCACTGGGATATCGCATGTGTTTGCCCTAAGGATAGGTAAATCCATCCAGGAACATACCTAACGATATTAATTTATGATTGATTTAAGCATTTTGTCTAGAACAGTACACATTCACCTTTTTCTCCACTTTATCCTTTTCCTTAACTCTTGGTGAAGAACCATTTGCTTCTATTCCATTCATTTGTCCACTTACCTTTAATTAAGTCAAGGATTACATTAATTTCTATACGCCACTACCCAGAGATAACACTATAGATCTTTGTAAGTTATCCAGAAGTGAAAGAGTTAGCTATTCTTTTGAAATTCTTCATTGGAACGTGTTAACCTGGGCCAACATCTAGCATTGTAGAATTGGTAAAGTAGAATTAAATTGCTATTTTTCAGCCGAGAAATCATCAGAGTAGTTATATGCATATCTGGCCAAGAATTATTTGAAAATTGTGGTAAGGTATAACAATAAAAAATCGTGGGCTATAATTTCATCATTAAAACTTTAAAAAAAACACTTCAAATAAAAATTTCTAAGCATTATTTAGTATTTATATGTAGTAAAATGATAGTGTATCTTTAGTGCACAGAGGAATGATGCATGAGGTAGCCACTTTACATTGTATATCCTGTAATTGGAACAAGCCTCTGGTATTTGTTGATTTCTGATAAGCCTGTGGGTCTCTTGACAATGCAGCTTGTTAAACTTAAATGGCTTCAATTTCCTTGTTTTAAGGCTCTGACTCTCTCTCTCTTGTCCTGCTGGCTTTGATTCTTAGGGCATTCATGGACCAATTAAACCAAAGCCTATTACTTGTTTTAAAAAAATACTTTGCAGAAAACGTTCACAGTGACAACTGTGTAATCATGTTTGTAGTTTACAGGTTTACTCTTTAACCTTTTCATTTTGATAAATGAAAATTAGAAAACTTGCTGAAATATTTTGTGAGTTAATTACAAGTTCACTTTTTATGCTCTCCATTCTTGTAACATTCAATCAGTAAAATGTTGATTTTAGTATTTTGAGATAAGGAGAATACTTAGGTTTTAGTGGAGATTAAGAACAAACTGATATATTTACATATTTTTGACATTTGTTAAACCCATCAGTAAAGTTTCCATTTAGATACTCAAATACCAACAAGATGCCTGAGATTGACCTAGTCTTTTTTCTTGATGTGTACGTCAAAAATAGATGGGAACAAAATAGTCTTCAAGACATAGGTGAGATTCAGCAGTGTTTCATATTAAAATTCTCATGACAGAGTTGTGGATAACAGGAAAAAAATATGAGTGGAAATCAAGAGCAATTAGGTAAATTAGTTATTCAATAATGGATATCAAAGGATTCTAATTTTTATTAAGTTTTTAAGAAAGAATTTTTATTAAGTTAGAATGAAAGTCCTTGGTTCTGTCCTTGTCTTTTTTTTTTCTCCCCAAATTTGTTTATTTTAATTTTTCAGTGTTACAAGATTGATTGTTCATGCACCACACCCAGTGCTCCATGCAGTACGTGCCCCTCTCGATACCCACCACCAGACTCACCCCCCCCACCCCCCTCCAAAACCCTCAGTTTGTTGCTCAGAGTCCACAGTCTCTCCTGGTTCAACACCCCCTCCGATTTCCCCCCATTCGCCCTTCCCTTCCTTCTCACGATGCCCTCCATGATTTTCTTTATCTCTAACGGAGTATGGGTGATACAAAGTTGGGTAAGGTGCTGGATGCATGAACTACTAAGATCTGTTTGAAAAAGTTTGATTAGAACATGGATCAAATAGAATAATAAGTCAACATTATCCTTGACAGGTTCTAAAAACTAATCAAATCGGTAAGGATAGAATTCTATGAACAAACAGAAGTGACTGGCCAAAACTAATTTTTTTGTGATTCGCTTTTTTTTTAAATTTTAAAGTAGTACATGTTCATCAAAGAGAAATTAGCAAATGTAGAAATTTAGAAAAGATACCAACAGTAATGGTTTTGATATTTTCACATACCATTTCTTTTTGGTTTTACATGTGAATTTATATTTTTCTATATTTTCCCATGAACATTTTCATTTATGTATGTGATTTACTTTCCCAGTTCTACATGAATTTAAAATTAGACATAACTTGTTATATATTACATATAATTATGTATCTATAAATGCATACATATAGTTATTTAATTTCTGAGGATTACTTTGATACTGAACAAGAATAAGCTCTGATGGCTGAAGTGTTCTTACAGAGGGATAGCTACAGTGGAATTACTTTTGATTTCCATAATAAGAGATAACAATAAAATAGTTAACACTAGAAAAGATACATTATAGTAGTACAAAAATACATTAGAATAACCAACCAATTATGGTTTTCTGGAAAAATGGTTCTTATATTAATATTTTTATGGCACCGTGGGTCTTGTATAATTGATAATACGTATTACTATAGTTACTATGATTTAAACAATAGTTAATTATTAATTTTACCTTTCCGTATCCTGGGTGAACTACATTATCCACCAACATTTTCACATTTGTATGTGTGAGATAGTTGCCTAGTTGTTTCAGAACAGTTTGTATTGCTGTGACTCTCACATAAAAAAAAAAAAAAATTGGCATATAATTGCTGACAAACTTTCTTTAAAAATTCACTACCCATTTCTCTGTTGACTTCTGGATTTTGAAACAGCAGGAGAAAAATCTCATGTCCAAAATATCTTATTCGGGTGTTCATATCTCATCTGTATTATTATTTTCTGAATGCTTGTTGGATTCTCCTTTGTTTTTGTAACACAAACTAGATTACCAGTATGGTTCATAGAGTAGGCTGCTTTTCATTGATCGTGACTATAATTTAGAAATCCCATTTAGTGTGTATAGTTTCAGTTAATGAATATTGTCAATATTATTTTTCTGATTTCTTTTTGCAGAATAACAGTTACACCCATATTTCTATTACCAATCCTCCTTCTCTCACCTCTCTTTCTCCTATATATTTTATAACCAAATCATTAGAGAACTTTCTTGACATTCTTCAGGGAGCTGTGACTTCATCAGGGTTTCCCTGAGAAAGCTAAGTCATAGACGCCATTCACGAGATGTTCATAGTGCCTTCAAACTCACTTGTGGGTAAATTAAAAATTAAAATGTGTAATTTAAGAAACAAACACCCAAAGAGATGAAAAAAGAGGCAAACCAAGAAATAGACTTAACTGTAGAGAACAGAATAATGGTTTCCAGAAGGGAGGTGGCTGGGTAGAAGGGGGATAGGGTAAACTGATAATGGCAATTAGGGAGTATTCTTGCTGCGATGAGCACTGGGTATCGTATGGAAGTGTTCAATCACTATATTGTACACCTAAAACAAATCCTGAGCTATAGGTTATCTAACTAGAATTTTATAAAACCTTAAAAAAATAAAATGCAAAATATATCCATCCATGTGGAATTCAACCTTTTTAAATGATACTGAAGTTTTTTCTTAAACTATATACATGTTTTTCCTTCTTTCTTTGATCGCACTATCAAACTCCTGGTCTATTTTTCACTTACTGTTACTTGGATGTTCACTCTCTTTATGTTCTTGTACTTTTGATTGTATTCTTTAAAAAAATAAGTATCAGAATCATTCAAATATAAACTATAGTTTTGTAAATACTATTATAAAGAATAATAAATGCATTCTAAATGTTAAGAGATTTTTAACTCCCCATACAGATAGAGGGGTATCTCAAAATGGGTTCGATTAATCAGTACTTAATTTTGTTCCACTCAAGGAAAGGTTGTATGAGGTTTCATCATATTAAGGTAGATTGTGTAGCCTTAAAAGTGCTTTCTACATCTGTTGCTTGTATCTATGATTTGTTCTAAGGACACCAGTTACATGTTCTCTTACTCATGAGAGGATCTTTTCTTTAATTGGCATGAATGAGCAGGGTGGAAAGAGGATTTGAGCAAAGTAAGCGTTCAGGTAGCTTACAGGCAAGGGAAGATGATCAGATAATACTTTCATGAGAAAACAAAGCAAACAACAAAACAACTCCAGCATTGTTTTCAGTAATATGCAAAGTCTTAGAGTATGAGATAACTAGGGGAGAATGAATCCCATGCTTACTAATCTTTGGAAATTTGCATAAACTCATTGAGGCTTCTGGACAAAGTGGAAGGTTCAAATCTGGCCTAAATTTTGGTTAATTATATTTTATCACAAATTTAATTATACAGTTTTAATTAGAGAAATACCAATATCTACTTGGCAGGTGGTTTAATTGGAACTATTCAGTAATTAAACAGACATAATGACCCCCAAAGCCAAGCAGACAAAAACAAATGAAAATTTCAAAAAAAATGGCTTAAGAAAATTGAACTTTACAATGTGATAAAAAATTGGTTTTAATTTGTAAAAGTTTCAGGAAACTTAACCTTTGTGTCCACAAATTTCTGCATATTTGTAACGTGTAATTAAAAATTTGTTTTATTATTGGTTTTAAATGTCTTCCATATTTAATTATGGAAGTAACATTTGCTTAAATGCTTATGATGGATAAAATTCACAATACAATTCTTGGTTTTGAGAAAATATCTCAAAATGCGGCTTTCCTTTGTTCAGAAATTTTATAGCACTGTACCTAATATTTTATGTTTCAGAATGAGTTCATTTAACAGCTGCACTAGAAAACCATTTAGTTTGTAACCATGCCAGTTAAAGACCATAATTGTGAATTTATTTTCTACCTTATCCTTCAGTCCAGAAATCTCATTTCTGAATCGCTGTATGCTCAAACTTGAAGTCCCCATGAAGAGTAATAATATTTTCTTCATTTTTTTCAGTAGCACAGGAGATAAGACAGGATAAGATGCAGAAAGTGAGCCCTTAATGGGGGATACGTTATGATGATTACCTCAGATAGTACTGTATCAGAGAGAAAGTATCGGTGATACTGACACTTAACAGGAGTTAATTCAATTTAATTATACTATTCCTGCCAATAAATTTCTGTAGCCCTGTTATCCTTTCATATTTTTTCTATAAAAATAACATTCAAGACTGTTAAGTAAATGGGGCTATATGTTAGCGTATGAGATTCTACCTGTGTTTAAAATGTACAGAAACAAATTATTTAACAATTAAAAAAGTACATAAGGAAAAGTTATAAAAATATGGAATTACAAAGAAAGCATATAGGAAATTTTTTTGCAATCTTATAATGTGAAAACTTCCATATTCAAGACATGAGATAAAAATTTTAAAAGCATATTAGAAGATCCTGATGGTTAAAAGAGAAGCAACATTACTTAAGATGATGATGAATAGATACAAATGAAATATCTGTAATTACACATGAAATATTAGAGATTGTTACTGGGTTCATATCTATGTGGAAGTACAGCTGTTAAATTTTATTTATATCCTGGTTCACTGGACCAAAAATATGGTAAAAGCAAATATAATAAAAATGTTACTTAAAGAAGTAGCAAGATGATCAAGTATTTACTGTTTTAGAAGTCAAAGCAAACTTGGCAACTTTTTTTTTATTGTCCTCAAAATTCGGATTCCCAAGTTATTTTACTCTCTTTATCAGATCTTATACTGGGAAAAGGCCCCCAAAATAACTGTATCTTTCCAAATGGGGAAACAGGCATGCAAACATCTAGCTATGCTTTAAGTCTTCTCAAATTTCCAATAGCTTAAAGTTATAAAAAGAAGGACATAAGTATCTTCTCAGAAAGGTAAGTGAGTTCACAGACTTATTAATATTCATATAATATCTCAATACATCTATCCACTAATGAATAAATGACAGGCAGCTGTTTTGCATGGCTTTGAGGGGATATCAACTTCTAAGAGTTCTGTGCTTTCTGTGGAAAATTCAGATCTGAACATAAAACAGATCCACATCCTTCTAATGAATACAATGGCCTAAGAGAATGACTTCTACAGTTAAGAGATAAAAATTCCTTCCTTAAATGAGATTGGTGTCACATATACCAATTGTACAGAAATAAGTTCAAATGTTGACATGGCTCTATATTTAAATCTATTGACTTTAAAATGTACAGCATGAGTCAGAACAACTGGTGCTTTTTCCTCACAGCCTGTAAGCCAGAAGCCTCTGCTGACAGCAAAACAATTCTGTCCTGGGTAGTGTGTCAGCTTTTCCCCTCAGAGTTTTAAGTACTTCTTAAAAACTCTCTTGGATAAATAGCGGACAAAGTTGGAAAGTCTTAACACAGTGGTATTTACAAAGCAAATTTTGTAGAGAGTCATGCGTCAAGTCAGTATGTATTTATGTTGAAAACTTTTTGTTGTGCTGCTGGGTACCAAGAACAAGCAGCTGGGAGTTGCAAGTAGAGTTTTAGAATTTTTCTAAAATGTGTAGCAAAGGAAGGGGTGCAGAAAGGAAGGTCCTTTGACTGGCCAGCTGTCCTCTTGGCCAACACACATTAAGAATAGTTCTGTTAACACCTTTTATATCACAAGGATTTGAATAAAGTGTGGGTCAGTAAATACTTGTTTCAAAGTAATAGCTACCTATGGTGAATAATATGTTTAAGGATCATTAATATTCTACATTTCCAAATTAGTGGTCATGAAGGGGTTTGTTGTTTCGGTAAACTTTCATTTTGTGAGGTCAAATTTAAACATTTTGAAATGCGCAGTTCTTAGGTGTATGATGTTGAATTTTAACAAATCTCTATACCCTTGGAACCAGTATGTCAATCAAGATAGAATATTGTTTCCCACCAGTGGATCCCTACCCCTCCACTGGCAGCCATTGCTCTGATTTCTATTACTATATGTTAGTTTCACCTGTTCTTGAATGTCACATAAATGAAATTACACAGTGAAGAGTCTTTTATCTGGTTTATTTCACTCAACATAATTTTTTTTTTTTCTCGTGTGTGGTTAGTGTGTTATTATTTGGAGAATAGCTCTGAAACATCACCCAAAGACTGAAAGGTAAAGTTTAAATAGACAGTGGTTTGAGGATATTTTAGAACATACGTGATGACTGTTAACTACAGAATTCTGATCACAGAGCTTATGGTAAATGTAGTTGATAATGGCATCCAGGTTTTCATAAGTAGTTGTCATTTCTTCTCTTGGCTGCATAGACTTACTCTCATGAGCTGCCTTCTGAGTGAAAACCATTGATGTTATTGCATGCATCTGTAGTTTATCCCTTTTGTTACTGAATAGTACTCCACTGTATAAGTAGATTGCAATTTGCTTATTTCCTTATGGGAAAGATAGTTGGGTGGTTTCTAGTTTTTAGCCATTACTAATGAAACTTAGAAAAATGTGCATGCAAATATTTTGGTTGGTTTTTTTAATTTCTCTTGCATAAAACTCCAGGAGTAGAATTGTTAGGTCATCAGGTTGGTATCTATTTAGCTTTATAAGAATCTGCCAAACAGGTTTTCAAAGTGGTTGTACCATTTTAAAATTCCACCGGCAATATTTTGCTTGTTCCATCTTGCCAAATTTTGGAATTTTCATTTGTAAAATTTAGCCATTTTAGTATATATAATGGTATTTTAATGTAATTTAAATTATATTCCTGATTACTGAAGATACTGAATACTTTTCCATGTGCTATTGGTCATTCATATACCTTCCTTTGTGAATTTACTGCACACATTATTTTTTATTCTTTATTTTTAATTACATATAATGTATTATTTCAGGGGTTCAGTTCTGTGATTTAAGTTCACCACTGGTGATTTAAGTTTACCAGTCTTAAATAATTCACAGCACTCACTAGAGCCCTACCTATTATTTTTTTTTCAATTTTTTAAACCCACTATTTTTTTTTTTTTTTCAGAGTGGTTTTAGGTTCGCAGTGAATTGAGAGGAAGGTGCAGATATCCCATATACTTCCTGGCCCCATACGTGGAGAGCTTCCTCTTCTACTAACACCACTCACTACATTTGTACATTTGTTACAGTTGATCACTGCATTGACACATCTAATCACCTAAACCCAGGTCTTTAATCTTTTTGATATTAATAAAGCCATTTTAGTTTTTTTTTTAAGATTTTATTTATTTATTAGAGAGAGAGATACTGAGAATGAGAGGGGAGAAGGTCAGAGGGAGAAGCAGACTTCCCACAGAGCTGGGAGTCCGATATGGGGCTCGATCCCGGGACTCCAGGATCATGACCTGAGCCAAAGGCAGTAGCTTAACCAACTGAGCCACCCAGGCGCCCCCATTTTAGCTCTCTTAAGCTTACATTACCAGTGATACATTTTTTCCATTCTTTACTTTGAACCTGCTTCTTATCTGTATATTTAAGTTACATCTCTTATAAACTGCTTTTAATTATGCCATGTTTTTCGAATTTTTAAAATACTGATTTTAATGAGTGTTTTGCAAATAAATACTAAATGTAATATTTAGATATCAGGAATTGTGTCAGCTACTTTTCTGTTTGTTTTTTGACAACCTTTTCTGTTCTTTGGTTCCTCATTTTTGCTTTCATTTAGGTAATCTAATAAGTTTCACAGTATCATTTTAATTACTTGATGTGCTTTTAGCTATGTCTGTTTGTGTTTGTCTTTTTGTGGTTGCCGAGCTACATAATATGCTTCCTTGATGTATTACAGTTTACAGTCTCTTAAATATACCCATATATTTACCATTCCTACTGTTCTTAAATCTGAATTTTCAACTGAATTTCTCACCTTTTTTCATCTGAAAATATATTCACTGCACTCTCATTTTGAAAAGATATTTTCAGTGGTTAAAGAGTTTTAGGACACCATTTTATTCATTCAACACTTTGGGAATGTCATTCCATTTTGTTCTAAACAACATTGTTTATCATAAGAAGTTAGCAATCATATATCATTGTTTTGGTCAATGCAATGCCTTTTGTGTGCGTGATTGGACAGGTTTAAACATTATGCTATGTTCACCACGAGTATAGATTCCATCTGTCCCATTACATCGCTATTACAATAACATCGACTGGATTTTTTTTTCTTTGATTTTTTAAAAGATTTTTCCCTTTGTCTTTAACTTGCAGGAGTTTGCTGTGATGTGACTAAATGTGGTTTTCCTTGTATTCAATTTCCTCCAAATCTGGGGGGAAATGTTATCCATTATTTAAGTTCATTTTTTCCTCCTTTGATGGTGTGTGTTTGCCTCATTCTCTCCTCTTAGATCTCCAATACATATAATTTTGTTCACTTGATATTATGTTAGTAAGGCTTTCTTGCTCCCCTCCTTTTTAAAGTCTCTTTGGGTTAGATAGTATTTATTATTCTGTCCTCAAGTTTATGGACCCTTTCTTCTGCAGTCTTCAGTCTAGTGTTTATCACATCTAATAAATATCAGGTATTGTGTGGTGAGCATGGGTTTACCTGTCTCTTTTATCTCATGGATGCTAATAGTATGCTGTTTGTTTACAGCCTGGGAACAATTTCCTTATACATGTTTTTTTGATTATCAAAGTATAATTGACATATTAGTTTCAGGTATACAGTATTGTTAGAATAATTATGTACATTACCTTATCTGTCACTACCCAATATTATTAAAATATTACTATATTTCCTTACTTTCTTTGTGACTTACGTATTTTATAACTAGAAGCCTCTACTTACCAACCCACTTGATATCTTTCACCCATTCATTCACGCATCTCCCCTCTGGCAACCATCATCAGTTGGTTCTCTCTATTGTTTGTGTGAAATCATATGGTATTTAACTTAGTTCACTTAGTTAATATCTTCTGAGTGCATCTATGTCATCCCAAATGGAAAGATCTTATTTATGACTGAGTAATATTCCAGTGTGTGTGTGTGTGTGTGTGTGTGTGTGTGTGTGTACAATGAGTGCACACTTGGGTTCCTTTCATGTCTTGGCTTTTGTAGATACTGCTGCAGGAAATAAAAGGGGTGCATATATCTTTTTGAAATAGTGTTTTCATTTTCTTTGGATAAACAATAGTGGAAACATTGAATTATAGGATGTTTCTGGGGTTTTGTGGGGTTTTGGTATTTGTTTTTAATTTTTTTGAGCAATCTCCATATTGTTTCCACAGCATCACACCAATTTACATATCCACCACCAGTGCCGTGTGTTCTCTTTTCTCCTCATGTTTGCCAACAGTGGTATTTTTTGTCTTTTTAATACTAGCCAATTTCTCTTACATATTTTGTCTGATATATGTGAAATAATTGGGGAGAAGTAAAAATTAAAAAATAATAAAAGAATTACAAGATAAGCACAGGTTATGAGGATTAGAAAGGAAGGTATGTTTTACTGGAAAAATGCGTTTTAAATTATGCAAGTTAGAATATGACAAATGTATAAAAGGAGACAAACCAGTATCTACTGTATATCTACTAAATTCAAAGACCGGGTTACTGTAAAAGCATTCAGCATGGTGCTAATTTCTAGTATATAATAACAATCAAAACCCAAATCCATCCTTGCCTCATGGGACTTAGAGTCTCATATAGATGAAAAAATACTAGTTCACGTAAATAAAATCACAAATAAAACTGAAACTTGGAAATAGGATAACCTATTTTAAGGAACGATACGTGTTTCTTAGAGCATATAATGGCATTAGAAATAGGTAGGAAGGCCCCTGAAGACCTCTCCAAAAATGTGGTCATTGAGCTGAGGTCTGAAGGGTGAGTAAGAGTTATTGAGTAGAAAGAGGAAGAGAAAAACTTTTCAGGCATAAGCTTTATGGCAGGAGGAATATGGGAAATGAAAAGCATTAAAGAAAGTTTCTGTGTGAATGAAGTCAAGAGGTGTTAACTGATGGTGAGGAGAGGGTGAGTACATAAGATTTGAGTTGGACCATGCAAGGACAGGTGAAGAGATTTTGCATTCTTTAAGACTAGTTGAAGAACATTGAACAGTTTTGAATAAAAGGACGAATAATCAGATTTGCATAGCAACAAGAGCAGCCCGTCTTTAGGGCCGGCAGTATGGGTATATAGAGACAGAGAGACATCCTCTCTAACCCCATCAGAAAGGACTGCAGTGTGACTTTCGGTGTAAGGACAAATGGATATAGAAAGAATTCAGGAAACACTGAGTTACTGAATTGTCTTGATGTGAAGTCAAATAAGAGAGTGTTTTAAGAAATGGTCATCAGCCTAGAACACTGATGGAATCAGTGCATCCGCAATTAAAAAGAACCTCTATTTAATGCTTACAAGTTGCCAGGCTCTCTCTTTAGCTCTTGGTATGGATTGATTTATTTAATACTCACAGAAACCCCAAGAAATAAATACTAAGATTTCCTAATTTTGTACCTAAGGACTCTGAAGAACAGAGATGCAGTAAAACTCCAAGGTCACAGAGCTAGTAAATGGAGCATTAAGAATTGGAACTCAGGTGGTCTCCACTTACTTGCCACACCATGGAAACTCTGATTTAATGCCAAGGAAGTCATTCGGGACTTCAGCTAGAGATGTTTCTGTAGAATAACGCAGATTGAAACCAGTAAGAGTAGAGTGAAGAGTGTTCATTGACTTTTTTTTTTCCTCAGAAAAGTGGGAGGTAGAGAAATGGCTGGGTTGTGTGAAAAACCGAACTGACATGAGGCTATTTCCTTTCTGGCAGAGCAGGTGTAGTACATGTTCTCGACCAAAGGTCACATCTTCTGCTTAAGGCAAATTCGCAGTAGTAGGCTGCCTGCTGTGAGGCTCTCCTGTCACCCAGGCCCTTATTTCTTACTGGCCAAATCAAGCTCTTTCACAGTCCACAGGTGGGATTAGCTCAGCTCATACCAAAAGAAGTATTCTCTTCATAGTTCTGAAGTCATTCAAAATTTGCAAGGTGTGAATAAGCAGATCTATAAGTTTGGAAATGTTCTCTGTCTGTAAACCATCGTTCTATTAAGAAAGCAGTAGTGGTGCCAAAGAACATGACTTTCTAGGTTGTCATTCATTGGTCACTGGTCTCCAAACTTTTTTTCCTACACTAAGACCAAAAAATACACAGACATAATTGAGCATTGAGAAGTCCCAGGTTAAGTACATGTGAATTTTCTAAATGTGGTAAACAAATAATAGCATT
>CM052809.1:62909616-62950265 GCA_028533885.1 Nasua narica
TCAGTCTTATTTACAGAGAGACAGTGCAATCATTTACAAAATGAGAAAAGTATGAATTAGATCTATCTGAAAATAGAAGTGAAAGTACACAAGAATAATGACCATTACTGAATAAAACAATATAAACTAGGAACCTAACCATACTTGAACAGCATTGTATCTCTAACCAGAAAAAAAAAACTCTCCATGAGTAGCTTGCTTGCAAATTTTTTCCTACCATGTTCTTCAACAAATGCTATAGCTAGGTAGTGGTTATATTTCAGACAAAGTATTCCCCCTAAAACTAATAAAATTAGAGTATATTGAGTATCTCAAAGATGCCAAGTTACTCTGCTAGGAAATAAAGAAGATTCAGATGTATCCGATGAGGTTCTCAACCTTCAGAAGCTTATACTAAACTCTGGTTGAACTAAAGAGATCCTACTTCCCAAAAAAGAATTCTTTCTCAAACTTCTTTCATGCACATGGCTATTCTGTGAAGACAAATTGTCTTCCCAAGTGCCAACCGTTTTAAAAATGCCCAAACAGCTGTTGAAGTCAACCACTGAATGGTACTTAAGTAAGTTAAGGGGAGTTAAATTGTTAAATTGACACTTAACACTATAGTTCAAACTGTATTTGGGCCTGAAGAAGCATTTTATCAGACTCACAGAAATATCACAATTTTAGTGTTGTTTTGTTGAGTTTATCACTCACTTGTATATGTGTACAGACTTAATTCTTGATGCGATTTATGTTTCCTCAGTGAAAAATTGGGTGACAAAATAGTATAAGTAGAACAGGTCATCAAGGTCCATGGTCATTTTATGCCCGATCTTCCAACCAAATGGAAACTAGATTTTTCAGTCAATAGTATGAAATAAGTTGGTGCTGCCAACACGCTTCTCAAGGAACAAAATGGTAATATTAAGAAAACATTAATTGGTATTAACTAGCAGTTTCAACAGACACCATAAACTGAGTGGATAAGGAAATAAAATTACTTTCTCAGTCCTGGAGCCACATTATTAAGGTTTTTGAGGCTCAGAAAAAGCTTGTGCATCTTACGTTGCCTTTGCCTTTCTTAAAGATTATCATAAAATTTTATTCCCGGAAGTTATCTTGAGCACTAAATTTTCTAAAGAATGATTTTTGGTAAGTCAGGATTATGTGATTACCATTTCACAAAGTCTCAACTGAAATTAATTTCTAGAAGACACTATCCCACATCCCCTGATTCAGCATTTCATTCTTGATACTTTCACAATAGTATCAGCCTACAGGCAGTTTTACCAGCCAATTTTTACCCTATTTTTAGATTATTATTAAGATAATATGTGTGATACATCTGAGAAATGAAGCAAAATAGTGGTCTGGGAAATAATACAGTATTCATATTTATAAAGGTGAGTTTTGTGAAGTCTCAGTTTTAGCTAATTTTGCTTCAGAGTATGAAAGAGCACCCTTTAGGGACAATTTGTCCATTTTTTTACTCATCTAAGATTCTAAACATCACTTTATAAATGATATTTTGCATTATCATAAGTAGTTTCTCATTTAAGCATAAAACCAGGACTGAATATTTTGCTGTTGAAAAGAAATTGTGCTGGTCAGAATATCCAAAAACAAATACTGTGAAGATTTTTTTTTCCTAAATTGAACATGAAGGGTAATCAATTTTACCTAACCTAGTAAATACACATATCTCGCAGAAAAAAAGAATATAAATGAATTTTTTTAATAAGCCACTCTCAGTAAGCAAGAGTAGTAAATGCATGAACCCTGAATAGCGAAGATCTTTATTCTCAGCAAAGTTGTGATACTTTAAGTTAGCAATGTGCTGTATGTTGAAATAGAGACCATGAATAGCAGTCGTCCAAAGTTAAAAGAAACTGTTCATTAGTGATCGGAAGGCCTTTATTAAGCATATGAATGCTAGAATGTATGTACTATTTTCTTTATGTGAACCCGGTGTTTACTGATAAAAATTTTGAAAATTGAGATGCAATGGAACTACATAAGGGAAAAGAAATTATAGTTGCCGTATTTAAATGCACAATATTTTGAAAGCAAATAAAAAATCCATTTTTATATCTTGTTTATAATTGAGTCAGGTCACAACCTTTTTGCAAATTACATGATATACGTTACTTATGCCACAAGACCTTTCTGATCTTCTGTTGACTTGGAGTTTTGACCTTGCCTCAGAACACAAAGCCTTCGTGTTAACTGATGGAGAGGTCACTGAGCTTACAGCACAGTTTTGGTGTTTTACTTTAACAGTTCAATAATAAGGTGAAGAGAAACACTCCTTAGAGTGACTGCAATAGATTTATTGCCTTTTTGTTATTAAGACCTCTTAAGATAATTGTTTTCAGAATTACAATAAAATCTTTTTAGAATTTCTAGACTTAACATTGATTTTTTTTCTGGTCAGATTCCACTTGTCCTGTTTCACATTGTGTTAATTATCATCATTATATTTGTAACATTTGAGAACGCTTAGAAAGTTTATTCAAAATCTATTAGGTGACTAGAAACATATTGTATATTTTTCTCCTTAAGAAAACAAGAACGACCTTATGGTTTTGTTGCTCAGAGTGACTGTATTAAATGTGTAACTGTTGTTCATACGTTTATATGTGTGTAAACAGTTAAAGTTCATATGTAAATATGTATTTAACATAGGCAAAAACATAAAAACATGTTTCAGTTGGACATACTAATATTATAGACCTTATTTAGACATTGAAAAGTTTTAAACTTCAAAAGAAAATCAGTGTGCTTTCCTAGAATGTATCGTGTCTGAATAAAGCATCTACATGTTTGATTTTAAAACAGCAGTTTGTAAACTAGGTTAGTTTTCCCTAAAGCCATTAAAAATCTAGGTGACTTTAAACATTAATTTTTATAACTAAACCTTCTAAACAAGAATTTATGATCATTTTACTTAAGGTATCCAATCAGCTGGCGAAGTCTATGTAAATATTAGAATTCATGCACGTCCCCTTTGGAGAGTTAATTCCTCTAGGCCCAGAATTTCAGATGTTAAAGAAAAAGTTGACATAGTGTTAGGGCAAGAGTATATTCAGAATTTTTTGAAACACAAAACTTCTTCATATTAAATTAGTCAGTTTTCATATTAGTCATTATGACTTGAAGAATTTTATTGATAAAATCATAGTAAACAATTTTCCATGTTTGATTTTAATGGAAAGTTTTTTAGTGTGTGAGTTCCCTATTTATTTGAGAATTTTACCTTAAATATTTTCTAATGATTTACCAAAATAAAAAGAAGAAATGAACTAATTTCATTTTTTTCTTTTTTTTGATATGAGCTTTATTGATATATAGTTAACAAATAAAAATGCATGCATCTTATGTATACAGTCTGATGAGTTTTCACAAATGTATCTATCAGTGTAGCCACGGTCACAATCAAAATGCTGAACAATTGTATCACTCCAAAAAGTATCCCTATCACTCTTGGCCCTCAGTCTTTCCAACCCCAGAATCAGCTGTCATTCAGGGTTGTCTTATAGTATTTATGTCTATTCTAGAATTTTAAATATATGAAACCAAGCAGGGTTTTTTTTTTTTTTTTTTTTGCCTGTTGTTTGGTCTGGCCTTACTTGATCAGAATGATCCAAATTGTTTCACATATCCATAGATTTTCTCCTTTTCTTGAGTTTATATTGTATAAAAATCAAAACTTACTCAGTTGTGGCTAGAAATTAAGTTTATTTTCATTTTTTGGCTATTAGGAACAATGCTTCTGTGAACATTATAAGGCTTTGTATAGAAATGTCTTTATTAACATAGAGTGGGTGACACTGAGTGTATTGCTGATCCTTTGAAAGTTCTCTGAGCGATATTTAATTTTCAGGGTGCCGATCTTGAGATAAAACTCATTTGGGAATGACATATATTTTCAAGGTTTCTCATTGATTCAATTTGCCTTTTTTTTCTCTTATTTTTTTATTTTTTTTCTGGAGATTTTTGCATCTGTATTCAGAAGGCCTATTGTTGTGCACTTTTCTTTTTGGGTAATATCTTTGTCACATTTTTGTGTCAAGCATGTCCTCCCTGATTGATGTATCAAGGTGGTAATGCTGGTCTCCAAAATGACTTGAGAAGTTTCTCTATTTCCTGAACAGATCTGTATAAACTTGGAATAAACTCTTCCTTTAATATTTGATAGGCTTCACCACTGACATCATGTGGTCCTAGGGTTTCATTTATGGATAGGTTTCTAAAATTATATAAGTTCATTTGCTTTAATAACGATGGGGTATTTTATATTTTCTGTTTATTCTTTTGCCAATTTCAGTAACATGTATCTCTTCAGACATTTTTCCGTTCC
Source organism: Nasua narica (assembly GCA_028533885.1). Classification (NCBI taxonomy): domain Eukaryota; kingdom Metazoa; phylum Chordata; class Mammalia; order Carnivora; family Procyonidae; genus Nasua; species Nasua narica. Next base: position 62,913,959 of record CM052809.1, read on the forward strand.
ATTTAAATTGTTGAATTTATTGATAATTATTTATTATACTCATCCTCTATCATTGTAACAGCCACACATTATGTAGGGTAGTGCCTTTTCATTCTTGATTTTGGTGACTTTTGTCATTTCTATATTTTAGATTAAAATTTCATTCACTTATTGTTTTTCAAATAACTGACTTTTGAGTTCATTTTTTTTTCTTCTTGTGTCTATGTAATTGCTTCCTGCTCTTTATTATTTGTGTCTCTTTACTTTGAGATTTTCTCTCTTCTACATAATCCCTTAAGCTAATTTTACATGTTATAAAATTATACATAAACTCTTGCATTATGGGTTCTTGTCATTTATTCATTTCTAATTTAATCACTGAAAGCTAAAAATCATCCTCAAAGCATTGTTGTAGCTTTGTCCTAGACATTTCATAAATCATGCTTTCCTAATAATTTTTAAAAAGTATTTTCAGAAAAATAAGTGTTTTTTGAATTTAATGTGATTTCTTCTTCTACCATAGATTTTGACATATGCTTAATTTACAAATTTAGGTCTTTGCATTGTTTTTTTGTTTTTATTTTATTTTTTTTTAAAGATTTTATTATTTATTTGACAGAGAGGGAGAGATCACAAGTAGGCAGAGAGGCAGGCAGAGAGAGAGGGGGAAGCAGTCTCCCTGCTGAGCAGAGAGCCCCATGCAGGGCTCCATCCCAGGACCCTGAGTCCATGACCTGAGTTGAAGGCAGAGGTTTTAACCCACTGAGCCACCCAGGCGCCCCTTTGCAGTGGTTTTTGTTGTAGTTTATTTTTCATATAATTCCACTGCAGTCAGACAAAATACTTTCTACAATTTCAGTCTTTAAAAATTTGAGTTGATTGCTTGGGTGGCTTATACGGTCAAGTGTCTGCCGGCTCAGGTCATGATCCCAGGGTCCTGGGATCGAGTCCCACACTGGGTTCCCAGCTCCATAGGGAGTCTGCCTCTCCCTCCCACTCATTCTCTCAGTCTCTCTTGCTTGCATGCTCTCTCTCAAATAAATAAAATCTTAAAAAAAAAAAAAAGACAAACTTAAAAATAATTAAAAATTTGAGTTATTTTGTGGCTCAGCATATTTTCTATATTGGTGAATATTTTATGTATACATGATGTATATTCTGCTGACTGTAGTATACTTTATACTTTACATTCAAGTCCTCCATTTTCTTACTAATTTTTTCTGTCTGCATGTAGTATATCAATTACTGAGAGGAAATTTTAATCTCCAGTATACTCACAAAACCATTTTATTTCTTTTAGTTTTGTAATATTTGATACATTTGCTATATATTCATTTACATATATACATATTTGTGTGTGTACGTATTTTTTTTACCATGCATAAGTATTTAGTTTTGATATGTGTTTATTAACTGATCCCTTATCCTCAGGGTATTTCCTTCTATACACCTTGGAATATTCCTCACTCTGAAGCTAGCTTTGTATATTCTTAATGCATTCTGCCTTGTGATTTATATTTTGCATACTATATGTCTTCTCATAGTTTGACTTTAAAACTTTCTGTGTATTTAAAGTTATAGTGTTTTTTAAAGACAGGTTATAGTTAGGTTTTGCCTTTGATTCTGAAAAGCTCTACTTTTTAATAGACCAATTAGATAATTTACATTTGCCATATTAATATTCTCAGAGTTAAGTATACTGTTTTTCTATTCTCTATTCGTCCTATGGGCTCCTATATTTTTTTTTTGAGAGGGAGAGAGAGAGACCATACAAAAGTGGGGGAGAGGAAGAGAAAGTATCTTAAGTAGGCTCCATACCCATTGCACAGCCTGATGTAGGGTTCTGTCTCAGGACCCTGAGATCATAACCTGAGCTGAAACCAGGAGTTAGTGGCTTAACTGACTGAATCACCCAGGTGCTCCACATCCCATGTGTTCTTATTCTTTTATTTTCTTTTTACCTTCTTTTATATTTTTTGTATTTTCTTTTTGTGTCTTATTAAAAGTATTTGTAAAATAATTGAGATTTATCAGTTTTAATATACATCATTTTTTCATAGTCTATAATAGTAGTATCTAATATTTTAATGTAGAAACCTTTCAGAAGTGTATTTCCATTTCCCCCTTCCATCATCTATGCTATTGTCATGCATTTTACTTCTATGTATGTTAAAAAGTTTAAAATATATTGCTACTATTTTTGCTTTATATACCTAATTATCTTTCAAATAAATTATATATATGCACATATGTGTGTGTATATGTGTGTGTGTATATATATATATACATGCACATATATGTATATAGTGAAAGAGAGAGACTGAGATTAAGGAATTGGCTCATGAAGTTATGGGGACCTGGTAAAATACAAAATCTGCAGGGTAGGCTAGCAGGCAGCATACTCAAAACAAAGTTGCAGTTCAAGTCAAGTCTAAAGCCATTCTGTCCACAGTTCATGAACTGGTCCATAATCATATGTATAGTCATATTTCCTCCAAGTAAGCAACCAGGTACACTGCTTGACATTTTTCCCACAGAGAGGATTTCCTTTTACCACTGTCTTTCAGGGATATCCCAAAAAGAGACTCTAGTGCTTCCTCTATCGACTTTTGCAACGTGACAGCATATTATGCACAAACATTGTCAGCTAGGCCCAAGATTTCTCTTCCTCTCAGTTGATGGTAGGGAACTTCCCTTAAGACGATATGTCCAGGAGGGGGTAGAGAAGGTAGGTTAGCAGGAGTGGGGACCATAGTAATCTGGGCCACTTCTTCATGTGACCTGTGCCTTCAGGGACTGTATGTGCCTAATCTTTCTATACCACTTCCACTTGATGATGGGTTCCTGCTGCATATGCTGAACTTGATGGTTCAGTGAGTTAAAGAACCCCCCAGTTGGATGGGTGGTTCAAGGCACATGGTACTTGGGGACCCATCATTAAGTATTTGTCTCTAGTAAGGTCTAGTGGTAAGCCAGAAGCTAGTTCTTTAAAGGAGAGTAGTTATCCATGGAGAACAGTAGAACTTTGCCCCCAAATTCTAAGGGCTTGGACCGTGAGTCACATGACAAAGTCACAAACAGCATCCCTATCTGACAATGACACTTCAGAAACCCTTGGGTCATCTGCATCATGTGGCCCAAGTGGAAGAGTAGCTTATTTAGTAGCATGAACTTGTTTCATAACCTTCTTTTATTCTGGTACCTGCCAAAACCTAGAAATTTTTTAGATCATAGAGTAAATTATCTAGAGTGGAACACTCAAAGAAGGACTGCATTCCTTCAAAACAAAAAGGCCTAGAGCAAGAGATGGTCCCATATGGTCTCAAAATTTATAAAATCATCCAGGCAATTTCCAAATTATTTCCTGTGGATCAGCTCTACTTGAAAATTAAAGTAGAAAATCCTGCAAAACTTTGATTCAATAGCAGAATTCAGCATGAAAGATTATAACACTCCTAAGTATGTTTCTTAGATCCCTGCTTAAAGAAAATCTCTACATAGTTGTGTGTAGTGCCAGTAGAATACCTTGTAATGGAATGCTCATTTCTAATCTAGAAAGTTTTATTTTTGTCCATAGTTATATTTTGGTATGAATTAATTTTTTAATTTTCTTTTAAAGACATGAACTAAGCAAAGTTGTTACTTTAAAGGTTTTAACTTTCTATCATTTGGAAACCATTAAGAAAATGATTAGAACCTTAATTTTGCCATTGTTGATAATGGTACTATAAACATCAGGGTGTATGTATCCCTTTGAATCAGTATTTTTGTCTTTTGGGTAAGTACCTAGTAGTGCAATTGCTAGATTGTGGGGTAGTTCTATTTTTAACTTTTTGAGGAACCTCCATGCTGTTTTTCAGAGTGGTTGTACCAGTTTGCATTCCTACCAATTGTGTAAGAGGGTTTCCCTTTCTCTGCATCCTTAGTACCACCTGTGGTTTCCTGTGTTGTTCATTTTAGCTGTTCTAACTTGTGCGAGGTAGTGTCTCATTTTAGTTTTGATTCATATTTCCCTGATGATGACTAATGTTGAGCATCTTCTCATGTGACTGTTAATCGTCTTTAGGTTTTCTTTGAAAAAACATCTATTGATGTCTTCTGCCCATTTTTAAAAACTGGATTATTAGTGTTGTGGGTGTTGAGTTTTATAAGTTCTTTATACATTTTGGATACTAACATTTTATTAGATACATTGTTTGCAAATATCTTCTCCCATTCCACAGGCTGCCTTTTAGTTTCATTTATTGTTTCCTTCACTGTACAGAAACTTTTTATCTTCATGAAGTCCCAGTAATTCATTTTTGCTTCTGTTCTTCTTGCCTCAGGAGATGTATCAAGTTACAAAGTTGATATGGTTGGGATAAAAGAGGTTACTGCCTGTGTTCTTCTCTAGGATCTTGATGGTTTCCTGTCTCATATTTAGGTCCTCTATTCATTTCGAATTTATTTTAGTGTATGATGTAAGAAAGTGATCCCGTTTCATTCTTCTGAGTGTCACTGTCTAGTTTTCCCAACACCATTTACTGAAGAGACTATCTTTATTCCATTGGATTTTCTTTCCTGCTTTGTCAAAAATAAATGGACCATGTAGTTGTGAGTCCATTTCTGGTTTTTTTTTGTTGTTGTTCAGTTCCATTGATCTGTGTCTGTTTTTGTGCCAGTGCCATGCTGTCTTGATGATTGCAGTTTTACAATATAGCTTGCAGACTGGAATTGTGATGCATGCTGCTTTGCTCTTCTTTTTCAACATTATTTTGGCTATTTGGGGTCTTTCTGTGGTCCCATACAGATTTTAAGATTGTTCTTGCTCTGTGAAAAATGTTGTTTTTTTGACAGGGATTGCATTGAATGTGTAGCTTGCTCTGGGTAGTATATACATTTTACTAATACTTGTTCTGATCCATGAGCACGGAACGTCTTTCCATTTCTTTGTGTCTTCTTCAATTTCATTCATCAGTGTTCTATAGTTTTCAGAGTACTGATCTTTTACCTTTTTGGTTAGGTTATTCCTAGGTATCTTAGCATTTTTGGTGCAGTTGTAAATGGGATCAATTCCTTAATTTCTCTTTTTTGCTGCTTCATCATTGGGGTATAAAAATGCACCAGATTTCTGTACCTTAAAAATATCCTGTGACTTTGCTAAATTAATGTAACAGTTCTAGCAATTTTGTAGTGGTCTTTTGGGTTTTCTATATAAAGTATCATGTCATCTGCAGAGAGTGAAAGTTTGACATCTTCCTTGCCAATTTGGATGCTTTTTATTACTTTTTGTTGTCTAATTACTGGGGATAAGACTTCTAGTGGTATGTTAACAACAGTGGTGAGAGGCGATATCCCTGTTGTGTTCCAAACTCAGCTTACCTGCTTTTTATAGAAACCTATCAAGAAAGTTAAAAAACAGAAAGGCTGCAAGTAAGAGAGAACAACACTAAGCAAATACTCACCTAAAGAAAATTATTACATCTATATTAGTATCTTAAAAAATGTAGTTCAAGAAAGGAAAACCATATTAAGCCTTTTTTTTTTTTTAAAGATTTTATTTATTCATTTAACAGAGAACACAAGCAGGCAGAGAGGCAGGCAGAGGCAGAAAGAGGAGCAGGCAGAGGCAGAGAGAGGAGCAGGCTCCCTGCGGAGCAAGGAGCCCGATGTGGGACTCGATCCCAAGATGCTGGGATCATGACCTGAGCCAAAGGCAGCTGCTCAACCAACTGAGCCACCCAGGCGTCCCTTTATTAAGCCTTTTTAATTAATGGTTAAAGTCTCAGTACATCTGAGAGACAGAACATCACAAAATGCATGTATTAAATAATATCAATATATAGAAAAAATTAAAATGATCACATAGATACTGAGAAACTCAAACATCAGATTGGAAGATTTAAATTATTTTCTCAGTACTTGTAGATCAAGAAATTAATATTTAGATAGAACTTAGAATAGTTGAATAACACCCTAATTAAGATACCCATTAACTTCAAGTGCACTTAAAATATTGCTGTATTTTGATTACATGTTATTGTATACAGGGAGCATCAATAAAATCCAAAGAATCCTTATCAAATAGCTCCCTGTGACTATAGTATAAATTAACTTAGGATTCAGTAGTAAAACAAAAACAAAAAGAAAAACAAAAACTTCAAGCACTCCATGTATTTGTAAATACATACCTCTAAACTTACATAGCAAAAAATACATTTTCATGGAATATAGAAGCAAACAGTAATATAATGACAGCATATAAAAACTTACAGAACGAAACTTCAGTGATGCCTAAGGAAAAATTAATAGTTTTAAATAATTATATTAGAAAAGAATAAAGCTAAAAAAAGTTACTAAGAAAAATAATTATGACAGAACAAGTCCAAATGATATAGAGTGAAGGTATTGGTAGAGAAAAAGAGCAAAATTTAAGGATCTAAATAGGAAATATATATTGGAGGAAACCAGAAAGCAAAAAGCTAGTTTTTTATAAAAAATGAATGAAATAGAAAAATCGCTGAAAAAAAAATTAGGATGATCTATAGAGTAGATACAAATGTTATTATGAATGGCAAAAGTGGTATAAGCACAGACTGAGAAAAATAGAACATTTTAGACATTTTTTCCAAGAAGAGAATTTAGATTAATATAATTTTCCTAGAACAAAATTTAGCTTTTTTGCATAGAAGAAATGAAATTCCCAAATGTACCTGTAATCATTGATCAAATAAAATCAATATTTAAAAATTCATGTTTACTTTCATAAAGTCCATGAGTTCTATTCAGTTGTTACCAAGTATTGAAGACTTTAAAAAAATATGCGGTAACTCAAATCTATTTATCTTTAAAAACAAAGGGAATTTTAATTTTAAATATATCTGGTACATTCAGATCAGGGCAACACTAAGTTATAGTCTTTTTACTTATAATTACAGAAACAAAAATACTAAGTATTTGCCACTAACATATAATGTAACATTTTTCATAAATATTATTTCCATGTTACATAGGGTCAGTCTATAGGTTCTTGATTACATTCCATTGGATTGATTATACTCCATTGTTTAATTACTAAAAATAGTAATTAATACTAATTTTCAATATTATATAATGACAATGATATAAAATTATATGTATAATACATAAGTAATAATACAAATTACTATAGTTCATAGTTAGGAAATATGGTATCCCCACTTTGTTCTTCAAAATTATCTTGGTGTTCTTGGCCCCTCCCCCCCTTTTTTTTTAACATCAATCACATTGTGATTGTCTGAGATTTTGTTTAGAATTATACTGCAGACTAGGGAAGCTGATTTTTGTCATGGAATTTTCATTCTGAAACGTTATTTTCCTTCAAAATATTTGTTATTGTTAGTATTATTGCTGTTTCTGTTACTGGTATATAGTAATACAAAGCATTTTATGTATAGATTTTGTGTCCAGTATTACTGCTGAGATCCCTGGTAATTTTTTATAATTTGTTTATGTCACTCATGTCACTTCCAAATGTGGAAATATATTTCTTATTCTCCAGTCTTTACACATGAGAACTTCTTCATTCAATATCAAGTAGAAGCTGTAATAGGTTTCTTTTTCTAGATTCTAATTTTGAAGAGATAGAACCAGTATAAATTATATCTAGACACAACTTTTAAGGATTTAAAAAAGTTTTATGTTGAACTAGTTCCCTAAGAATTTTAACATGAATGGATATTGAATTTTTTTTAATGTTTTCTCCATAATTTTCTTTGCTTTAACTATGAAAAAAATCACATTGATATATCTCCTAATGTTAAACCACTTTTATATTTCTGGGACATGTCCAGTTTTGCCATAATGTATTATTAATGCAGGGTTGGATACCTTTATATGCTGTTACGTTTTAAATATAAAAAATATTATTTGTATCATCATAATCATTGTCTTGATAAAATGAAAGACCTTGTGAGGAAGATTCTAAAACTAAATCTCACAGGTAACAAATAATACTAAGTTAGTTTTGATTTAATGGCTTTTCATTTTATCAAAAAACCTCACACATTGTATAATGGCATGATTAAGGAAAGTTTACTGCATTCTCCAAACTGCTATCTAACCAGCTAAGTAAAACAACTCTGCAGTAGAAAAGAAATCCCATAATGAATGTAGTCCTAATTTATTAGGTGATACATTAATAAGATTATCACAAATTTACAAATCACATGCCCTTTATTTCTTTATATAAGTAAGCAAGAAAGGTAAGTGAGCAATAAACAAATAATTAGAACTTGCAAAAGCACTACTGGCAGTTCTGTTATTATCATGATGATGTAGTCATATTAATAATGATCACCATGTCAAGTGTTCTTTTATATAAGTACTGGTAGCAAAACTCTGGTAGAGTAGAAACCCTGGTACATAATCAGTATTCCATTATTGGGTTTTTTAATGAATCATTTTTTTTTTTTTTAGGTACAAATGAATAAATTAATGAACAACAAAACACTTAAGCCCCATACATTCAGTGAATCCAGCAACCTCCTGTATCAATGGTATTTTTTTTTAGGACGAATTGTGTGAAGTCCCAGAGAGCCTACATTTATGCTAAGTAATTGTTATGTCTAGCTATGTAGTAGGTTTCAGTAATTTTCAAAGAATATCAATAGTATAGGAGAGAAACCACAAAATTTTAATACAACCTAGTATATTTCTTGATTCATCATGGAGTTGAATATCAGATGTGTCCTAAGCCAGATAATATTTCCCCTCTGGAGTCAATTTTTACCTATTCATGCACCATTTAAAAAATGTGAATTAAAAATTCCCAGAAGGAAATACATTCCTCAGGAAAAAGGGGAAAGTAAAGATATGACCAACAAAGAGATCCTAAATCAATTATTAATAAATAACTAATATAGAACTCCAATAATATTAGGCAAAATCAAAGTGTTCAGAGACTTTAGAGGCAGCCTTCAGAAATATCATTTACTAAGAAAAATATGTCATTTACTTTCATTAAACCTTTGTATATAAATGGATGTATGGATCATTCCCTGTGAATGTTATGCTGTGGAAAGATTCATTAGATTCTACATAGACACATAGTTCTATATACTTAGGGTCTTTCATAAATACAGAGGATTACTTCATGTCTGATAAACTTCAAGGAACCAGTTAAAAATAGGAAAACAAAGTATTTGAAAACGTGGAAATAAAAATATGACTGTGGGAGATAACACTGTCTAAAAATCCCAGACACAGCTTCTTTAATTTAGTTGAGTGGATCAGATTTCCTGGATTCGGCTCTATATCTGTCATTTGCTAGCGCTGTGACCCAAATTAATATCTCTGATTAGTTTCTTTATCCATAAGAGGGATAAATTATTCAATAACAATCATCAAATTATTCAATACAATTTCTAACATGTGGGATTAAATTTCTAGGAATGCCTGGAATTAATGTAAAATATAAAATCTACATTTTCAATTCACTGTTAGATTTACATAATTGAGAGTAAAGAGTGAAAATGTTTTGATTTAATCAATATCTAATTATCAGGAAAGAGGAAATTATAAATTTACTTAAACTAAAAATTTTTTAATATTGAGTGAAAGTAACTACTGAATAAAATTTTAAAGTATAACTTCAGGGTGGGTTTTTGAAAAGTATTACTTGAAATAGAATAGTATTAGTATTATAATAGTATAGTATTATACTATTATATATATACTATTATATAATATTAGTATAATAGTATTTCTAATAGTATTAGAAAATATTTTAAAACTGTATAAAATGAATCAAATTTTTCAACTTAAAATTAGAAAAGTGGCCCATGTCCATCCTTTAACAAAATGATCACTCTTTTATTTAAAAGCAGACATCTGTAGCCACTCCACAGATTATGAGAATTGTGATCAGAAACATGGCATATGGTACCCAGTGATGAATCTGAAGAGAGACAGCTAAGTTTAGATCTAACCACAATTTCTAGGTTTCACTTTTTAAAACTAAATGTAAGAAACATTCTGGCATCATTTATCATTAAATGGAGATAATATATGATCTCATTCTTAACTGCTCTTTTAAAAAAGGAGTATAAATGTAATGCATACTTCCTATTTGGTCTCCTCAGAAAATACTTGTTCTTTTGAGTTATTGTTTTTTGCTGACAGATATACAAAAATAAGATTGACAATAATAGGAAAATAAATATAAATACATACACATATAAAGTTTCAAACGAATATGCAGATTTAAAACTCATAAATGAAGCATGCAAATAGATTAAAATTTTAATTATGTACCAAAGCGATTCTGAAAAACGTAGAATAATTATTTAAGCTTTTCCAGATTAGTTCTCCTATGCTACAATATCAGATGATGCTCATTAATTCATCCATGGTTATATAATTGAAGTAATAGATAATGTAAAATTTCACATTTTTGAATCCTTAGAACTTTTTTCAGAAATTTAATCTATAATAAATGCGAAGTAAGACATAAAATCTCTAACTGTGCAAAGTGCCTAATAAGAATGGACAAAACCTATTCATAAAGTAACCATTGTATCTCAATATCAAAATAGGACATTATTATGAGACATCTATTCAAAGATCTGTTTTATGTTGGTGGGATAGAAAAAGAGAGTTTGGTCCCAGTGTTGATAATATTCATTGGATCTTTCTTGTCCTTTTCTCTGATTTTAAAATATCTTTAGGTCCAGTTCTCAATTTTATCATTCTGTTGATTCCACTGTATATTGGAAAAATGGTGAGACCATCCACGTGTGAGCCTACTAGTTGCATATTTGGACAAAGAAGAATCACTGTATTGCCATCATGCTATTGAGAACTGTTTGTACTAGAATAGGTACAACAGGTGTGTGATAGACTCTGGTTTTGCCTATAACCGTCATGAAAATATTTTTTCATTTGGTTGGCTGTTTTTTTTCCTCCTATCTTAAAGCTGTAGGTTAGCACTTAAGGGCACAAACCAAGGAGCTAGAAATCTTGGTCCTGTAGCTCTTTGCTATGGGGACTTGGGAAAGTGTGTAACTACTCTGTACTTTAGTTTTTCAGTTGTAAAATAAGGGACATCTTACCATGTTTAAGTTGACTAATTAACAGAAATATTTTATATTCATGCCTGCCATCAACAAATATCAACAAATACTAAGTTATAATTTATTTACCATGATTTACCATTTTTTTACCTTTTTTAATACTGTCTCCTTCCTAAGCTCTTTCTCGGAAAGATGATACCAATCTCTCTGTGGCTCAGATGTATATGATTAAGTTCCTAGTTTTAGCCAAATCTTAGAGAAGGGAAAGTTGACAGACCTCCTTCTCAAAAATCCAATACCATCTAATACCAATACCACCTAAGGTCTTGAATATGGTATTGATTATTACCATTATCCTTGGAAATCCTCCCTCCCATGCTCATGAGAAACTTGCTCTGATCTCCTCGTGCTGAAAGAACTGGGAGATAAGAAGGCCCCATTTGACTCATTATGTATTTACTATGGCTTTATGTCTCCTCAGGGACTACAGTTTCCAAATTGAAAATTATTTTCTTGGCTTACTCTAACACCTTCATCTCCATGTATTAGTTTTTTTTTGTTGTTGTTGGGTTGCTGCCTTTTTTTTTTTTTTTTTTTGAGTGTAACACATTGACACAAATATAATAGCCTAACAGTGCCCATTTATTTGCTCATAGTTCTGTAGGTTAAAAGTCCAGGTGGGCTCCATGGGTTCTCTGAAAAATCAAAATTAAGGTGTGAGCCAACCTGTGCTTTCTTTTGGAGTCTCTGGGGAAAAATCTTCCAAGGTCCTCCTTGTTGAAGAGTCCAGTTTTCTGGAGCTATATAATTAAGGCCCCGTTTCCTTGCTGGCTGGCAACTCAGGGTTGCTCTGTTTCTAGGGACCTTTCTTAAGTTCTCTCCACATGGCTCTTCCATTTCCCAGTGGGCAACATTACCTGACATTCATCTCAAGCTTCCAGTGTCTGATTTTCTCTTCTGCTGCCAGTTGGAGAAAACCATGTTCTTTTAAACAGCATGTGTGATTAGATCAGGCACATTCTGATAATCTCCCTGTATTCAGGGCAACTAACTAAGAACCTTAATATAAATCACAAAATTTCTTTGTCACATAATAAAATGACAAGATTAAAATCAGTGGATAAAGGTCATGGAGACCATCTTAAAATTCAGCAAATCACGCTCTGGCAACAAATATGTGAAGATAAAGGGGGGTTGCTTCTATGGAGAGGAATTAGGGTAATAAAAATCACATGAAGAAACACTATCAAATAATTTAAAGTATTTTACCAACATATGCATTGTGTGTCGCTTTTCATATATGGTTTCTTGCCTAAATAATAATTTTGTAAATTACTATTAAATAAGTAAATGAATAATGGTAAAATGAGAGACAAGGGCCTCATCATATTTGCTGTTTTGTGAGGGTAATTGCTGAAATATTAATTCAGTCATTTTGTCTTTAAGGTAAACCATTATTGGTTTTTTACATTATTTGCTGCATTATTTTTACAATTTTAATATCTACCTTTCAAAGATGACTTAATTCACAGTTTTTAAAAAGTGTTCATTACATAATGTTTTGTTTCAATTTTTTTGTTTTTAGAATTTTGTTGTTTTGAACTTGGTGTTCATATTTGTTGTCTGTGTGTTTAAAAATTATGAGTTATTAGGGAATTATTGGCTTATAATTTGCTTTTTGATAAAAGATGTTAAAATTTATTATATCATGAAGGATTATGATCACACCCAAAAACAATTTTCTTCTTCATTTTTTTAAAAATCCAGACTTTTAAGAAAGAGCTCAGCATAGATGTCTTACTCTGTCACTCTCCGGTAAAGGTAATAGCCATTCAGTGTACATTCTTGGGTAAAATTTAAATTTTTTTAATTATAGGAAATCTGGCATAAAATGCACACTTTTTTTTTTTTTTTTTAACGCTGCACTTGATTCTCTGACCCGAAATTATGTGGAGAGGAGCTAGTTTGCTCTCAGGCTGAGCAGGTAGCCCAAACAACTGTTTCAGACTTGAGAATTCAAAAGCTCCCTTGATGTTGCTATTTTTTCACATGCATAGTCCTGTACACATTAGTTACTACAGAGCAATGCCAGTTTTCTCATTTAGCTCTTCTATTAATAAAGTATGTAATTTAAATAGTGGAAATATATATTTACTCCATCCAGTGAAAACAGAATTTAGCATTTTGGCACTTTGATTTGTCTTAATTTCACTCATGCAAAAGTTTATATATTTGGAAGAAAGCACTTGAATAACTTGGTGCTAATGGGCTCAGCTTTTTCTGAAACTATAGAAAGTTCTGTCCTCTAGCTTTTGGATTGTGCTTTTTTGGGGGGAAATATATCCTTGAGACATCAAAATGAGAGCTTTCCCTCACCACAGTCATCTATATTTATCTGCAGTCTGTCATTCAAAAGCATTTGTGTATAAATGTCTGCTTCAGAAGTCATAATTTCCATTTGAATCCTTTAAAACCACGCACATAAGCTTTTAGGTATAATCTCTTCCCTCACTCTACATGCTCTCTTTCCAAACTTAATATGACAAAATAGTAAGATAGTTCATGTACCTGCCACCAACTGGAAGTTTCTGAATTCTGGAAGTATCTATTTCCTCTTGCTGTTAAAGAGTAAGAAATCTATTCAATTAAAAATGGTGAAAGAAGTTGGAATAGCTGTCTTGATTTTCTAGGCAGTTAACCAGTGGAATTCAATGTGGAATTTCGATTCTTGGGAAATTTCAATTAGTGATACACACAAGTTTTCTCCTATAAAGAATAGGTAAATTGAAGGACTTGTAAAAAATTTTAATACATTTTTAAATTAAAAAAATTACTTCAATACTCAGTGACGCCTTCTTTTGACTATTATTTTACATGTAAATATGGAAGGGAGAAAGACAAGTGTTAACACGAATGTCAAAGAACCCATGCATATTTGTGAAGCTGCAGTAATGATAAGCGTAGCAGACCAAATCAACTGAAAATAGATATCTGGGGGTAATTTTCTGATCAGCTAGAGAAATTTACTCCTACTCTATTCAAACAACGTGCTTATGTAAAGAAGAATGGCCAAATAAGTATAAATTTTATATAAGATTTTATCATTTTCTCTACTTAGTTGAACTCCACTAGAGCCCTTTTTTATGTCAGTGGAAGGAAAATGTGACCATTACTGTAATTCCTTTTTTTTTTTTTTTCTGTTAGTGAAAATTGCAATACAAAATAGGTAATGCAGCTCCACTGCTGGCCGTGAACAGTAGCACCTCAGCATATCTCTACATGAAAGCTTACTTTACTATCACTTAAGGAACTCATTACCCTTTTATGAGGCTTACATGCTGCTTTACAAATATAGCACTGTAGTAACATTATGGAAGCATCATTATTCTTGCCAGTGGCATTTTTTAAAGCAAGGAAAAACTAGCTTGAAAATAACTTCCTTAGTGTTCTTAGTCTTTTGTACTATGCTAATATTTTCCCCAACTTTTGTTGAAATCATAGTTTTATTTTAGTTCATCCACCATCTGGAAGTTATTAAAATGTGAGAAAGCCTGTATGATTCTGATTTAATTGTTGAGATAAGAAACTTCTTTGGATCATCTTTAATAGAACAGGCTTCAGGCCCATTTCTACACAGGAGCCAGTGGAACTTTAGCATCAGCACTAGTTTAACACTGAAGTCATTTCAATTAAAATATCAGAATAAGTCCTTTTCGTTCCGAAAAAAGTCCCGTTAACTTTGAACACAGCTACATTACATGAACAGTTATGGAGGCGTGGGGCAAAATCCCACGTGAGGTGGGCAGTCCCAAGTTGTTTGCTATCAATAAAAACCAGAGTACAAAGATTTGTCAGTGATTATTTTACATAAAAAGAGAAAAGCTTCAAGTTTTGTTTTGTTTTTGTTTTTAATCTATTCTAAGAGCACCTAGGTGGCACAGTCAGTTATGCGTCCGACTCTTGGTTTTTCAGTCAGTTAAGCGTCTGACTCTTGGTTTTTCAGTCAGTTAAGGGTCTGACTCTTGGTTTCAGCTCAGGTCATGATCTCAGGGTCCTGGGTTCAAGCTCCGCATTGTTGGCTCCCTGCTCAGTCAGGAGTCTGCTTGTCTCCGTCTTTCTCTGTCCCTCCGCCTGCTCTCTAGGAAATAAATAAATAAATCTTTAATCCAGCTTTATTCTCCTGTTATGATATCTTATTCTTGAGCAAGAAAATAGGTGATCAAGTTACAGTAAATCCTTAGAAATCGTACGTAACATTCATTGAGTGTATCCTGCAAGCGATAGTATTTGTCTTGGTGTCCTGGTGAAAATACGAGTGGAAACGAAACAACTTACTGCACAGGATACTTCACTTGCTAATTTAGGACATCCCGATTTAAGGCATGCCTCTAAATCTGCCTGTCTTTTAGAAAAGGATATTTAGGGGCGCCTTGGTTGCTCAGGGGGTTAAAGCCTCTGCCTTCGGCTCAGGTCATGATCTCGGGGTCCTGGAATTGAGCCCCGCATCGGGCTCTCTGCTCAGTGGGGAGCCTGCTTCCCCCCTCTCTCTGCCTGCCTCTCTGCCTACTTGTGATCTCTCTCACTGTCAAATAAATAAATAAAATCTTAAAAAAAAAAGAAAAGGATATTTAAAGTATGAATGAGATACTATAATAGGAATATTTTGCCAATTAAATGACAATGGGAGAATTTTATGAAATGTACTTTAATGCATTTCTTAAGGCAATAAAACCTTGACTTCTAGAATTCAGAAGGTAGTGTCTCAATGTACAAGCAGAATGGAGAGCTAAGAACTTGTTAATTTTCATTGCTGTATGAAAATGATTTAATTCTATGGACAATCTTAGCTTTCTAGAGTTAATATCCAACAACTGTTTTAAAATATGAGTAAATTTGAATTACTTATTAATATTAACCGACTATCCCTCATAACAATACCTACTTGACTGCAGCCTTTCTGAAAACAAAATGAAGATTTTTCTCTATATCATGGAAAAGGACCTCCAAGAGCTACCTGTTCAACTTCATTTATTTATTTATGTTTGGCTGGCCCTGATTTGAACCAGGATGTATGCCAGGGCAGCTGGGGTAAGATGACACTACAGGGATATGAAAAATTCATAACTATAAAGTATCAGGTAATGAATAACAAATGTATCCACTATTTTGTACATTATATGACAGCTAGCTTTAAAATGCTACATATTTTTTCTTATAGTGAGAGCTCATTATAAAAGTATTAATAGAGATTTTTATTACCCATCCAGGAACTTTTAGAAGGCTAGACAAGACAGTAGAAAGAAGGCTTTTTTAACCTATGCAGTTGTTGATGTTAACATTCTAAACACCATTTGTAGTTTTATAACTGAACATAAAAATGTGTCAAGTAAATTTGTCTGAAATTTCAAATTTTCAGATGGCCAAACAAAACACCTGCATATTTGGTTAATTATCTCAACATTATAATATGCTACTCAAATTTTAATTGGATTTGAGGTCATTCTCTTTTAGCTTTAGATAACTGCCTTTGGAATCCTCATGAATGAACTTTCTATTTCTTTCCATCCAAGTCATTATTGGCAAAAATCAATGTTGAATTTTGACAAAAGTCCTGATACACATTTATGTAATACTATCTTCAACTTTCTCACCTATTAACTGTTACTGTCCTTTCCAGTTCACTCTTCTGTCTTAATCTCACTTTATTGGAGCAATACTATATTGTATTTAATAATGAAAAAAATTCAAAAGAGGAGAAGACTATTCAAAACATTCCGCTATTTGGTTAAATTATATAATCTATGCACTTGTTCATTTCTTGGCTTTCATGTAGTCCAGTCAGGTATTATTATACACAAAACATCAAAGCACAGTATCTTGGTTGCACTTGAGGATTGGTAAAGACAGAACCATTTTAGAAAACTGGGCTTCACCATTCTATTTCAGAGAGCTGGCTTTCTAGGAAACAAGACGATATGGGTGACTTTTCATTAAGAAAAGTGAGGAAGGGATATCTAAGGTTTTTTTTGTTTTTAGATCGGTGGCATATTTGGGCTTGACTCTTAGTTAACAAGGAGTTAGGAGAAAGGAGGAGGAGCGCACCACGGCAGACGGGGTCAAGAGATGGTAAATACTGGTGTTGCCATCTTTTAAAGTTGATTCAAGCTGGAAAATAATTCTAACTTTAAAGAAACTCTGGAAACAATGACTTTCAAGGTCTCCATGAACACTGATATTTCATCATTTGTTAATTAACAAATATTAATAAAACAACTACATGAATAATGGAAACCTGAATAGTATATATGGTAAGATGTGACACTACTCTTATTTTTTAAGGGATGTTAAAATATCCTCTCAATGACAAGTTAAATTTTTGGCCTGTAATATTTTGCATAGGGATGGCTGGACATGGTGTGCAGTAGTGTCATGTGTCCATCTAGAAATTTAGACTTCAAGATAAATACATTTAACTTAAACATACATTTAACTTAAACTCTGCTACTTTATTAAAAGATGTATTTATTGATTTGAGAGCAAGTGAGTGAATATGGAGGGTAGGGGGAGAGAGAGAGGGAGATAGAGAATCCCAAGCAGATTCCCTATTGACTGTGGAGCCCAACATGGGGCTTGAACTCATGACTTTAAGATCATGGCCTGAGCGGAAATCAAGAGTGAGACACTTAACTGACTGAGGCAGCCTGGGGCCCCTATGAAACTCTGTTTTGATTGGAGTGTTAATATAAATAAATTCATATAAGGGTAAGAAATGTAGACATGAAAAAGCTAAAATTAAAGAAATTTTCTGAGCAGTAATTGTGATTTGATGAATTGACTGTTAACAGATATTTTTCTGCACCAGTCTGGTGGTAAATTCTGGGGGCAAGATATAATATTTTTACTCATAAATCTGTCTAACTTATAGGCTTCATTTATTACCTTAGCAAATATGCAAATATTGAGTATATATCATGTCTCCAGGCATTATTCAAGGTATGGAAAATAAAGGAATAAATTAAAAAAAAAAAAGACATGGTTCCTTTTGCTAACGTGAATATTCTGGACGTAAGTTCTAACCAGGTTAGGCTTCCATTTACTATTAATAGAGCTGTGATTTATCACATAAACCTATATGATGCTGGTATCTCATGTAGCAAAAGTGTTCTCATGGGGCACTTCATGTGAGCATTTATTCCCCTTGTCATCCCCTTTTCTTCTGCTTTATTCCATCTACATCTGTCATAGTTTATTCAGCTTTATCTCATGCATTCATTTACTACATATTTTTGAGCACCTGGGATATTCCAAGCACTGATTTCAACTCTGGTTGTGCAGAAGTAAAGATAGACAAAAGGCTATACAGAAAAGCTCCTCAAATTAAGTCTTAGTTAATGCGCACACTGAGAGGATGAAAACTGTAGGTGTTACTTTTGGAGAGAATGTAGGATAAATACTCATCGAAGTAGATGGAGACAACTGAAGAAACAGACCAAAGAAGAAAATTTCAGTATGAAACAGATGTTTAAAAGATCTAAGGTATTAAGAAAAAGTCTGATAACACTTTTTTTTCAGCTAATAACTCATGAAAGTAGTATGAAGACTTAAAAAAAAAAATCAAGACAATTGACCCAATAATTTCGGGCAGCTTTTTTTTCTCCCTGAGAAATAACTACATATGACAGAAAAGTGATGTGTGATTTTTCTTTTTAGTTTCCTGATTTTCCATCTCAGTCTGGTAGAGATATTTTAGACTGTTATAGAAAACAAGTTACAGTATTATAGCAAAGGCTGGAGTATGGATTCAACCAAGCACTATATAAATCCAGCATGTATTTATCGAACAACTGCAAATCAGTAAATTAGTGTTTTACAAATCTTTGCTTATTTCTGCTTGTAGTAGGAATTTTCAGTGACATTATACTTTTACCTCACTTTATTATCAGTGATTTAACATCAGTTACATAGCATTTTAACAATATAAAGTATCCTCAAATAGAAATGCAATATAAACATTTTTAACAAATCATTTTATATTTAAGTAATAGTATGTACCATTAACTATAGAATCACCATTTTCTCTTATGAAAATCAGAAGTATAACTTCAGAATATGTTAAGACATGTAAAAATTGATCTATTTTCCATAATATGTTGTCTGGAATATTGGTATATATTAAGGAAGGCTGATCAAATATTTTGGAGTATCTTAGTTTGAACAAGGTGAAATAGGCTTTTTATTACAGGACTTCTCAGAGATCCAACAGATCATAGAATCCAAGAGGGCATAGATTGTTTTCATCTTACTTACCTTTATACATTTGATGGGAGATTCTTGATAAATATTATTTTAATATATATCAGAATGCAAGAGATTTTCCAGAATGATAGTGAAAATATAGTCATTCCCAAATACATTTGACCATAGGACCATTTTTTTCTGTATAGACACACTTCGAAAAAAGCTAATGTTGATGTAGTTCATGGAAGAAAAGTTGGTATTACTAGGAATACTTTTCCCAAACTTCCTCTAGAACCAATTAATTTTTAAAAATGCCTATTGTAGGGAAAATAAGCACCCATTGGATGCCTACAACTTCAGTGATTATCCAAAGTTTGAGAATATGAAGATGCCTTGAATCAAGTCCCTGCCTTCCAGATTTTTCCACAGAGTTTCAAATCTACCTCTGCTTACGTGGTTTACTGTACTGTAAGTGCTAGTATGCAGAGGATGCTGTAGAAGTTGAGATAGGAGACTCTTTTCCCAGCTGGGTGTTCAGGGATAGCTTCTGGAAGACCTGAGTGTTAGAAGTAGGCATTAGCCATGGGAGAGCAGCAAGCGCATTGTAGGTAGAGGGAGTTTCAGTGGTTGAAGTGGGTAAAACATAAATTTTGCAGGAAATTACTGGACATAGAAGTCAGGGAGTGGGCAAAAGTGAGGCTGATGGCACACAAAAGAGGATCTCAAAAGATGTTTGAAAACTCTGCTTAGAAGTATGCTCAACAAAGGGCCGAGTATTATGGGAGCCTCAGAAGTGTGTGATGCATCTCCAGAGTCAAGCTATAAACACAGGAAAAGTTCGGAACAGATACACATGACAGTTTGAGGCAGCAGTTAATGGAGAAGAAAGCAAAAGAGATGCCAGATAGCATTTGCTATACACATACTATGTGCCAAGCACTTTGCATGTGTTATTTAATTTAACCCACATAATAAGTATGTGAATTTGGTAACCATCATGAACTTCTGGCACAGAAGTTGAGAGGCAATGTACAATCTTGTGTAAGAACACTGACTCTGAAGCCAGGATGTTGGAGTTTGAATCCTATTTGTGCAACAAAAAGTGTGACCTTGTATATTTTACTAAAGAGCTAAAGAGAAAGATAAAGATACATAGGGAAAGATACATGCATTGTGGGTCAGTGCCTTTATGTAGAAGGACTTGAAACACCATTTATTTTATGGGGTCATTGTTTGGG
Organism: Nasua narica; assembly: GCA_028533885.1. Lineage (NCBI taxonomy): Eukaryota > Metazoa > Chordata > Mammalia > Carnivora > Procyonidae > Nasua > Nasua narica. The sequence continues at coordinate 62,934,444 of CM052809.1, forward strand.
TTAAATAAGGTAATACATGTAAAGCATATTAAATAAAATCTAGCACATTGTAAGGATCAGATAGTTACTTTGTTACAGAACAAGTAACTTGCCCAAAGTCATGTAGCTATTTTACAGTAGAGTCAGGATTTATCTGCAGTCAATCCAACTTCAAAGTCCAGATTCTGTTTTCACTATCTCCAGAGAATGCATGATTAATTTCTAAATCTATTGTACAGACAAGAATTTCCAGGGGAGCTCAGAGCTAGGAGAATTCACTCTAGTTTGAGGTAGTCAGAGAAATCTTTATTAAAGAGGTGGGATCTGAAACAAACAAACAAAAAGAGGTGGGATCTGAGGCAGGCCCTAAAGATGAATGGAATTTTGAAAATGAGGAGGAGAGGAGCAGGCATATTAAATGAATGTATTGGCATGGGTCGAGGTGTAGTGTTAGAAAAGTGCAAATAACTGTAACTTGATACTTTTCCTTCTGATTTGGTAATCCTATCAGAAGTATAGCCAGATAAAATTATTTAGAAAGGAAAATATTGACCTAAACTCTCACCGCTCTAGTCATAAAATGTTTATCATCTTTTGTGTTATCAAGTATTTACCCACAGATAAATACACTAATTTTTTTTATCATTGTAATCACGTGAAAAATCACAAACTCTTGGATAATATGGCATGTCTCTCAACATATTATGCTTCAGTTGAAGTCACTGCATTGTTAAATGCCGAATCATATATAAATATATATATATTTATATATGATTATATGCCGAATCACATTATATGCCGAATCATATATATATGCTATCCCTGAACACCCAGCTGGGAAAAGAGCCTCCTATCTGGACTTCTACTGGATCCTGTGCATACTAGCATTTACAGTAGAGTAAACCACATAAGCAGATATATAGATATATATGTGTGTATATACACATCTATATTTATATATACACACAAACACAATTTAGTATATGTCCTAACATTTTAATGAGCCTCATTACTCTGAATCCATAAATGGTATTGTTGGATCATATTCTGAAATGAAGGAATTGATTAAGCGTTTGTTTTAGTTAAGACTTTTTCTTAGTTTCGAGACTAAAAAACTGTATATTACTGTAAAAATCAATGCATAAGGAAAAAAATAAAATCAGTACATAAGGAAAAATTAATTGACTTTCTTAATTGTGAATACAGCGTTCTAAAAAAGTTTCTATGTTGAGCTCAGGGCAATGCTAGTAGCTGAAACTCAAATCTTAACTGTATTTTTGTAATTACCGTACCAATTCATATTTAATATAACCGTAGCTAGCATTTATGGGTAGTTTGGGCTATTTCAGGCACTTTTCTGGGCATTTTTGAATACCTAATTTCTAAAGTTGCTTAATTTTTAAGTCAATTCAATGAGAGAGATGATTAGGACATTGAAACAAGAGAAGCAAAATAACTTTCTCAGATCTATGCCTGAAATAATCTCAGAGGTGAGGGGGATGGAGGACTCTGATTGTCCAGACATAGATCATGTGCCCACCACAGTGATGATCTGAATGGTGGAGGGACTCGGTCTCACCAGAAGCACAAGACAGACATGGGGAAGGGATTTCAGAGCTGGCAAAATAGTAGATGACTGCTTCTGGAATCCACTTAAGGAATATAAAGACTTTCCTTGCTTCCCAAGATCTTCTTGCTTGCCTCCAAATAAAAATAGAAACTTTTTGGATGAGTGAAATCAAGGAAAAAAAGTGCTAAAATGATAGACTGTTTTTGTTTGATAGGCTAAATGTATATTCTTGCCACTTAGATTACTTACTTAATAGAAGAATTAAATGAGAAAATCGGCATTGCCCTGTAGCCACTAAGATGTAAACTCCTGTGTGTGTTTTGAAAAATAGCAACATAAAGGCAGCTTTTTAATCTCTGAATCTGAAACAAGATTGATCTGTCTACTTGCAGCCTATATAGTCCTAAAGCAGAGTTTAAAATATCCAGTCCAGTCGTAGATAAAAGTTTGTCTAGCCCATCATATCTAAACTCTACTCATTCACATGCTAAATTTATGTACTTTGTCCTCTCTAAAATAGCTAATAATTTTAATAGAACTTTTAAGTTAACCTTTTAAATTAATAATTTTTGCTTCAAATGGGTTACTTTGAAATTTAGTATCATAAAGGAACGCAGATATTTTCTAATTTATTTTTAAATAAGTTAACATTAGTTGAATCTTGAAAAACATGCATTAGCAGTACCAAATTCCAAATGTTACATCATCAGTGATAGTCATATTATAAATTAGAAAAGACTAGTTTTGGCTTTTTTGGAAGAACTTAAGAAAAGATGCAAAACTTCCTTGATGTTGAAATTCTTTACCCTGCATTGACAGTAGGCTGGCATTATATTGTGGCTCTGTGAGCAATATCTGGCTTCGTCTATAAATAGTACAGCACCCATTCTGTGAAAAAGTAATAGTTACCTGTTATTCAACTAATGCTATGTTTGGAGATTGTCAATCTCTAGCAATTAGAGTTTAAAAAAACATACAAAAATATTTCAAAAAAAGATAGAGAAAAACTTATTCACTATTTTTTTTCATTTCCATGTTTTTATTTAAATTCTGGTTCATTAATATATACTGCAATATTAGTTTTAGGTGTAGAATTTAGTGACTCAGCACTTACATACAATACCAAGTGCTTATCACAAGTGCACTCCTTAATCCCCATCATCCGTTTAACCCATTCCCCTGCCTACCTCCCTTCCAGCAACCCTCAGTTTGTTCTCTATAGTTAAGATTCTGTTTTATGGTTTGCCTCTCTCTTTTTCTCCACTATGTTCATCCATCTTGTTTCTTAAATGCCCCATATGAGCGAAATCATATGGTATTTGCCTTTCTTTGACTGGCTTATTTACTTTTGGATAGTACATTCTAGTTCCATCCACATCACTGCAAATGGCAAGATGTCAGTCTATTTTATGGATAATATTCCATGGAGTAATATTCCATGATACACATGCATGCTCGCTCGCTCTCTCTCTCTCTCTCTCTCTGTCTCACACACACACACCTATACCATCTCTTCTTTATCCATGCATCAACTGATAGACATTTGGGCTCTTTCCATAATTTGGCTCTTGTTGATAATGCTGTTTATAAATATCAGGGTGCGTGTATCCCTTTGAGTCAGTATTTTTGTCTCCTTTGGATAAATACCTAGCAGTGAAATAGCTGGATCATAGGATAGCGGTGTTACTGACTTTTTGAAGAACTTCCATATTGTTTTCCAGCGTGACTACACCAGTTTGCATTCCCACCAGAAGTGTGAGAGGGTTCCCATTTCTCTGCATCTCGCCAATGTCTCTTTTTTTCCCATGTTGTTCATTTTAAACATTCTGACATGTGTGAGGAGATCTCATTGTAGTTTTGATTTGTATTTCCACGATGATGAGTGATGTGGAGGATCTTTTCATGTGTCTATTTGTCAATTGTATTTATTCTTTGGAAAACATGTCTATTCATGTCTTTGCCTTTTTTAACTGGATTATTTGTTTTTTGGGTGTTGAGTTCATAAGTTCTTTGTACCTTTTGGATACTAATACTTTATCAGATATGTCATTTGCAAATATCTTCTCCCATCTGTAGGCTGCCTTTCCGTTTTGTTGATTTTTTTTTCCTTGACTGTGCAAAAGCTTTTTATCCAGATGAAGTACCGACAGTTTATTTTTACTTTTGTTTCCCTCGCCTCTGGAGATATATCTACAAAGAAGTTACTATGGCTGAGGTCAAAGAGATTGCTGTGTGAGTTCTCCTCTAGGATTTTGATGGATTGCTGTCTCATATTTTGTTCTTAGATCCATTTTGAATTTTTTTTGTATAGTGTAAAGAAATGGTCCAGTTTCATTCTTCTGCATGTGCCTGTCCAGTGTTGTCAATACCAGTTTGTTGAAGAGAGTCTTTTTTCCATTGGATATTTTTCTTCCTTTGTTAAAGATTAGTTGACCATATAGTTATGGATACATTTCTGGGTTTTCTGTTCAGTTCCACTGTGTTTTTGTGCCAGTAGCATACTGTCTTGATGATTACAGCTTTGTAATACACCTTAAAGTCTGGAACTGTGATGCTTTTGGCTTTGCTTTTCTTTTTCAGCATTACTTTGGCTGTTTGGGGTCTCCTGTAATTCCATACAAATTTTAGGGTTGTTTGTTCTAGCTCTGTGAAAAATGTTGATGGTTTTTTGATAGGGATTGCACTGGATGTGTAGTAGAGGCATTTTAACAATATTTTTCCTCCAATTCACGAACATGGAATATCTTTCCATTTCTTTGTGTCATTTTCAATTTTGTTTATTAGTTCTTTATAGTTTTCAGAGTATAGATCCTTTACCTCTTTGGTTAGGTGATTCCTTTGTTATTTTAGGGTTTTCGGTGCAATTGTAAATGGGATTGATTCTTTTATTTCTCTTTCTTAATGGTGTACAGAAATGCAACAGATTTCTATACATTGATTTTGTATCCTGTTGCTTTGCTAAATTTGTGTATCAGTTCTAGCAATTTTTTGGTGGTGTCTTGGGATTTCCTAGTGTATCATGTCCTCTACAAATAATGAAAATTTGGCTTCTTTCTTATTGATTTGGATGCCTTTTATTTCTTTTGTTGTCTGATAGTTGCGGCTAGGACTTCCAGTAATAGGTTATTTAACAGTAGTGAGAGTGGACATCTCTGTCTGGGAAATTCTTTAACTCTCCTTCTGCTCTGAATGACAGCCTTGCTGGATAGAGTAGGCTCGACTGTAGATTTTTCCCATTCAGCATATTGGATATATCATACCACTTCTTCTTGCTGGCCAAGTTTCTGTGGGGTGATCTGCTGCTAACCTTATTTGTCTTCCTTTACAAGTTAGGGACTTCTTTTGCCTTGCTGCTTTTAGAATTTTCTCTTTACCTCTATATTTTGCAAATGTAACTACAGTATGTCTTGGTGTCAAGCTGCTTTTGTGGAATTTGGTAGGAGTCCTCTGTGACTCCAATACTTTCCTTTCCCTCTTGTCAGCTTCCTTATTTTCCATAGTTCTGTCTTCTGTATCATTCAATTTTGTCTCTGCTTCTTCCATTCTTGTGGTCATGACATCCAGTCTGTTTCAAATCTAGGTTATTGCATTTTTCATTTCAACCTGATTAGTTTCAGCTCTTTTATCTGTGCGGTAAGGAACTCCCTAGTGTCCTCTATGCTCTTCTGAAGCTCAGCTAGTATCCTTATGATTGTTGTTTTAAATCTTAGGTCAAGCATATTACCTATATCTGTTTAGATGAGATCCCTGGCCTTCATCATTTCCTGTTTTCTTTTGGGATGAATTCCTTTGTGTTGGCATTTTGTCCAGGCCTCTGTTCTCTGTGTTAGGAAAGCTTGTTTCCTGTTCCTGAGAGTAATGATTTCATGAAGAAGTCATATGCTGTCTAGGGCCTGGCAGCTGAGTAATTGTGTCTGGTGTACGCTGAGTGCACTGTGCTGCTGTTATATCTGCTCTATCCCTCAGGTCAGTCCTCGGCAGAGTTTCTCCTTGCCTGCAGTGGGCATTGTTTGGCTCTTGGTTCTGAGTGTATTCCGGCCTGCTTGCTAAGAGATACCTGTTGCTATTTCCACTAGCATTGAAGATTGCAGAACTCTGGTCAGTAGATGTGGTGGATGTGGGGGTTTGTGCTAGTCCTCTGGGAAAGGGGCTTGCAGCACTGGTCGTGAGGCACACTTGCAGGAGAAAAGCAGTTACCAGTAGAGAGCAGCAGGGCGGGACTTGTCTTAAGTCGGTTGGGCTACCAGTGTTGGTATTGTGCTGTTTACAGAGGTTGCCTAGTGCTGTGAGGTGAGGGAGGGAAGTGGCACCTCTCCGCTCCTTTGTCCCTGTAAAGAGCAGTCCATGCTTGCTGCCCTCAGGGAAGCAATTTCAGAGGAGTGAATAATTTCCCCTGGTTCATCACAGTCATTTTTCAGGCAGCTTATTTCACACCATGTGTCTCTGGATCGCTTGCCTTCCTGGAGCAGTGCAGTGTACCGTGGGCTCTGCACTAGCCAGGGCTCCTGCCTCTTAAAATTCTAAACTTCAGAGACTTGGTGTGGTGGGGACCTGCTTTGGTACCCTGGGAATAAATCTCTGTGATTCAGCAGTTGTCTCTGTGTCTGTGCTGAGGGGTAGGGAAGGGAAATGATTCCCGCCAATTTTTCTGTCCCAGGAGAGGCAGGCAATGACACGTGTTACAGAGGTGCTCAAAAAAAACAAAACAAAACAAAACAAAAAGAAAAACAAAAAACAGTCTCTCCCCATTCCACTTAGGTGATTCTTAGATGGTGTGGTCTACTCTAGGATTGTTTGCCTGCCTCACCTGGGGTAAGGCGGTGTCCTCAGGGCTGTATCCCAGTTGAGCCCACTGACCTCTGAAACTGCAGTCTTTTACCATTTTGGCTATAAAAGCTCATGAATTTCAGCCCCTCTTGTTTTCCCAGCCAGTGGCTTTGGGGAAGTGTTCTCTTTGTGCTTTTCTCCATGCCCTCCACTCTCTCTTGCCTTTTCCTGGGGCCAGGACTCCCTCCCTTCTTCAGCACCTTCTCTCTGTTTTTCCCCCAAACGTGTCTCTGGCCTTTCTACCTTCCATGAAATAGCCTCTTTTCTCCCTGTAGTTTGGACAAAAAGGAGCTCATCTTAATTTCTTTTCAGACTTAGCCTCAGAATTCGGGTTTGTCTCAACATGCAACATCCCTCAAATAGGAAAAGTAAGAGCTTAGTTGTCCCAGCAAATATTGTTGATTCACAAGTATCAGGAAGGAAAGAGATACATATATAAAAGCTGGGGCAGAAAAGCTGGAAAGATAGCTTAGAGTTGTAGTCAGCTGTTTGGAAGTGATGAATTGAAATTAAGCCCACCTAAAACAAAACAGAGATGTCCATTTTCCCTGACCAATAATTGTTTTCCTCTAATAAAGAGAAGACTGCTTATCCTGAGGACAAGAAGAAACTTGTCCTGAGTTTACAATCTGTGTCCTGAAAGACATTCTGGGTGGATATCTAAAAATACATCTTGGATGAAAAATGGAAATTTGAATAAGCTTCCAAGATAGGAAGGAAATATTATGAGGCTTAAGGTAGACTGGACTAACCACAATTTTATTCCTCTTTGAAATTTAAACATGGAATTGTTTTATATATTTTTGCATTGGTTTATCTATTGCCTTGTTTATTTTCATACACATATATCTCTCCTTCTGGCACACTGTGAGTTGGGAATCATGTAACATTTATCTCTATACCATGAATGAGAAGAATAATTTTATCTTATGGGGTTGTAAAAATTAAAAAAAGATAATTCCTTGAACATAATTTGAATAATATGAGCCACATAAACCTTAATAAAAGTTAACCATTGTATTGACTAGACCACAGAGAACCCATGAATTGTCTCAAATCCACTTCTCCCTAGATTTCCTGAACACATTGAAACTTTTATCTTCATAAAAGAGTTTTACTATATAAAGAGCTGTTTGAAAAGTTTTTCCTATCTTTCTTATCTAGTCTTCACCAGGTCTTACAGAAACGGGTACATTGAACAGAGTGTTAGTTCTGTAGGTCACTATCTAGTTTCATGAATTTCAGTGCTACTAACGGTCCTACACCTCCCTTACACAACCCCACATATCCTTTTAAACAGGAATTGTGATGAAATAAAAACCATTTTAACAGAAAAACAAGTTTGCCTGATCAGCATTTTCTATTTCCTGGTAATAATGAGAGCTATCAATTAAAAACTGAATAACTGTGACATGGTTCGGAGAGATTTTATATTTGATAATTTGTTAAATTTCCAGATCATTCTTATAAAATAGGTATGTTAATCTCCATTTTGTAGGTGAGCTGAGGCACAGAGAAGTTAAATAGTAGTGCGAAGATTAAAAAATTAATAAATTACAGTTTAAATTTAATTTTGCATGTTCATGTTTTATCTATTAAAATATGCTGGATATTCTCTTGGATCATATATTTTAATATATTGAGATGGAAAAGTATTTATACTCTGTTTTTATGCTGAAAGCATTTTTATTCTTGTCATCATAATATCATTCTACTTTTTATATCCAACTTCATAAAATTGTGCTTAAATTACTAGATTTTTTTCCCCCTCATGTAAATCTGAGTTGATATTAAGAGAAGTAAAACATTCTTTCCATGTTCAAATATTTTGGTCTCTCTGAATATTACCCTTGAGGGTTTCTTTTCCTCTCTACCTCATAAATCATGTAATCACTATCCGATTTTGTCATGTCAACTAAGTAGTTATAGATATATCACTAAGTGACATGTGATTTATAGTTCTGGTAGGTAATCTCTGATGGCAAATATCCTTTAATGTCTTCTTCCATAGGACTAAGTGCCCTTTATTAGTGATTTCTAGAAGTTTTAAAAAATTGAATAATAAATTAAAAAAAAACATAAAATGTAATCAGAACTTCAGTGCATTCAGTCAGGCAGTGTGTGTGTGTGTGTGTGTGTGTGTGTGTTCTCTGTGACCTCTCACTGTCTGATTAAATTTTTATTCTTCAAGTTTAAAAGAAAAATACAGCAATTCCCATGTACAGGCAGAAAAACATGGGATTATTATACTATTTTTCTAAGTCTCATCTTTCAGAAGTTTTCTAAAACATTTTTAATGAGATACTCATGTTGCTCTTTTAATTTAAAAAAATAACTAGTAAAAGATTAAAGTATTTTTAAAGCTAAAGTATTTTTAAAAGCTAAAAGAAAAGCACCATCTCTTACCTTACTAATTATTATAACAAGCTATCTAAAGATATCATTTTAACAAGAGTAGTGCGATACAAAAGAATTAAAGTAATTCGCAAAGTAATTTGAAAAGCTGGAATCTGAGAACAAACATTTGACTTAGTATGAAAAGTAAGGCCTATGCATTCTCTAAAATATACTAGAAATAAAAATATTTTAAATAATTAAGAGTCTGTGTGAAGTTATAGCTACTATTTACTAACCTTTCTCTAATCTTTATGCTTGAGGAAGTATCCCTTGATTTCATCCAAAAAAAAGTACCCCAAAACAAAAAGAACATCTTGTACAGACCTCACTTCATCCCTCTCTTAAAGCTGATTCTTCAATGTCCTTTAACCATATCCCCTTAAACTCCTATCTGCTAGGACATGTCAGGTTCCGTACAACATTACTGAGACTTGAATTCAAGGATCCATTACTTATTGAGGATGTACTCTTCTCAAAAATAGGTAAAGAAGTAATAAAGCAAGAAAGGAAACATGCCCTGAGCAGTGATGAGGTTTCAGTTAAAGTCTAGCCTTAGCCTGATCTGCAGAGGGGGGGTGCTAGACCATAAACCAGAATTGTGCCCTTTACCCACTCACCCATCTATCCTTTGCCTACTAACAGTGTGGTATACAAAAATCCTAATCTCCGTTACGTGCATTTTACATTCATATTTCTAAGTAATACTGAGAATGGTAGTTGACCAAGTGATAATAAAACTACAAATTAAGGGTAAAATCAGATAACAAACAAGATTTTCCCAAGAAAACTTTGAAACCGTTAAACAGGGCTTGCATCAAAGAATAGAACTGAAATTGAGGGAGTCTCAATTTCAGTGACAGTGAAATGACTGTCAATGACAGTGAAAACCTCTGTGTCAATATCTGGGGAATACAAATAAGCGGAGTGCAATAGAAAACCAATAGTATTAAATACTTATAAGAAAAGTGAATAAATGAATGAAGACATAAATAAAATTATAAAAGAAACAAAAAGCAAACGATACAAGGGACAGAAAATATTAGAAAAAAGAAAATAAACCATTAATTGAACAGAAATATTTTTAAAATTATGAAAATATAAAATCCTAGAGAAAATGAATCAAGAAAAAGGGGGAAGGAATTACATATATATAAAATAATAAGAAAATAACCACTAAATGTCAGATAATTGTTTAAAACTTTTTAAGAAATTATGATGTAGAATTATACAATTTTGAGGAAATGATATAATAATTTCTTAATAAAAATATAATTTCCCAAAATCAACCCCTGAAAGAAAGTTTAGTTATATCAGTTCCCATACCAGAAATAAAAAGTTATCAATTAATAGAAAAGCCCTAGGCATAAGAGATTACACAGGGGACTTCTACGTAAATTTCATTTTGGTCAAAATTATCAGTGAAACAGTAGCATTGTTTTACATTTCAATGATTATTAGTTGGGTGGATAATCTTTTCATGTATTTATGGTCTATGTCATGGACAATTTTGTTTTTACAGATATTTTTTTATTGGTTAGGTATGTTGCCAGTATTTTATTGTAGTCTATTACATGCCTTTTAACATTGTTTATGGCTACCTTTAAACAGAATTGCACAATTATATTAATCAACCCTGCAGTCTTTGTGGTTAGGTCATTGCTCTTCATCAGGAAGGTCTTCTTCACCTCAAACTGTAGAAAAGGAAAAAAAAAAGTTCCCTTAGGTTTTCTTTGAATACTTTGAGTATTTTTAAAAATAATTTCTGAAGTCTTCCTGGGATATATTATTGTGTATTGTGTGACATAAGGATCTAAACCGAGGCTTTCCTTAGCATATCTCCCGTTGTCCCAATATTATAATTAATATTTTCAACACAGACTTGAAGCCCTGCCTTTAATATAATCATAAATGTTATCCATATGTGTTTCTCTGTGAGCTTTATTCCATTTAACTATTTGTCATCTTCTGTACTCATTGGCTGACATTTTATATCTTTGTAGAATCTTGAGTAATTTTTCTTACATCTATGAAATACATGCATGCATAAAAGATAAATAGTAGATACTAGAACAGGATTATAATGAAAAACAGTGTCTCCTGCTCTGTTATACAAAGCTTCCAGAGGGAGGTACCACTTTTAACTTTATTGTTTCTTAGAGTGTATCTCTAAATGATACAAATTTCAATTATTTGAGATATATATATGTATTCAAACTTATATATTAATTTTATTTCCTGAATATTTAATTTGCTTTGATTCTTCTTGTCTTCTCTCTCTCATCTCAACATATTCTGTTACATCACTAGTTTTAGGTATTTCATTGGTTGTTTTTGGAACTTGAGAGGATATAGTTAACGCATTTCATTATGGAGTGATCTCTTAAATCCTACACTGTGATAGAATAGTATTAGCACTTCTAGAACTCACCTCTTTAATCTTTCGATTGCTTTCACTTAACTGACTTTACACCTTGACTTTATAGATTAAGTCAAATATCAGTAAACAGTATTATGACTACATAAATATTTCTTACTGAATATTTCTTACTGAAATATTTCCTACTGAACAAAGTTGTTGACAGTTTTATTTTTCATGATTTTTAAAGACATTTTAAGTAGTTCTTTTTTTCACAACAACATCTCTATTAAAGTCCACTAGTTCTTCCAGTATTTCTAGAATAATGTCAGGTTTGTAAAAACTCTCTTTTTTCCTTGAAAACATTTCTTAAAATACTCTTGTCTCCTGCCCTGGTCTGGATCCAGTACTCCCTGGACCTATTGTTAATCCCAAGATTTCTCATAATAATTCTTGTTCATCTTGTATATGTCACTTTGGTTATTCTCTTATTTTTCCATTAATTTATCCAGTAAGAAATTTGTTGTGTGTCTGAAATATTTATATTTGCTCTCATATCTTATTCTGTACTATATTCTGTATTCCAGTGGGGCTTTTAAAAAAATTTATTGTCATTGTGATTGCCGACCTTTACAAGTGATCAGTTTCTTTCTTCTCTTTTTCTGTCTTTTGGGAAGCTTTATCATTTTCCCTTTGCTCTTAGGCTTTTGAAAATTTGTGGCAATGTATTTTGATGGGACTCTGTTGTTAGTTGTTTTTATTTGGGTTACTGAATAGTTAATGATCTTTTAACTTTTAAAATTCATGTATTTCCTTTAATAAGAATACTAGTAACAACAACACTAATGGAATTAGCATTTGCATAGCATTTAATGAATGCCAGGTGCTACTCAAAATGCTTTTGCTTTGTATATCTGAACTCATGTAATCCTTACAACAACATAATATTAAAGAGGTACAATTATTTTTTCAGTTTTTAAAGATAAGGAAGCATAGGACCATAGAGATTAAATGATTTGCAGGAAGTTGCATAATTAATGGTAGAATGGTAGATGTAATTTAACCCAGGATATACGGCTTCAGAGTTGCTGTAATTAAACTTTAAGCATGTCTTCTGTCCAAAAAAAAAAAAAAAAAAAAGTCTTATTTATTTATTTTTTTGGCTAGTTTGATGATTATTTCTCACTCATTACATTGGTTCTCTTTTTTTGGAACTACTGTTATAAGACTACTAAAGACTACTAAAGACTAAATAAGACTACTTCTTATTTAGGTACATTTCTTTATGATTCATCTGTTGAAATATTTTATTATCATTTTTCTTTTCTTTTATTGAGGTAACATATCCATTTAAGTGCAAGACATCATACAATTTACTAAGATTTTAGTGTAAGCATAACAACATGGGATGCTTTGCTTGCTCTGGGATGTTCCCCTCTTCTTCTTTCTAGTCAATTTCCCTGCCAGTCCACAGGTAATTAGTATTCTGCTTTCTGTCTTATAGAGTACCATTGACTCTTTTAAATTTCATGGAAATGGAACAATAAAACATACTTTGTGTCTGGCTTTTTTAATTTATCACATTTTTTGGTTATAGTTGCATTAATTATTATCCATGTTTATTACTGAGTGGTAATTTACTACATGAATACCATAGATTATTCATTGTTCTCTGGTCAACATTTGAGTTACTTCTAATTTTTCATTATTTCAAAAAATGCTTCTGGGTACGTCTGTGAGAAGTCTTTGTCCCTATGCTTTCCATTATCTTTCTTAAATAACAGAGTAGAAAGGTTGGGTCATATGGTGGGTGAATGCTTAACTTTTTAATAAATATGCAAACTGTTGCCCAGAATGATTTTACTTTTCACATTTTGTCAAGTAGTGTATGAACACTCAGTTTGCTTCAAATCACACCAACACTATCTGTGGTCATCTTTTTAATTGTAGACATTCTAATATGTAGATACTATTCTCACACTATAGTTGTAATTAGACTTTAATAATTAGTGGTAAGCCTTTTTTAATATGCTTGCTGGGCATTCATGTATCTACTTTGATAAAGAATATGTCTAAATCTTTTGATCATTATTGTTAGCATGTTATTTTTTTAGAACAGTTTAAGGTTCACAGCAAAATTAAGGGAAAGGTACAGATATTTCCCATATACTTCTACCCCACATATGCATAGTTTTCCCCATTATCAACATCCCCTACCAGAGTGATGGATTTGTTACAACTGATGAAGCTATATTAATGAACATCAATAATCACCCTAGTCCATAGTTTGCTTTTGAGTTTGCTCGTGGTGTTTTATACTCTGTGGGTTTGGAGAAGTATGTAATGATGTGTATTTATCATCTTGGTATCACGAAAGAGTTTTGTCACTTCTCTAAAAATCCTCTGTGCTTCACTTACTCATTCCTATCCACCACCTTCAAACCCTGGCAACAACTGATCTTTTCATTTTCTTCGTAGTTTGCCTTTCCCAAAATATTATGTGGTTGTAATTATACAGTACGTAGTCTTTACAGATGGTCTTCTTTTTCCCTAATAATATGCAATGAAAGTTCTTCTATGTCTCTTCATGGGTTGATAGCTCAATTCATTTTAGCAATTAATAATAATCAGTTTTGTAGATAAACTACAGTTTATTCATTCACCTATTGAAGGGCATCTTGGTAATTTCGAAGTTTTGGCAAATATGAATAAAGCAGCTACAAATATTCATATGCATGTTTTTATGTGTACATGAGTTTTCAGATCCTTAGGTTAAAAACCAAGGAGCATGATTTAGGTCTTTCTCAATTTATCATTTTTATTTCTTTTGCTTGTTATATGGCATAAGCTACAACTTTCAGTATGATGTCAAAAAGGGCTTATGACAGGACATCCTTGCTTTGTTCCTCCTCTTAATGAGAAAGCATGAATTTCTTATAATGTATAATGGTAGCTCTAGACTTTTTGTAGATCTTTATTCAGTTGAGTAACTTCTCCATTTCTAGTTTACTGAGTGATAATTGGATTTATCATGAACGATAGTTGGATTTAATCAAATGCTTTTTCTGCATCTATTGATATGGGCATGTGATTTTTTTTAGGTTATTAATATGGATTACACTCACTAATTTCAAGTGTTGAAACAGCCTTGCACATCTGTGATAAACACCACTTAATCTTGATTATAATTTTTTAAAAAGATTTTATTTATTTATTTGACAGAGAGATCACAAGTAGGCAGAGAGGCAGGCAGATAGAGAGTGGGAAGCAGGCTCCCTGCCAAGCAGAGAGCCTGATATGGGGCTTGATCCCAGGACCCTGAGATCATGACCTGAGCTGAAGGCAGAGGCTTTAACCCACTGAGCCACCCAGGCGCCCCTTGATTTATAATTTTTTTAAAAGATTTTATTTGAGAGAGAGAGAGCGTGCGCATGTGCAGGAGCGGGGGGAAGGGCAGAGGGAGAATTAGACTCCCTGCTGAGCAGGAAGCCCAATGGCAGCTCCAGGACCCTGGGGTCATGACCTGAGCCAAAGGCTGACACTTAACAAACTAAGCCACTCAGGCACCCCTGGATTTAAAATTCTTAGTCTACTCTGTTAATTTCATTTTCCTAGTCCTTTGAGGATTTTTCATCTATCTTCATGAGAGATACTGTTTTATAGGTTGTTTTTTTTTTCAACGTCTTAGTTTGATTTTTGTATTAAGATAATGCTGGACTCATACAATGAGTTAGGAAGTATTTCCTCTTCTATCCAATGAAAGGTATACAGAGTAGGTATAATTCTTAAATGTTTGTTACAATTCACATTTGAAAGCAGCTGGACCTGGTACTTTTTGTTCTGGTGGGTTATTATTTATTTAATTTCTTTAATAGATAGAGGTCTATTCAGATTGTCTATATGAGTTTTGTCAGGCTATGACTTTGGAGGAATTCCATTTCCTCTAGGTTATCAAATTGGAGTTATTCCAGATATTCCTTCATGATTCTTTTAATGTCCATAGAATCTTTATTGGTCCTTCCTCTTTCAACTCTGGTATTAGTAATTTGTTCCCTTTATGTTTTTATCTTAACCTGACTGCTACCTTATTTGTTTTATTAATATTTTCAAAGAGCTAGATTTTGGTTTCACTGATGTTCTCTCTTGATCCTCTGTTAACAGTTTCACTGATTTCTAGTTATTATTTTTTTCTGTTTACTTTGGATTATTTTTTTTCCTTTTTCTAGTTTCCTAAGTGGACACAAATTATTGGTTTTATATCCTCTTTTCTAATAGATGCATTATATGCTATAATGTTCCCTCTAAGCAGTGCTTTTGCTGCCTTCCACACATTCTGATAAATTGTTAAGTCTCCAAATTTTAAGTTTCTCAGTAGTTCTTCTTTGGCCATGTGTTACTACAAACTATGTAGTTTAATCTCACCTATTTTGGCATATACCAATTATTTTTATCTTATTAATCCCTAGTTTAATTATTTTGTGGTCTGGGAGCTCATGTTTTCTATTACTTTAAATTTAAGGTGTGTTCTGTTGCCCAGAATGTGATCTCTCTTGGTGAATGCTGTATGTGAGCTTGAGAAGAAGATGCATTCTGCTCTTGTTGGATGAAGTAGTCTATAGACGTCAGTTATATCCAGTTGATTGATAGTATTGAGTTCAACTTCATCCTAACTGATTTTCTGCCTGCTGGGTCC